>CM016562.1:29066937-29264411 GCA_003412495.2 Echium plantagineum | reverse complement strand
CCCACCCTCCTACCGTACTACCCTAACCACCCACCCTCCTACGACCTACCACCCCCCCTACCCTAACCTACCTACGACCTACCCACCCTCCTACCGACCTACCTACCTAAACCCCCACCCTCCTACTTACCTACCTACCCTTTACCCTACCCACTATACACTACCCGACCTGCCTACTACCTACCCTACCTTCCTACTCCTTACCCTACCTAACCTTACCACCCACGACCTACCTACCCTAACCACCCACCCTCCTACTTACCTACCCGTACCCCTAACCCTACTCTACTCTCGACCCTACCTACGTACCTTACCCACCCTCCTACCTACCTTACACTAAACCACCCACCCCTCCTACTTACCCTACCACTTACCCCTTACCCTACCCCTACTCACCTACCCTACATACGTACCTTACACCCTCCCTACCTTACCTACCTACCCTAACCCCTACCCTACCCTATCCCTACCCCTACCCTCGTTACACTCTTATCCTACCCTACCCTCGTACCCTCTTACTACCCTCGTACCCTCTTACATACCCTACATATCTTTATCATGTCGTACAAGAAGGAATTTGTATAAATTAAACTTATGTGAACTCACCTTCTCTCTTTGACTTGTATGAAGTTAGCTTCCTACGAAAGTACAACAATGATCGCCAAAAATGAAGAAAGTGATAAAAGCCAAGAAATTTGCATGAATTTACCTTGTCTCTCTGACTTGCTTCTCGATCCAAATATTGGCAACTATATCACCAATAAAGAATGGCCTGGAAGACAAAACTGTAGAAGTTCACAAGGTATCACAATTTGAAAAGTGAACAATTACGTACCTGTTAATGAAAAGCCATGCCTCTGACCCTCTATGATATGCATATACCAATGGCAAATAAAGTAAGCAATTCATTTATAACTAATTATTTATGTACAATATAATACCAAATGATTTACATCAAATCTCTCATAACTCATAAGTAGATAAGGACTAAACAATAATTTCAATTTTAAAGTGTACTATACTCGCTGAAAATAAACAATGATGTTTGATACGTATCTTATATTTGTAAACGTAATTACCGTGAATTGTGGAGAACCATGAATCAACTATATGATACTCTAATTCAAGTTTCAACCATCAGAAAGTTCATAATGAGTATTATAAGATTTGTCTATATATCATTTTACATTAGCAGGATTTTATATTATAGTATTGTTCCGTACATATAAGAGTGTTGTCAACTAATATCAACAAAAGAGGCAATATATGCGAGAAGCCAAAGACTCGACTTTCAAAAATAACTTACCGATGTTTTGCAAATTAGGTCCAATGAATGCCACAAAATATATCTCAATATTTTGAATAAGTAACAACTAAAGATGAATATCTAATCTGCAATAGAAAGAAAGATATTACCTTAAATGAAGCTCCAAGTCATCTTCAGTTATCATTCCAGCAACTCATATACCTTAGATAATCCTTTGGGGTAGGGGAGAGCAGAGGAGAGGGAAGGAGTGGGGAGTCGAGGGGTGGAGAAGGGGGAGGGGATAGAGGGGATAGACAAGGGGGTGCAGGAAGGGGGGGGATAGAGGGGATAGACAAGGGGGTGCAGGAAGGGGGGAGGGGAAACATCAAAGGAGGGAAATGTGAGAAGCAAAAAAGCCCACTTTCAAAACTACCTTCCCAATGTGAAAAGAAAAGTCTAAGGAATGGCACAAAATATCTCAATGGTTTGAATAAATACAACTACAGATGAACAATACTCTAATCTGCAATAAAAAGAAAGAAAGTACATAATGAAGCTCTCATGTCATGCTAAAACTACTTATACACACTGTATAGTAGCACATAGCTATTAGAAACTAACCAATTGTAGCAGTACATTGTCTCCCTTGCCATGCTGGCACACAAATTATAAAAATCACACAAATATTCTCTGTTTTTAATCTTCCCTGTTTGATCCCATAATCGGTCAGATATCAAGTTTAATGCAAAACAAATGGAAATTACAATTCAATACCACAACAATGTAAAATAGTACTACCTCCATCCCTAAATAATTGTCACATTTTGACTTTTGATGGTCAACAAAACACGATTTAAAACATAAATAATTATTATTCTACATGAGAAAAAATTATAAAAAGTTGTATTTCGAAAATATATATCGAGACGAATCTAACAAGGTCCTACAAGACTATATTATTTCTTACGGTTTAATGAGAAATAATGGTCAAATTTGTTATGTTTGACCAACAAAAGTCAAAATGTGACAATCTTTTAGGGACGGAAGGAGTATGATTAATACATGCAACACTATTACAAAAACTAAAACAGGATTGTTAACAGTAAATCAGGTTTAGATAATAGTAAATCAAGTTTAGATAATTTTATTTCTACGACCTATTTTAGCTCTTTTCTGTTGTCTGCAAGCATAAAGTTCGGCGAAGAGTAATAGTACTGCAAGGACTAACCACCAATTGAGGCTCCAATAGAACCCGAAGACTTGCTTCCAAATCCAGCTCCTACATTACATAATAATTTTAGATGTCGAACTTAAAGAGCCAAATGGTTTTGAGAGAAACTTGTTCTATGTTACACACTCAGATTACCTTCCAAGTACTAGTAGCTGTCACCAATGAAGAAGAACGGCATGAATGACGGCCGTAGAATTCACAAGGAATCGTAAATTGAAAAGTCAGCACTTACATACCTGTTTATGAAAACCCATGCCTGTGACCCTCTATGATATAGGGCTTTTTCAGCTTGCTGCTCGCTTTCTCGCTGCCGAGAGGCGAAGGGGCCTTACTTACGGTTTCCAAGCCTGGCGCGAAGCGAAGCGAAGGGACTGGATGTGACCTATGATCATCAGTGGGCAACTAGAGTTTGCTTTTTTCTTGGTGTTGTTGACATTGTTGAAAGCGAATTTGGAAGTAGGCCTTGCTTTTTTTTAGCTGCTCCCCCAGCTTCAACTATGGTGAAAGAGGTGCTGAAGATCTAGTAGTCTGAGCAGTACGAGCTGAAAGGCCCCATACTGTTTGGAGAGCAGGGGGCATAGATGCCAAACAAACCTGACCCCTATCTATGCATTACAAATGATTAAGCAACCTATTTAAAATATGAACAAATAAATTAAGTTTACTATCAAATGATTATTAAGTTTGAAAAGAACAAGTATGAACAAATTAATACGACTACTGAACAAATAAACAGATGTGACCATCAAAAAGTTCAAACGAATATTATTATCAACCTACATATATCCATTTAGTAAATTTTTTATGTGTGTGCGCTTTCTTTGGGTATCCAAATATGCATGAGCAGAAGAGGTATCGAAAGACGGTAGAGATCGAAAGACAGTAAAGAGGCAATATATGTGAGAAGCAAAAGAGTCCAATATTTTGAATGAATAACAACTAAATACTCTAATCTGCAATAAAAGACACTACCTTATGAAGTTCTAAGTCATCTTTAGTTCATCACCCATGTTTGAAAATAGTATTACAAGGACTATACAAGCAACTCCTTTAATAGGACTATACCTTAAATAATCCTTAGGGTATGGGGGCATGGGGGATAGGAGGGGGTGGGATGTAGAGGGGATATAACAATTGAAAGTGAATAATACTCTAATCTGCAATAAAAGAGGAGACTACCTTAAGTGAAGCTCTAAGTCATCTTTTAGTTCATCATTCACGTTACAGATAGTATTAGGACTATACCTTAAATAATCCTTGGGGTAAGGGGGTACGGCCGATAGGAGGGGGGTGGGGTGTAGAGGGGATATATTTTGTGGCATTCCTTCGACCTTTTCAAATTGGAAAGTTAGTTTTGAAAAGTGGATTGTTTTTCTTCTCTAATCTCCCCCCTTTTCTGCTCCCCCTCTGCCTGGGGGGGTGGGGGGGCGTGGGGGTGATGGGAGGGGATCAGAGGGGTGCAGACTGCAGAGGGAGGGAAGGATGAGGGGGGGGGGATCAAAGGGGTGGACAAGGAGCAGCAAAGGGGGGAGATATGAGAAGCAAAAGAGTCCATTTCAAAATTAACTTCCCAATGCGAAAAGGTCTAACAAATGCCACATAATATATGTCAAAAAAACTTCAACATTTACGGAACGCAAATTTGCATAATTTAAATTTTGACCTAACTGAAATACCTTTATTTTCGTTATAAGTTGAATAACTATCTACTTGTGACTACTGGCTGCAACTAATTAGTACCTTTCTTCAACAGTACTTAGTCCAGATGCAACCAAATTAGAGTCAAGTATCAGAGAAGAGGACCTCATCTTGTCGTTTCTTCCTTCAAAGCTAAAAGGTTTTAATGTGATACTGAGAACCAGCACACTTCCTGCTCTTACGGTGAGAAGAATATCAAATGCTGAATATGATCAGTACCATATCCCGCACTAGCCACCTAGCAAAAAAATTAAAGAAGCACACCTATAAATATAAAAGAAAACCAATGATAGTCAAAGAACACACTAGTGTATATACCCTAATGTAGTAATGTATATGAAAGTGATAAGTCTGGTAGTTTACGTGGAATCATGTTTTATTCATGATGTCGTTAAAAACTAAAGTTTATGGGTGCTTAGTGTAACGTCATGCAACCAAGTTTTACTCTAATGAAGCATGAAAGCTGCAGCATGAATGAATATACTTGGAACAAACAACTCGTCAATCGAAGACATGAATCAACATGCTACTTTTATTCACTCTCTCCTGGAGTAGTTGAGAATATTGCTGCCATCAAAGAATAAGAATAGGGCATCCAGTTGTATCTGACAGAAGAGAAAGATTCCTACTGATTTTTAGAGCAAGTAACTTGATAATATAGCAGCTGACTGATCAAATGATCAGTAAATATATGACATGCCCAAAAAATATATGCTTAATGTTGCTCACTTTCATTTACAACATAAAATTGAATCTCAAATGTTTTATTAGATTGTCAGATGAATAGAAGAGTCTACCTTCTAGAGTATATATGTTGCAATTGGACCCCTGATGAATCTTTCATCGCAATATTCCTACATAATTTATAATTTATGTTAAATTATATAATTTTTAAGCAGTGAACATGAAATGTAATAATCATACATAACACACAAAAAGATTATCTCATTTACAAAATGGGAAATCGGTAATAACAATAAAAATTCAAAAGAATGAAATAGATTTCTCATTTACATTTCGTTTCCTGAATACTGAGGGTGTTATCAAGCAGGGTGTCAACATGCTCAGCTCACTATACTGGATAGTTAACAGCAAGAAACATACTCATCTTGACTACTTCTTCGTACAACAATTTGTGATCAAATCGATAACAAGCTAAGTTGAGTAATAATATCAAGCTCAGTATTGAGAAACGACTTAGTAACAAGATTATAGGAGAATCAACATTAGTATTCGAAAATACTTGCATTGCTTCTTTGCCAAGAAGCTTCAATGTCATCTTAAACTACTTATACAGACTTATACACTAGCACTTGGTCATTCCTATTAGAACTAACCATTTGTCCTAGCACATAATCTCCATTGCCATGGTGGCACACAAATTACACATCATGAATGATTCTAGAACTTTACTCCTAATGGTTACATGAATGAATTTTATATTGCATTTTCATAACAAAGCATTCAGCTTCAGTTTAATTATTATGTTGTAGGTTTTTTTAGTAGAATTTGCAAGTCCAACTGAACTGCTCAGTCCACTTCATATGTACTAATCCATTACCATACACACGTAATGGAGGAGTATCAAGATATATCAAGCAAGTCTCGCAAAATCACAAATTCATCATGTCGCAGTTTGAAAGCTAAAATCTATTGTAGATGTATAGTCGTCTAAACTTATTTGAATCAGTCAGTAAAGACTGCAGGCACTGTGCTACCATTGAAACTCAAATTGTGACATGTCTTGGGTTTGTTTTATAGCATAAATATCATTATACACATACCTCTAAGTACACATGATGGTGTTTTGAACTCCTGAACTTTGGCAGCAAGGAATGCAGCCCCTGCAGCAATTTGATGGGGTTTGAACTGAAGCCATAGTGATCCCCGCAACCTACAAAACAAAGCTTAATATCAGCAGAATGAAGAAAGACAGAAGTAACTGGGCACATAGGAAGAATACCAAGTAAACAACCATCCACATAACATTAGAAAGGACCTCATGGTATCTTTGCCGAGAATATTAGACATACTAGGGGCAAAATTATTTATCAGAATACCTGTAAAACCTTTAGTTATATTATTATTAGAACCTCTTGCTAGCATGGCCTGGGTCCATCCACAGAATGTAAGGGGAATCAAGGAAGACTCTCAAATCTTCTTGTGTATCTAAATTTTAAGAGGGCGTTCATCAGGTAACACCAACATGGCATGACGTAGAGATGAAAAAATATTTTCCGTTCTTAATCTTCCCTAATACTTGTAAGATACTGTTTGACGATAGTAAGATATGGTTGTTCCCTCAGCAGAACCCAGTGCTTCAGCAAACATTTTCTCATTGTTTCTAAACAGAACTCTAAGTTTACCTCAAATCTATGTTTCTCACAATCAATAGCAAAAGGGAGCTCTTCCATTAGTGATCCAGATTCTCCAGACCCTGAGTTAATTCAAAACGAAGAACCTAACTAAGAAAATCCTTAAGAAATTATCTAGACAGTCAAATCAGTTGCAAGGACACTATGAAAAAGGTGGATCCCCAAGATATTTAACCTTAAATTTCAAATTCGTATCAACTCCCACAAACAGATTGCGCCTAAAATATTCAGAGTCACCAGATTATCACATTACATCTTCTGTTAGCTGGCAAATTATGTCGTCTCACATCAGTTATACTTGTGAAGTTTACAGACACATACACGTACAGGTATCTGCTCTTTAGGATATGAAATTCCACTGTAGTGATCCCATAATTGGTTTATTATCGAGTTTTAACACTTTAGCAAACGAAAATTACAACTCAATACCACAACGAAATCAAGTTCTTACTTAAGAATTCTGTCAGAAGTGAGTCCAACAACAATGTAGAATACTATCACCTCACTTCACTCAGGATGAAAACATGAATATAAGTACAGAAACACAACAGATGCAACACTATTACTCAAATCATATAATACCACATCCAATTTTGATGAAAACTAAAATAGATGAAATTTATATTTAATTCACTCCTCATCATCCATCTAAATTGAACTTTTCAACCGAGGGTCTCAGAGGCAACAGAAAGCAGTTCAGGGAGCAGGCAACATATAAACATCTATGGAATCTCAATATTAATTAACCATAATCAATTTAACCTAGCATTAATAAAGAATCAGTTCACAAGACAACTCAAGGATATTTTTTAATACTTTGAGCACTAATCATGCTCAATGATTAATTAAAGAAACCTCAAGGTTTCAATTTTGTCAGGATAAAACGCAATAGATATCATTACATCCAGAACATTAATACCAGTAATAACCAAAACCAATTAACAAGAATCAATTTGATTGAAACATTAGTCAAGAATCGAGTTACAAGTTACAACCCAATAATATTATATCAAATCTGTAACACCAATTAACCATAATAAATTAACACATAATCAATTTTTTTTAATACTGAAATTCTAAAATTTGAACATTAATCATGCTCAATGATTTATTAAAGAAACCTCAAGATTTCAATTTTGTAAGCATAAAAAGCAATAGATATTATTGACATCCAGAACATTAATACTAGGAATAACGAAAATCAATTTGATTGAAACATTACTCAAGAATCGTCTTACAATCCAAATATCCAATCCAATAATATTATATCAAATCAGTAACACCAATTAATCAGTGGAATTTCGAAACGTTGATAACCAAAATCAATTAACAAGAATCAATTTGATTGAAACATTAGTCAAGAATCAAGTTACAATCCAAATATCCAATCTAATAATATTATATCAAATCAGTAACACCAATTAACAAGTGGAAATTGGAAACGTTAATAACCAAAACCAATTAACAAGAATTAATTAGATTGAAACAGTAATCAATTAACACGAATCGAGTTACAATCCAAATATTCAATCCTATATATTATATCAAATCAGTAAAACCACTTAAGAAGTGGAATTTGGAAATGTTAATAACCAAAAACAATTAACAAGAATCAATTTAATTGAAACAATAGTCAAGAATCGAGTTACAATCCAAATACCCAATCATCAGTGGAATTTGGAAACGTTAAATTAACTTTTTCTTATTTAATCGAAAAATTAAACAATTAAACCTGTGTTTTGGTGGCTGCTTGCTGCTGGGATTCTCAAACAACATAGGGGTTTGATTCCTTGAATAGTGTTCATATCAAACTTGCATTCAACCGTTGAATTCAAACGTTGAGAAGTGAGAAGTGAGAAGTGAGAAGTGAGAACTGAGAACTAAGAACTAAGAAATTCCAGCCGTTGAATTCAGCCGTTGAATTCAACCGTTGCATTTCAAACTGTAATTTATTTGCTCTTATATATCAACAAAAGAAGAAGTGAGAACTAGGTGATTGGACGGGCTTCTATACTGGCCTCTGATGGATCGATTAATGCACTCGTTTACCCAAAACAAAAGTGAGATGGCTTGTCAATTGTCATTTTTCGACGGGATCCACTATACACACACCCAAATAATGCTTTACTGTAGCAGTAAATGACTATTTTACCCCCCTATTTAACTTCCTCAACTACTACACTTCCAAATAGGGGGAACAGAATAGTCATTTACCGCTACAGTAAAGCACTATTTAGGTGTGTATAACAGATCAGTTTTTCGACTAAATTTCGTAATGTGCCTTCAAATATTGATAGTTATTCGAATAAGTGATTGAATTTTTTAATAGATTATTTTATCCCTTGGATAGTTTTTTTGATCTGTTTGCCCCTAAACAATTATTTTAGATTAGTTTGTCTCTTCACTCTTGTCATGATTTTTCATTGAGGATAAAACGGGATTTTTACAAATATTAAAGTTTTGTGAATTTGTCCGAAACTTTAATACTTGTGAAATGCCCATTTTATCTTTAATGAAAATCACGACAGGAGGCAACTAATAAAAATTAATTATTCATGAAGTAAAATAATCTAAAATAACTGTTCAGAGGGCAAATTGACGATTCAGAAGTTCAATTCCTCACCTAAACGATTGTTAATAATTTAGGGAGCCCTATGAAATTTAGCCTTGTTTTTCATGCCTAGTTAAATTCATTTATCCCTAAATGATAGAGTCATTTGGTTTTGCACGATCACTAGACACAGCTTTAAATCATAAATATATTTAATTTTACATGCATAAAAATTATGACAAATATAGCAGTTGACTAGAGCCTCCCACTACGGCCCATTGAATCAAGCCCAACTGTACAAGGGTAACCAACTCTAGGTAAAAGTCGATCAAATTGCAATTTTAAATGTAGGGTTTCAGTGAGAAACAAATAACAGATGTGTGCATTTTAACGAACGAATCAATGAATTTGACTGTCGAGGCTTGACCAATTCCTCAACAGAAGATACTAAGACTAATGCTGGGGTTTCAGAAAGAAAACAAATATCAGATTTGTGCATTTAAAAAATATTGTAAATTTTGTTATACATTCATGTTTTTCACAACCATTAAGTTATACGTTAATTGTTCGTTAACTTTGTCATATGTCAATCACATGCCGTATCACCTTTACCATCACCATTTACAATTTTTGTTATTGTCAATTCTCTTCTCTGTTGTATATTTTATGCCAATGATTTTTCTAGATTTTAGTTTTTCATAATTATCTGATGTTTGATAGATAAGAAAAAAATATGAATTTTGTTGTTTTTTAGATAGTTCTTTAAAAATGAGAAATTAAATATTTTTAATATTTTTGCTGCATAGATTTGTCTAAGCTTAGTTGACAATCACAACTAATGAAAGTTTGTCAAACAATGAAATAACATGGATTTGGTTGTCCGTTAACAACATAACATGTTCAAATCACAAACTAAGAAAATTCTCAAAAAAACTTCAACAAAGTATAACATGTGAATAGCTAAGATTTATAACTAATGAAGAGGTGAGAATATAGTCATCATTCGTGGTGAATCAATGGATTAGAGAAGACAAGAAACTAGAGTTTACAATTTTGAAAGACGAAAGGTTGTTAGGTTGAATGTCACGATTGAGGCCAAACTTTATGTAAAAATAAGTTCGTAAATTCAAAAAGGATATTATAATAATAAGTAGCATTCTTCATCTACTCTTTTGCAAAGAATAACTATTTCAGAAATCAAGAACCACCCTTGATATCAGAAGAACTTGCCCGTTGAACTCGCAGAAGGAGGAAGCTTTGAGAGCCATGATGTCAATAACCCTTCTCAGAGCATGGAAGAAGTAATCTATACTACAAGAGGCAAGAAAACCATTACCAAATGCTGTGGAATGCCATGGATTCTATCGGAGGGAATATGGACTTCGACGAATTGGATGATGCTGATATTGACGATATAGAAACCAGCGGTGACTTTGTATGCGCGATATGATCATTGTTATTGTCTGATGAGATAAAAATGATTATTGTGTGCTTTACTTCACAGTTCGCAAAATCAGACCTTGTAATTATAGTTGCAGCAATATATCAGGCATACAATGTCTGAAAACAAACTTGTAAAATTGATAGAATACCCTCATCAACAAACACTAGACCAAATATGTATTGCAATTATGAAAATATCTCTATATTCGTAATATCACATCATCGGTTATTATCAGTATCATCATATTGCTTTACACATCTTAATGAGGGCAAGAGTAGAAAGGAAAAACCCTCAAGGACAGAGTATTATTTTGCTGGAAACATAAGTTGAGTTATCCTTCTAGAAACTACGACATTCTACAACATAATTTATTCCAGAGTTTTGTAAGATAATGTGAGAGTTTGACCGCTGGCGAGAGAAGAGAGAGCAACTAACAGAGACCAGTATAGCTATTTAGACATCCCCACACAGCCTCTTCAACTTCCTCCCAAGACTTTGCCGTCCTTAGCTCTTTTGAAAGACTGAAAATAGCCCCAAGTACATTATCATCATGTAAGATGCAGTGGCACCTGGATAACGCAAAACGAACAAATGAATCAGCTAAGAAGGCAAATACCAGGAAAAAGAAAAAAGGCGCCCATTTTTAAATTGGTTCCGAGATTACTAAAATACTGAGGTTAATATATTTCATAATATGCCACATGACATAACATAAGTTTCAAGTGTTGAGCAACAGCTACAATCTTTGGCTTTCTTAGTTAAGCCTTAATTATATTGAATATTGATCTAATCACTGAGAAAGAGGGATGTGAATGTGGAAGTCAACATGTGACACATAGTCAAGTGCAGACAAGTTATGAAAATGATAGGACTAACAGTAATATAGTAGAAAATCTGATAGAAAACAGGAAGTTATACTGTGCCGTCAAGGAATGATTATATGTAGAAATAGATTGGATATACGTCATAGACTCACATTGTGATATAAGAGAGCCTCTCGTATTTGTTGTTCCCTATGGAATTTGGCAACTTCCCTCTCCCCAGTGGCAGTTTGTAGCTTTCCAGAAACTTTTTTAAGAGGTCATCGTTTGCTCTAAAGAGGTCTACATATATGGGGATTACATCAAGAACGGGATCACCTGAAGCAAGAGTGAATCAATTTGGCATACACCATTGTCAGGCATTAATCACACACGTTGTAGCAAATAATATTTTACAAGTATAACTCTCCATTTTGATGGCCAACCACACCGCTTCGACTGATCACTAATGAAAATTATATGAATAGTTAATTTGAAATAAACAGCAAAAGGACAGTTTCACTTTGCAGCAAAGGTGTGGAATGGGGAAGTTTGGAAGAATACCACCTTTATAACCTTTTGGGAATTTTTTCTGCAACGTGGTAGAACTTAATAAACCGCCCGAAAAGGTGGCATTTTTCAAAAATTCCCATGTGGGATGTAAGTCAATCTACGAATTTTATAATGAAAAAAGTGGATGCAGCATATTGTGATGATTTCATTACTGGCCAAATGGAATTGTACCATATCATTATCCTATTATACAGAAGGGTGTCTTTTAAGAACCTGAAGATTTACATGATAAACTTTTACTTCTCTTTTCTGATTGTCTAAAATTATATCTTCCAATTCAAAGTTCACTGAAGGCCTCCTATGTGCATAGTTTCATAAGGTGTATTATTAGCCAATTCATCATTTGGAAGTACCCTAACTAACAAGCTGTAGAGCTACCCATGTGCATTCAGGTCATTACCAAAATTTACGATCATTTGGAAGAATGCAGCTAAAATTAATAGAAGACCGGGAGATCAGATTGGGAAAGAGAATCTTACCCAGAGACATGTTACTGAAATCAAGGATATGAGTAGGCAACCAAAAGGTTTTACAATCAACACTTGCAAAGCCATTGTGTTGAACATTGCCCACGACACCAGGATCAGATGTATTCAAATTTAAAGAAGCATCAGCAGCTTTTGGTTCCATGAAGACATTGTCATCCATCACATCAGCGTGTATCCAGGTACATCGCTGAGAAATCTGTACTTCATTCTTCATGTGGAACAAGGAAACAATGAGAAAAATGAGTTCATTTCAACTTTGTGGTTCAATATGGTACACGCTAATGCAAATATTTAAAACGATAATTGAACCTCATTTCCACAATAGAAAACCCCAAAGTCGTCAGGAAGGTACTCATGGACTTTCTCAATCAGTGCAGCAGGAATTGGATCTCCCCTACAAAATGAAACACAAAATTCAGAGATTACACCATCTTTTGTGCTTTCTTCTTGTCAGTGTAACTTAATAACCAAGGTCGATGATTCTTCCATAGGATGGATAATATTAATATATATCACCTTTCTAAATGCACAAATGCATAGAGTTTATTAATGACTTGTAACTAATGAATAAGATCAACAGTAGAAAAGAAGTCAGCATTTGAAACAATGCTAAATAGGATAGTTAGATCAATCCAGTGAGTATCGTACATAGAGTTTAGCATGAAAACACTTAACTGCTTGACAATTGGGCTTGCTCAAACACCATGCATGGCCAACTTAGATGAATTATTTAACTTCTTAAGAAATTGCTGACTTTTATAATGTATGACAAATATTTGTTCAGACTTCAATTATATATTTTCCTCATAAATACTTTCTTAAGTAACAAATTGTTGAGCAACTGTATGAAATGAAGTCTGAGTATGTTATATCACAATCACTGAACAGATAAATACTGTTTTTGCACAGTATAGGACCAATATGGTTTGGCAGATAACATGAGCTAACACTAGCTCTTCGTGTTTCAATAAAAACCAAGGGACACATACATGCTAAAGACTACAGGTACTTCAGTAACTCTACACCAATATTGCAGTCTTCATGTAATTTAATGGCTAATCAGGAAGAACAAAAAAATTATGCCAGCAACCAAGAAGATGAAGTATTTGCACCAACAATAAAGGAAAATATTGTCACAAGCAAAAACATACCATTTTGTTAAGCGGAGAGTGACATCCTTCTTTTTTCTATTTTGAGTTCTTACATACATCATCCATTGAGCTGGAACGACTTTAGATGCAACTTCCTTAATGGATCCATTACAGCAGAGAATACTTGAGGTCTCCTGACTTCCTAATAACATTGATTCATTTAGTGATGGACAAGGCAGAAGGTGAAGGTTGCGCATCTGCTCGCCGAGGAATGAAGCCAAATTCAGAGCTTCGTCCCAGGAAAGGTTATCTCGTCTACAGAAATTTAAGGTAACAACAATTGTCAGTACTGAATTTATATGGTAACAATGTGTATGGCAAAAGAAATGTATCAAATAAAGAATATTGCTTACAGTTCAGCAAATACTTTCCCATTGCACCTCCGGGTTACAATGTAAGGCCAAGTTGTTGAACCTCCAGCATAGTTTAATGATTCATGTAGAGGTGGCAACCCAGCCTTTTTGTACTCCCGCTTAATCTTATTTCTTATACCAAATGGATATTCAAGATTTTCCTTATCTTCTGGAATCACATTGCAAGTCGAAGGTAATTCAGGAACACCTTTTCCATCCCAGGTCATGACCTTAAATGTTTCATTCTCCAAAGAAAGAATCCCACTAGTTAGAACATCAGGGATGTGCTTTTTCATAGAGGAATTTTCTTTTTCCAGTAGACCGTAGAACTCAAGCTGTATGTTGAAGTACATCTTTAACAACACAATAAAATCATGGGAGGAAATATTCAAGCAGAATATTATCATACCTCAGTGCCTAAACTATAAAGGGAATCTTCCAGCCCTCCTTCAACGAAGATCTTCACCACATTGTCCCCTATGAGATATACCTGACAACAAAACATTTATCAGAAAGCCAATTGCAAAAGAAAATATCACTAACTGACTAACCTATGAAGTTCAGTACAGGTACAGGATAATAGTGGGTTTCTCTACAGAACCCCACATCATATTGCGCTGGTTCTTCATCTAACTATGAAGAAAAAAAAATAGTATCTTTCCCTATTTCTTCCTCTATTGTTATCAAAATATTAGAGTGTTTGCTACAAGCATAGACAATATTATACCTTATTACTGATGTTATAAGAAGAACTAAAAAGATCTTATAAATTTGTACTAGAGTTGTGGGCGAATAGAATTAGACATAACTAACGTTGCTTAAAGTTCCACATCTGGTAGACTGAATGATCGAATTTGAATTGTTTTATGCATGTATATTTTCATGTCCTACAGAGTCAAAGATTTTATATTCCATAGGTCTTACATAAAATGCAATAAACCAAAATGGCTCATTACAGTATGTAACCTTCTTATCTATTACGAAATAGTAGAGAGTTTTGCACTCCACTCTTGGCCCAATTCGGAAACAGTCTCGCTATTATCACAGGTGTAAGGCTGCATACTAGCCAACCCCGCTTAGGCAGGAGCCATATAGAGGCATTGGAGCATGTTTATGTTGATGTATTTAGAAAAAACTTCTTACCGAACCATGTAACCCTCAAAATTTGTAGAAATGAGTTAATAAAAGAGAGGAAAATGTTTAGATAGAAAAAGATAAAGAGGCTTACAGGATTGCTACCAGTACCAACAGGAAGTTTCTCATCTTCTTTAGGTAGAGGTAACCCGTGAGAGAGACAGATCTCTTTCAAACATTCAAGCCATCTTCCAGCATCAATAGCAATACAAGCGCCCTGGATCACACTAGGAAGTTAAGCAAGTAACCATAATTATCCCAATCTGATAGAGGGTGATATCAAGTTATGGATTCTGTGCTATTCAGGCCATATAAGTAAATAGAAATGGTAGTAAATTGACAAATGCTAACACAATATCAAACCAGTAAGAACCGAAATCAGAATAACCAGGAAACAAGGCAAAAAAAGTTAAAATGGAAGACCTCCTAAGAATGTGCCACACACATTCAGAACCGAAATCAGAATAATCAGAAAAACCTCATGTGGTGTTTTAGATCCATTAATTTTGTCAATAATTAATCTCATGTTGAAAAAGGACTACCGCGTTTATAACTCCCTCCAAATCACTTAACTTATGACCTCTTGACTATTTTCGAGAAAATAAATGTTTTAACAGAAACTACTATCAATTAATCAAATTTCTTGTTAAACATTGCACTAAAAAAATTTGGTTATCAAAAATATTTGTTAGATCAATAAAAGACAAATTGTGACTAGTAAAGTTGAACAAAAGAGTTCTTAATGACCACATCAACAAATAACAGTCAGAATTACTAACAGTGAAAGAGAAGGAAAAGTTCCTGCTACCTTCCAAATCAGGTCCCGCATGCCAGGTTTTAGAACCCAAAGCTTTTTCAACCATCCTCTCATCTCTCGCTGTCCTATGCAGTTTCCTAAGCTCCACGGTGCATTATAGTGATCCCTCTCTCTATCGAGGAACATGGACAAGAAATTGATATCATAAGAGAACTCCATGTCCTCCAGACTATTATAATTGAGGTTAGTTGATTGCCCAGCATCATCTACAGTATGGCAGTTTCTCACCCTCTTCTCTTTTCTAGTCAGGTCTGTGTAGTTCAAACAGTTTTCAAGGCATGAGGATTTATTCTTCACATAATCAAAATCAGCCTCATCGAGAGCAAGCAATCCAGCACGACAAACTCCCTTATGCCTATATCCGGGAGCCATGTCTAGACATACAAATTCGAGATTCTTGGAGTTGACAAAATTTTGTGTGACGGCAATAGTTGTTTCCAGATTAAGGACACAGTGCCACCATCCACTGGGGACAAATATCGTCTCACCAGGTAGCTGTGTAACCTCTATAGGCTTGTCTTCATCAGCAAGTAGGGGATAGAAATCTAGCCACCACTAGAAGGGTGAAAAATGTTGATAACCGATACCATAAAGGAACCCAAAAGTAGTTGAAGAAACGTGCATATATCTTCATCTTAGTATATTGAAATACCTGTAATGACGACGGAGTGTCTATATCAACATCACCATCTTCTTCATTCACATGCACTGTCACTCCTAATGGTACCCTTCCTGGGGGATAAAGTGCCCACCTATTACAAAGATATTAATATTTTTACCACCAAAGAAGCAGCTAAGAGAATGGTAAATGATAAAAATAAAAGAAAATAAAAAATAAAAAAATGGTAAAAGCTAGGAGAATGGTAAATGATGAAGAACGGAGAACTAAAATAAAATGGTAATGAATAAGAGAAAAAAACTCCGTCATCACAATATTTACACTGGTAAAATAAAATAGTGTTGTCATGAAAAGACTTGAAGTGATACTCCTTGCACTACACTTGTACAACTTTAATGTAATACAAGTGTGCAGATCTCATGTAAATAATAAAAGACAGATTTATTCTCCCGATGCCAATTTACCTTTTACGGCCACAGAGGAGAGTATTCCATGCACTAGTAAGGGCTGGATCAACATGCCAAGATGCCCCAGACCGCTCTGGTCCTACAATTAACCATCTGAAAGCTGGTCGCTGCTCTATATCTAGGACATCAAAGAAGTCTTCTTGAAAGAGATCTGGAACACTGTAATCCTTCAATAAGTCAGGAGCAACTTCCCCAAACTGCACATGGAGAATAGAGTGAAGGTTACTAAGAAAAGGAGGTCAGACAATATCAGCAAGAGCACGCAATTATTTAAGTGTGATACCTTATCGTCAAAAATGTAAAGGGGGTCCTCATCACGCTGAATTTCCATATATTTTACGTAGTCCTTAAATTTCATGGTGACTTTCTTAGAGCTCCTCTGAGATATTCTAAATGTTGTGTCTCCGTACTTCATCAGTAACTGTTCAAGTGTCCATGTATTTTTTGCTGGCCAAGTATTAGTCAATCCAGGGATCAACACCTGCCAAAGAATAGTTATCTGCCTATTCAAAATGTTTTATGCATAGACTAGGAAAGCACTGGAAGGGACTGGCTGCAGGTAAAAAAACGTGATTGAAAAATATTCTCTAACAGCCATGGGATAATCTATCAAGAGAACAATATGTTCAGGACTGAGGCGAACTACTTGCCATTGCAGACAATTTATGACAAGGCTTGAACTAGAATGACAGAAAGAAAAATAATGTCCAGTACGTAGTGCCTCTTACCCCCTTGAACGATGATACACTTAAATATAAAAGGAAATAAGTAGATAAATACAAAGTGACAATGATCATAACTGGAGCAAGCTCAATGAGGATAAGTTAATCAGACTAAGAGAATACCGGTTTCACCAAATCATATTGTTCACGAAATGCTTCTAGAGAAAGATTCTCCTTTCTTTCAACATTTCCATTATCGAAAGAGAAGGCGTTCAATGACGTATGACATCTATACATGCGCCTGTACAAAAACAAGGAGTAGAAACCTGCAGTAGGATCAAGACACTTTTGTCGTTACTAAAACTTTAAGATATCAAATTCTACTTGTTCAAGCATCAATTAAATCTATTACCATCAAAGGTTAGTGGTTTTCTGTCAGTAACTTCTCCAATTTTATCAAGCAAATCCAACCTGTGCCAACCAAAACCAGAGCAGATTGCACATTGTCAAAATCTTCCCCCCCAAAAAAGAGAGAACTAGTTCATCGTAGGAAATAGACAAAAAACTATGAGTACTGATGAAGCGTTGTCATCTTCCAAGAGCCTTTATACTGAAGCTGGCGATTGATGTTACGCAGGCACAGCCACATCCAAAGTGGTTCCTCATTGCATAGTATGTACATAATACTGCAGGATGAAGTCATTATCTAGATATGAATAAGATGTATAACAAGGAAACTGCTAATATGACTATATACATGCTAAAATAATATTCCACATGTACCATGACATAACCAATCGTGATAAAATCAGAGATAGTTTGAGAAACAAAATGAGCATAGTTTTCTAAGATAAATGACCAAACATGGAAGATCAAGAAGTGCAAAAATCAGTTAGATTCTAAACAATACTAAGGTTTTGCTCATACAGTATATGCCAAATTATACATCTCGATGTACACTGTCATTACATCAAAAAGTCAACTTGAATGATAGCTAAACAGAAGATGAATTTTTAAAATGAAAGTGGTTTTATATGTACAAAGCTAAGTAGCATACATCTAACATACAAGAGGCGTCTGCGATGTCATTAAACTTGGCCTACACTTCTATTTATTTTTTCCGCATAATCCAAGTTCGTCAATTCCATTAGCAAAGACAATCCCCTCAAAACACTAACTTATACACTCTCCCGAAATCCTTCTGACTAGAGTTTGACTCGATTAGAGGCCCGCCATTTACTAAGCACCTTGAATTCTTTATCTTAACCTCCTCTACTATTTTGTTTAAAAGCAGTAAAATAATTTGTAATTAAAATAGCAAATTTAACCGGTTCCAATGAAGCTCAGGTATAACCATCCAATATAACAACAAAACTTCAGTCTTTTCAAACCAACCAGTTCAGCAGTGCTTTACCATTAAAATACAATCAGAGACTATAAAATACTCTCTCCATCCAGAAAAGATCACTCAGCTTGACTACTTCTAATTTATCAAATTAACAAAATTTATGGTCTTAATTGATACACACGACTTTTTTAAACAAATAACATCAAGTTAATCAAGTTACTAGTAAATTACATCAATGCGCTAGCACTTGATATATATTTTCAACAAATTTTATACAACATATATAAACATACTCGACTACAAAGTGTAAACTCCAACACCAAAATTCAAATTTGGACAATCTTTTTCGTGATGCAGCAAGCAAAACAGGAAAACCCAACCTCAACCTATACAATCACACTCACATATGCAAATGATCACGTGCTGACGAAACATACTTCACTACTACCATAACCATTTTAGTTCATATCGAAGTTACATATGTCAATCCAGTCCAACACCAAAATTCAAATTTGGACGATCTTTTTCGTGATGCAGCAAGCAAAACACGAAAACCCAACCTCAACCTATACAATCACACTCACATATGCAAAAGATCACGTGCTGACGCAACATATTCACTACTACCATAATCATTTTAATTCACATCGAAGTTACATATGTCAGTCCTCAAATTTTGCTAATTTCGACCATTAGAAATCAAACTGGACAATCAGACATACTATATGAAACTACGTGTGTCAATTAAGTCCGCATATTTCGCTAATTTTGAACATTATAAATCAAACTGGACAATCTTTTGGGACGGAGCAAATGGAATTACAATAAAATGAAGTTATACAATGCTTATATTATATGAAAACAATTAAACATGTCTACATTATAAAATGAGATGAGAAGGTGACCTGCTGACGCAAGCAGCACGAGAAACGTCACGAGGAGTGAGGTAAGCCAAGATGGAGCAAAGGATTTCATCGGGCAAGAAGCGGAGGTTCCCGAGAGCGTCTAGCCGTCGATCTTTGGGAAGCTGAATCTCGACCGTTGATGATTGCGGATGTGGAATTTGTTGATGATCGTCTATCTCCATTGGTATGATTAGTGAATTGAAATGAATGAGAAAATGAGATGAAGCTAATTAAATTATATTGTATTGAATTTGAAGAGAGAATATGAAAGAATGCGTAAGATTTATGCAATGGAGAAGATGCTAATGGCGCGTTCAACTTCCATCGTCTTTTCTTTCTGGCTTTCAACGCGGTCATAAAGTCGTATTTCGTAAATTTCGAAGGTATTTTTGGTCACTAATCAGACCCTTTTTATTAAGCTATTCGGATAACTTGATAAAATCTTCTTTAAGATCATATTTTTTTAGCATGACATTGTAATGTTTGTTAAAAATAATGAAACTTTAAAAAAAATTAAATACTCCCTCCGTCCCTAAATGATTGTCACATTTGACTTTTGATGGTCAATAAAACACGATTTAAAATGCAAATATCTCTTATTCTAAATGCAAAAAAATTAGAATAAGTTGATTTTTCAAAAATATATATTGAGACGAATCTAACGAGGTCCCACAAGACTATATTATTTCTTTTCGTTTAGTGAGAATTCGTGATCAAATTTTGTTGTAATTGACCACAAAAGTCAAAATGTGACAATCTTTTAGGGACGGAGGGAGTAGTACTTATACTCCCTCCGTTTCTTTTTATTTGATTGTTTGGAGGTAAAGTACTTTATTAAGAGATTGTGAAAAATTACATTGGGATTTTAAAAAGGTGTATTGGAATTGTAAAAAGGTGCATTGGAATTGTAAAAAGGTGCATTGGAATTGTAATAGGTTGCATTGAAATTGTAAACAATCAAATAAAAAGAAACATGGAAAAAATGCTCAAACAATCAAATAAAAAGAAACGGAGGGAGTATTATTTTGAAACATTATTAACTTTACACTATTACTATGATAATTTAATAAATTTATATGTTAATTTTGATGATAAATTAAACCTGTATGTGTTCATTATTAATACATTATTTGTTTTTAT
Source organism: Echium plantagineum (assembly GCA_003412495.2). Lineage (NCBI taxonomy): Eukaryota > Viridiplantae > Streptophyta > Magnoliopsida > Boraginales > Boraginaceae > Echium > Echium plantagineum. Next base: position 29,243,409 of record CM016562.1, on the reverse strand, counting down.
TGATTTTGAACATAACGTATTAAATTGTGGAATATTATGGTGTGTATTAAGTATATTTCATTTTTTAAGAGATATAATTATTCAATTTTATCTTTTTTCATATGAAGGAATAAATTCTCTCGTTAGTTGATAGAGAATTTTGTGTCTCGCCACTTTTCTTTCCTTTTTAGGTGTTTTGCAGTTTAAATAAAATGATGCCTTGTTCATACTCTACAAAAGTTAAATCTAATTATTCCACAAGATAGACTTGTTACCTTATTATTTATTACTGATTCTTAATTTTTTAACGAAATAACTTGTTATTTTCCCACTTTTTTCTACAAAAAATACTGGTATCTACCGTATATAATATAGGAAGACCTCTCTTAGCGGTTATAAAAGTGAAAATTGTTTGTATGCATTGGAGATATGTCTGTGTAATATCTGACCCTCCTTACCCTCTTAGACGGGATGCAGGGGCGGACCTAGTATTGTTTAAGGTGGTTCAAAATAATAAAAAATATGTGTAGCTTAGTTGGTAAGTAAAGATACATGTGGTCACGAGGTCATGGGTTCAATGCATTTTAACTACAATTCATTTTTTATTAGCTTATAACACCTACAAACTCTATTTTAACCATTCATTAGTTATAATAATAAACCTTAGGCATATCATATATATATTTATACTTCATTATGATGAATTAATAATCTATCTACTTAGTATTTTAAGGATAAATAAATAAATATATAGTATTATACTTCAAAATGATTTGCCATTTAATAGATAATTTGTGATAGTTATTTTGTAAGTAGTACAAAAAATAAATAAAGAGTCTTAATGTATATTTTGTCATAAATATTTTGTTAGTAGTACAAAAATCGAATAAAGAATTTTAATGTATATTTTGAACCACCACGTAAAAGCGGCTAGATTCGCCCCTGACGGGATGGTGATGTATTTATGTGATGATGTGCGGTTTATATGCTAAAACTTAAATACCATATAAATGTAGAGAAAATTGCTGAAATGGTCCCCGAAAGTGACATCAGATTGTACTTTGGCCCCAATAGTGGCACGGGTGCAGCAATGTCCCCGAAAGTTGCAATTTGGACCCCAAGTTAATTTTTCCGTTAAAAGTGGGGCAAAAACATAATCTTTAATACCTTAACTTAGATTAACTTACTTTTGGAATCAAATTAAAATTCAAACCCAATTCCCCCAAAATCACTTAGACATATAATTTTTAAATACTTAAACTTACTTTTTAGTTACTTTATTTTCCAATTTAAACTTTCGATTTTTTGGAAATTACATGTTTAAGTGATTTTGGGGGAAGAGGGTTGGGGATTTTTAATTTGACCCAAAAGTAAGTTAATTTAAGTTAAAGTATTAAAAATTATATTTTTGCCTCAATTTTAACTGAAAAATTAACTTGAAGACCAAACTGCAATTTTCGGGGACTATGTTGCACCCGTGCCGCTATTGGGGACCAAAGTGCAATCTGATGCCACTTTCAGGATCATTTCTCCAATTCTCTCTATAAATGTATGTTGTAAAACTCAAAACCGAATGGCATAATCGTATGTCGAATTGCATACACCAAGGTTTCTTTCCTCCATAGGTGTATGTTGTTTACTTTTGAAAGTGAGAAATTACTTATTTACTTATTGACAGTGTTCTTTCACTTTTGGGGTATAATGTAAAATCAAACCATGAACATTATTATATTATTTAGTTGAGCTATTATATATTGTTCAGGTTTTAACTAAACTTTGTGGTTGATTTGCCATGAACTGATGAACGATTTATGTTGGCTTCATTTGTTACTAAATATTATTAGCTTCTGTTTTATGTACGTGCATGATGAGCTATTATGTATGTTACTTAAGAATGTTCTTAGGATGCCTAACGAGTTGATATTTATAACATATATACATTACTTCGGCCAACCTCATGCATCATCGCCCGTCATTTGACGGGCACTAACCACTAATATATATGTAAACACACATTTTCAAAACAATTATTAAACAAACTGAGTTGCGTTTGCACCCTATCAGTCTTTCGAATTAAAAAAAACCAATGTATTGTTCAAATAAATTCTCGCATATAATTCTTCACACATGAGATATAATAATCAAAAGAATAATAAATTACAAAAGGGTAAAATAAAATGACATCGATTTTTTGGAAACAAGAATATGCCATTGTGCACCCCATGGTATACAATTCACATAATATATTATGTATTAGTTTCTTTATCTTTACACGAGAGGTTTGCACGTAGATGTTTTTGGATCCCACATTGCTGGGAGCAAATACTTCCGACCATTCAACCCTTTCGCGTTATAACTCGAACCCGTAACCTTATCAACCAAAACTTGACCTGGATACCCGGGGAAAGAACCCGACCCGAATATACCCCTGCATGCCGTGACAGCTTCTAATGGAATACTAGGTGTACCCATGAAATAGCCTTTATCAAACGGGTTAGTAACCGTACCCGCCAAAACCGTCGCAATATTGATCACCATTCCGTCAACTCCAACGTCTCCATTAGGTGCAACCATCGGAGGAATTTGTGGGCCCACTAGTGGTTTCGCAAAAGGCCACGCGCACACACCTGGGCATTGGTTCGCCGAGTTCCCAACCCAAGCGTAAGCGTATTTCATACCCTTCTTGCCACGTGTCCATCCGTGGGACCCGCACCTATTCATGCAAAAGTCTTCAACTAGTACATCAGACGCCGTTAAGACGACGTTAATTGTGTTAACATTATGGAACTTAAATGCAATGTCCTCAATATGTGAAGTGTTCAATGATTTCCCAAGAGGGTAACTACTCAAGAAAATTTGCTTTCCTACATTGATGATGCTCGGACCGCCCTTGTAGTTCTCGGTGGTACGCCACCACGAGGCGACCGAGGGGGGTGGTGGGGTAGTGTGACCTTTCTTGGGGCTTAGAGATTGAAGGTAATCAACGATTATGGTACGTTGAGTTGGCGTAAATTTTCCGTACCATATAAGATTGACCTTAACATTCCCTTTCAATAGTACTCCATCTCGATATTTTAGGACAAGGGGCTTTGGTTTAACCAAAGATAGCATTCTTGGGTTAGCAAAAGATTGATATGGTAAGGTGACAAATAATAGAATCAAAGATAAAAGAATTGGACAATAATTTTGGGACGCCATATGTAAGAAAACAAAGAATGTTTGCAACTTGGGGGAGAATGTAATTTGAATATGAAGTGATGAATTTGAAATGTTGTGTTTGGGAGGTATATATATGTGTGGGTGGGGTGGGGTGGGGTGGGGTGGGGGGGGGGGGTGAGGGAGGGGGGAGATGTTTGATATATTATGGAGAGTTTGTGATGCCCATGTCGAAAAAAAGGAACAAATATGTGACGTGTTGACTTAATCTTTTATTGCAAATTGTGTGGTAAATAAAGAAATAAGTATTATATTGAGGTGTATCGAAGATAAGAGATTTTGGACAATAACACATTAACAGGAGAATGTTCTTCTTAGATGGTTTATGTGCATGAAGCTACCTTGAAGGTTGCTTAAGGATTTTTTATATTTAGATGAATGAATTTGGGTTTGTTGAGAAATATTCTACTATATAGTTGACCATATAAATTGATGGTTTTTGTGTAGCATGCTCAATTTGTATTAGATAAATAGGAAGAAAAAAAAAATATAGAGGATGGATGATATTTTCTTTTGAAATACTAAATTTTAAAAGTAATATATAGTTGAATTTTTCTCTTCAAAAACAAAAGCGTGTATCTTAATCCTTTGATTACTCATTGCACAATATCGCTAAGTTTAACGATTCCGTCAATTTTTTGACTAAATTGTAGTTTTTGTCAACTTTAGAGATTAATAATTTGTAATTGTTGAACTTTCGAGGACCAAATAACAACCTCGACCAACTTTATGGGACCATATTAACAACATGTACAACTAAAGCCGGATCGATAAATATTATTGCAATAATAAAAAATAAATTTATATATCGAATATTATTTTCACAATCTCTAACCAGTGGTATCAATCAAGTTATGAGCGAGGATGTGCATGGTCAGCATGGATGAAGTGAGTTAAGTATTAAACGAACCCAATTCAAGCCTAATGCAAGATATATTGAGTTGAACAAATTATTAAACTCGGCCAACAAACTATCCAAAACTTATTCGACTCGAAATTTTGGATCCATGAGTTGTAGGATTGGATTAGATGATGAGTTGACCGGGATTGCTTGTAAACTATTGATATTATTGAATATACCCTCATTGATTCATTCAAATAACACATTAACATCATGTATTCTTAGGACACATTGTAAAAAATCCGCGATAATGTAAAAATATTCAGAATTGTTTATTGAGATGAAATAAAATCAATACACGCCCCTGTCAATTGGGCGTTTTATGGACTTTTGTTGCTCTACATGATGCTTTCAGACTAATAGGTTTCTGTTACGTCAATTTGAGTTTGCTCGATCTCAATTGCGACCTTATAATGCAATCGCATTCTCTGGTCCAATTAGTATCAAGTCGTATCACTAGTCGATATTAGTGAGTATTGTATGATACGAGATCATTTAGAAGTTCATAAACATGTTATCCTCCTTTAGTGAAATAAAAACGCATATTTATATTGTTCACATGTTATAAATGAGAATCGAGGCATGGTCATGTACAAAGTTGTTCACCAGGTAGGGGTGTGTTGGGTCGATAGTGTAATAACTTTATACTATGTTAGAAGTTGTTCATTAGATGCATCAAGCGGAAAATTAAATTCATTATTAAAGGATATACCGTTGTGCATTGAATATGCAAAACATATGTGGTAACTTTGGAATGATATAAATCTAGGTAGAATTTACACTTAATAATGATCTTAGCGAAGGTAATTGAGGCTATTTTTTTAAATATTATTTAATTTATTGATGTCAATCGATCTAAAATATAACTAAAAATATTATCAATTTACATTACAGTTCAATTTAAGAGCTAACGCAAGTAAGGTAAACCAAAATGAATCAACACAATTCTTTATGGGTTGCGTGATGTTCCTACACAATTTTCTCTTGCTAGTTTTTCCGCAAGCTCATTAATGGTAGTAGAACTCTCTCATAAACAATATTACCTCATTTACCCAATTTTTTGTATATTAGTGATGGCCGGCAAGATAAATTTCGAAACGAGGATCTTGTGATCATTAGCAACAACCTTTTTCATTAGACTATTCAATTAACTCATATTTTAAACATTCTAATAGTTAGTGAATGAAGGTAATTTTTTGCAAAAATTTTGTATTTATCCATTTATAATCGATCACCAAATTTTAACAAGAAAAATTATACTCTAATACTCTAACTTTCTATTAGTTAGCAATTTCTGTATTCATGTTTGTAATATCATTGTAGTCACAATTCATCGCTAATTATCAAAAAAAAAAAAAAAAAATTTTAACAAGAAAAATAAATCGTTGTAACTATTAAATGTAGTGGAAAAAGTGTGGTGAAATCTTAAAAAGAAATCTAGCCGCGGAAAATGTGAGCACTAACCCACAGAAACACGAACAGTGGTCAAGATCTTTCATCATCGTTTAACGGACAAGATTACATACATCCGAATATCTTCCCCACTAAACTAAAATCAATATTATACTCTCATTTACTACTTGCAAAACTGAAAAAAAAAACAAAAAAGAGAGAGAAACTCAGAAATGGAAAAAGCAAAGACTGTGTACTTAGCTAGACTAGCTGAGCAAGCAGAAAGATATGATGGTATTAATCCAATTTTTTATTTTTATTTTTTTATATTTTTAGTCATGTTTTCCCCCTTTTTCCTGATTAATTGAATTTTTGTTTTTTTTTGAGCTTTTAAATGATGTATTTGTCTAGTTTTGAACTTTAATAGTTGAATTTATGTGTTGTATAATATATGATCATAAATATAAAATGTTATACTATAGTATGATAATTTCGGTTTAAACTATAGTTATGACTGTCAATTAGTTTTTAAATGATTTACATTGAAAATCGAATTAGACAATTTCTTTTTTTGGGTGGAGGAAGTAAGTTTTAGTTATTTAGTGAAATCTGCAGGTGAATTTTGAGATATAGTTTCTTTATGCTATATTTTTGTTTCTTTGTTCTAGGGCTTGTTTGGGATTAGATCTGCTAAAGCTTTTTCTGGGTATTTTTAATTTGTACACATATTAATTTATGGAATTTTTTAATTATTTTTTTGTATGATAGTCTTATACTAAAAGATGAATTGACAGCTTTTGAGGGATTTACTGTGAAATGCTGCATGTTTGATTTAATTAAGTTTAAGATATGCTGCTTAAACAGCCTTCAATTTATCACTTTCTAATTCCCTATTAGTAATTTTATTTTCGGGGAATCCATCGCCGTGCAAAATCGAATGTGCCAGGGAATGTGTGTGGGTTCACAGAACTTCTTTTCATATAATTATGTTTGCATATGAGAGTTATATGATATAAGATCCTTCGCGTGATCATATCTTTTACTTGTTTTTTTTTGTACTTCGCAGACACAATGTGATAATGATTATTAAGTCAATTGTTTGGGTTTACGATGAGGCTTCCTTAACGGCTTATTTAAATTATCAACTAACAGTGCTTTGTCCTATCAGAATTTTGTAGTTTCCATTCAACGTTGATCTGTAGACTCGTCTTCCTCTTCCGTCTCTTTAAAATCTGTATGTTAATTCTAGTAGCCCTCACCTCTGCCACTAATTACTCAAGACTCTCGAGCTATGGAGTTTCTTGGTTTATGATGTGTACGGTAACCTATATGATTGAGTTTGTATTTTGGAAATATGACCAACGATGTTGCACCAAGTCCTGAAATAATGTTTTGCCTCCCAATGAAAAACCACTCTAATATGTGGGATAAAAAAGAAGGCGCCTACAACAAATTTCCGAGTCGTTAGAGATCGAGGTTCGAATTTCTTAAGATAATATAAACATCTCCTAGTGATGTAGTTTTAAGATGATAATCGGGACTATTGAAAATTATAGCTGTTTTGAAGAAATTTGATTGTGTAATTTTTTGGTTATTCTAATAGAATATAAACTTCAGATAAATACATACACGAGTAATATATCTGCCGTCTAATTATAGGAGAGTGTAAGTTGTCGCCTGTAGGTCTGTAAAATATGATAGTTGGGAATGAAATGTGCAGTTACGGATAATATATGTGTTCATGCAAACCCTCTGTGCTATCTTCGGGATTGGTATATGTATGTATAAATAAATATGTAAAGCGACATTATTAATTTTTATACAAAGTTCTGTTACTCTTCACTTTAATAGATCAATGTTCAGCTTGTTAATATCCAGTCTACTATCTGTTCAGAGATGGTTGAGTATATGAAGGAAGTTGCTAAGCTCAATGTTGAATTAACTGTGGAGGAAAGAAACTTGGTGTCAGTTGGGTATAAGCATGTTATTGGGGGTAGAAGGGCATCATGGAGGATATTATCTTCCATTGAACAGAAGGAGGAGAGTAAAGGGCATGAAGAGAATGTAAAGAGAATTAAGAGTTACAGAAAGAAGGTTGAGGATGAGCTTACCAGGATCTGCATGGACATATTATGTGTTATTGATGATCACCTCCTTCCATCATCTACATCTGGTGAATCATCAATCTTCTACTACAAGATGTAGGTTGATCTACGCACCCCTGAAGAGGGAGAGTTGATATGTGCTCTTGCCTTTCTTCGATTAGCCTGAGCAGATGTTTATCTTGGTCTGGATTTTTGTCTTTTAATGTTATTGTTCTATTCAGGAAAGGAGACTACTACCGCTATTTAGCTGAATTTAAGAGTGGAGATGACCGAAAGGCAGCAGCTGACCAGGCACTGAAGGCCTATGAGGTACGACTAACTCAGTCTGTTTGATCCAATGTTATACATTAGTTCAGTTTGTTATCTCAATATATATTCAGATTCTCTTAGAATGTTGCTGCTGTTTGTTATTTTTCTGAGAACTTAACTTTGCTGCATCAAGTCCTGATGCCAAAACCTCTGTAATTTAATTTATCTTTGCAGGCAGCCACTGCTACTGCTAGTGCAGAGCTCCCACCTACGAATCCGATAAGACTTGGCCTGGCACTGAACTTTTCAGTCTTCTACTATGAGATCTTGAATTCTCCTGAAAGGTGAAACTCATTTTCTTCCACCTGTGCAACTGTGAGGTCATATACAAGTTTCTTATACCTCTGCTGTGGAATCATAGGATATAAGCATGTATTGAGCAACAAAATTTTTTTATTATTAAACCCACGAACGGGGCTTACGTGTTACTCAAAGAGTAAAAAATACAAAGTTTTTCGAGTACAACATAAATACAAGAAAGCTGTAAAGATATTGAGCAACAACATTGTTCAAGATCCTGAAAAATATGAATTCAGTTAGAATCTATCATAACTCTTTCACCTTAAGAGTCACCTGCTCTTAACCATCAGATATTTCAATAACTTTTTTCTGAAATGGATGATTATCAGTCAATTTGTTGGTATGCAATCGTGAAATAGATGAAGTTGATGCCCGTGTCTGTATGTTCAGATTAAGAAAGAGTTCGGTACATATATACTACTGATGCGATAATGGGTTTTTTCAGTTGTCATGATAATACATAATGCAAAATCGTTTCCCTCTTTTCTAATATGGGTGCACTTAAAGTTCTATCTTTTTTCTTTTCTTTTTTGTAAATTAGCGATGAGATGAGTATCTAACCCAGGACATTCTGGTCACTAGCAAGAGCCTTTTCCACTAGGCTATCCGATTGACTCCATTTAAAGTTCTATCTGAATCTTTATTTGCCTTTTAGGGCATGCCATCTTGCAAAACAAGCATTTGATGAAGCTATCGCAGAGCTTGACAGTCTTAATGAAGATTCATACAAGGATAGCACCCTTATTATGCAGCTTCTTCGTGACAATCTCACCTTATGGACCTCTGAGCTTCCTGAAGAGGGAGGTAATCATTATGTTTGAGCATATGCCATATTTAGTTTGTGAACATAATAAGTTCCGAAGTATTGTTCTCTTAATAATTACTCCTTCAATCCCATGAAGATTGTCTAGTTTGATTCCGATTGTTAAGGATTAGCAAACTCTACAGCCGCCGTAACACGCATATCTTTGGATTGAATCATAATTATCATGTCAATAGAAAATAGTAAATAGAACATACACTAGCATTCTATATATTTTTAACCAAACATTATATATCATACACAAAGATACTTGAGTTCAATAAAAACGTCAACAATCAAAATCAAAATTGAACTATCTTCACGAGATGGAGGTAGTAGATATTAAAGTAGCTAGAAATGTCCACAGTTACGCATCATCTTGATAATTACCAATTGAGTTATTATGAACCATTATATTGATCTATATCTTATGACTTGTATTATTTGTGGCAGGTGAGCAATCCAAGGGGGAGGAGATTCAGATGGAGGTACCTTAATCAGTTGTTTATTCATGCTTTGTGATCATTATATGACACAATGAAGTTCTTTCTGATGTACTTATAGTACTCATCTTCAGAACTACCAACGGGTCAACCATTGGCCTTGTTGCCTATTCATAATATGCTTCATATACATCCAATTGTTGTAGATTCATGAATTGCATCTAGTTTTGGATATTGACTAGACCCATTGGAAGAACTTGATTATCAGTATATAAATTATGAATTTGATTATGTTGATCGAATTTGTTTTGCAGAGTTAGGCACATCTGCAGATGATGCTATCGAGTTCAATCATGCATTTTATGTATCGGAATTTAGAGACTTGTAATCTATCAGTATACTTAATGGTAACTGCAGGATCTCTCTCTTAATATTTCATAACTATACTTTGGTTTGTATTCTAAAATATACATGAAGGCCTCGAGTTATCTAGTATTCCTAGGAAGGCCGCGGTATCTATTACTATTCCCTAATGGCTACATATCAGACCATAATTTCCCCCCATAAAGTTTATGGTTGTGATGTTTCTGTATTGTATGAACATGGCTGGATGGCCAAGGTAAGCAACCATTTTTTCCATTATGCGCCAAAAGATGCAACTATAATTGTTCGACATCACGTATCATATGAGGTCTATTTCTCCTTGAATAGATTAATTTCCATACAACTTCGACTAAAAGCAATAGGCTTTCTTTACGACCACTAAACAAACTGTCACACTTATGGTCCCAATGCACCCTTGCCTTTTGAGTATACGATGGAAGTAAATTGTATGATGTTCCTTACCTAACCTAGAGATTAGAGTTTTCTTATTAATCACTTCAACACAAAGTTTGCTCCTTTTAAGATTTGTCTGTCTTTTCTTTTCTGAAACCATTTGTTTTCTTACAAAGTTTAAGAAAATTTTAAATTGTATCTCACAAACGTAATTTTTCCTAAATTGTATCTCACAAAGGTAATTTTTCCTCCATTTTTTCTTTATGAAATCTGGTCAAATGAGATCATAAAAAGGTGACTCTGATACATGAGCAATGTTGTATTTCGGACATCAATAATATCAGCCTGCCAACATGGCTGTACAAGCCAAGTCATAAGATTGTTTGACAATAAGTTACAGGAAGGTATTAAACCTAATTATATTACTTTCGTTAGCGTGTTATCGGCTTGTGGCCACGCTGAGCTCATTGATCAAGGATTTTCTTACATAGGCGTGGCATGAACTCAGGTCAAGAACATTATGCTTGAATCGTTGATATGCTTGGTCGTGCAGGTCAGAAGACAAGAGTTTCGCGGATGCAACACCAATAACCTGCATTGCCTCGGTGTATGAGGCTTTACTAGGTGCTTGCGTAAAATATGTTGACCTTTTATATGTGCTGTTCTGTAACTTGCTCTCACGTGGTAGAAAACCAGATGAAGTTGATGAGGTAAGGAGACTCATGAGAACCAATAGGGTCAAGAAACGGCCTGGGTGCAGCTGGATTGATGTGAAAAACACGACTATTCGCATCGTTAGACCCCTGAAATCTACAAGATGTTGGAACCGTTAGAAGCATTGGTGAAGTCTCTGGTTTTCTCATTGTTCTGATATGTACTCTGGGTCGAGGGCTCGGGGCATGTTATTTTTGTTGTTTGTTGTTAGATATTTATGCAATAATGAAAAATGGAAATGTCTAAATGTTGTTCAACTGAATAAGTTTCAGTAAATTAGTGTACTTTCGTCGACCTCTCGGCTCTCATATTACATTATCTTGAAAATCAAACGTAGCAAATATACATATGATATAACTCAATTGAATAACAGATTAACCATCAATAAATTTAGTCAACTGTTCTTCAATTGAACAACAAGAAGGCAGTGTATGAACCAAAACACCAAGAAACAAAACCCAAAAAAGTATAAAAATATTACATATTACAGCCTCTGCCTTGTAGAAGACATTCATTTGTAATGGTTGACTTTGCTGCATTTGACTCTAATCTCACCATCATCAGCACTCGAATAATCTTGAATATTTCCAAGCTTCACCATTGATGCTGCAAACTGGTGGCGGAAAAGGAAATCCTGCGACGCCAATGCATCGACAAGAGGCTTAGTCCTTGTATCCGAGTACAACAACTGATCAGAGTTTATGAGTCCCATCTTTTTCTGGAGATTCTTGAAGTGTTGTACGTCGAATTTTTCTGGAGTTACGGCATCAAGATCAACATATTCCGATGCCCATCTGCATTTTCTTTTTAAGTAGTTCAGGTAGTTGATGTTTATCGATGGGTCGGGTTTGCCTGTTCCTTGATAGTTGAAGAGTCTGTATTGAATTGAACCACATGTAGTTCTTCCAATTGTGTGAGCACCTAAAAGGATTAAACATTAATCTTTTATGTAGACATTTTCACGTTTAAGTCGTGTCACGGTGATCGTGAAATTTACCTGAGAGCACAACCAGGTCAATTATGTTCAATCCCTTAGATTGGTAAAATTCAATCAAATCAGTGATTTTTTCATGTCCCATTGGCACATATTGGTCAGCTTCCTTAGCAAGGGATACTCTGCCATCCTTCCTCCCATAAGGGACACTCCAGAAAGGACCTCCAACCTTAACTGTTGCATCTCTTGCTGCTGCGGTAAGAATGTCGGCACAAGACACTGTCTTCGGGCACGCCTTCTCAACCGCGGTTTTGATCTCTTCGATCAGTTCGAATCCTCTCAACGACTTGCTTGCGTTTGCCATTCTCTCGCTGCCTGGATAATCCAGGAGGATGGAGCCATCACACCCCTATCAAAATAAATAGTTTAAGATTAAGTCGACAAATAATAGAAGTGTAACAGAGAGTGTCGCACAAAGTGTTACAGAAGACCAGGACTCGGTGAGAAATATATGAAGTTATAAACATAATTTCTTACCCTGACTGAACAATCATGGAAGTGCAACCTCATGAGAGCAGGACCAATTGAGTAATCTTTCTTCATCCATGCAGACACTTTATCATGGATAATTTTTTCTAGCTTGGGACAACTTCTACTATAGTGATAAAGTACTAGATTATCATCATCGTCATCATCTCCGTCGCCGAGAGGCAGATGATCGAGAAAAGCCGATGTTGCGACAATGAAGAGTGTCAAGAGAAGAGCAATCAATCTGCTGGACTTCTTCATGGTTGCTTGAAGGTGTGTAAGTTTTGTTAGAATTGGACAATTGTTTGGTTTTTCGATTATTGATTATGACATTTTTATAGTTGTCGCAAATGATTAATTATGTGATTTACGTGGGAGGCATAATGTTGTGTTGTTGTCTAACTTGGTGGTGGACGTGCGGACATGTAAAGTTGAGAATAGTCTAATTTTTATTAGTATAATTATTTTTTAATCATGTGTATGTGTTATATCAGAGGAAAATTTAACAGTTGACTTAGGAGAATAAAAACTAGTTTGAGTGTTACAAAAACATAAAAAAATAAATCTTATATATGTGAAAACTAAAATGTAACACAATTTTTTAAATTGTAGTGGGATTTTATTAAGCCATCCGGTGTAAGTGTTCCATCAAATCATCAGAAAAAAAAAACAGTTCTTTTTTCTTTCTGTATTATTGAAGTTTTCGTCGAATGATCGATAAGTTAATTATGCAGGCTCATGCTGGCGGTTCCTTAAACCCTGCAGGTCTCCCGAGAGATCAAGCATTGATGGTGTATCCTAGCACCTATTCGTGGAGCCATTGCAGCCGTCTTTATCACCAGTCTTCTTCAGACGAAATATCAAGCAGACAAAGATTTAGATACCAAAAGGGTGAACCATGGTGTATACGAACATAGCGAGGCACGATACATTGCCCTTTCATACAAGATTTGATGTAACATTATAGTTTCAAATTAGAACGAATGGCATCCTGGAAAAGAACTTGTGTTAACAGTTTAACACTGTTTTCGATGTGGATAAACCAAAGAACTGGTAGACTGATAATTTAAATAAATCGAGTTGATATCTCAAATACTAGTATATCCTTGAATATCTTCTACATAAAAGAAAATACATTGCTGTCAGATATGCAGATTGCTAAGCGAGCCGAATAGATCAACAAGGCTTCCATAGTTATGTGCCGAAGGACGATAATATATAATCAGAAAGTGCAGACAGATAGTAAAGTAGGAGCAAAACAGGCTCTCAGTAGTAAGGATATCATTCAAGGACAAGTTGAGATGCACAGCTTAACTTATTTGACTGTACTTTCCTATCTGATCATTTGTCTGCCTTTATGAAAAACTACTATACAGAAACTCCATATACACCGAACAACCGGATATAAGAAGAGGATACACAGATCACTATGTTACCAACCTACAATGCAGTAATGAGAACCACAGCTAATATCTGTGATAGAAGAAGCTAGACACAATGATATGTAGGGACGCTTATCATACTTCCGCCTGTTGTGGTGACATATGGAGTATGAACTTCCTGTCCCTGCCAACCGTCCTGTGATATGAGCCAATTACCTGTTAAGAAAACTCAAAAATATCATTAATCTGTTACAACAGAATTTAGTATGCTTTCTATCATTTTATACATGTTGCTGAAAAAATCATTTGTTACTTTATATAATCCTCATTATAAATTTTTTATGAATAAATAAAATGGTTCTCAATTTAATAGTTTAGATATTCTAATAATGACCTGATAAACGTGTCCACACAGAACTATTTGGAACTTCTTGATTCGAGAAAAGTGGAAGTTCATTCTTAATGATAGCTTACCCAGTCTGAGAAAGCTGTCTCCAATTCATTACTTGATGAGAATGATTTTGTGGACTTTGCATGTAAGATGAGCTAGTTCCAACACCGTTATCTTCACCTACACGTTGATCTGAATATGAAGGCGGAGGAGACCAAACTGGAACTACACCCCTACTACTATTGGAAGATTCTGCTATTGACTCTTCAGAGTTGCGACGCCTGAGGGACAAGTTAATTTGTGGGAGATTGTTGTTGGCATGTGCATTATCTTGTGCGAGTGCTTCTGCACGATGTGCTTCGGAGGTATTAACATTTGTTGGTACTTCCGCTCTGCTATCTTCTACAGTATTTCTGAAATCCACTGAAGTAGTCTCTTCATCTTCATATCTCAACACAGAAGTGGTTATACTTGGGACCATCTGATCCTCATAACGCCTAACAGTTGTAACTGCTGGAGCGATTCTTGTAGGTTCATGGTCCATCTCAATTTGCATATCTTGTGGAAATGCAATTGGTTCAGATTCTGAGTCTCCGAGTCCTTCCTCCATTCCATTTCCTATTGCAGATCTGGCAGCTGCTTCGTTCTCCCACATCTGTGAAAGCGCTTCTTCCAACCGGATTTTAGCTGCATCAATTCCGACAATTGGAAGAGGGTAATTAGATCCTAGCTCAACTCCAGCAGCTTGAAGTACAGGTTCTGGAGCATTCCAAGGGTGATGAATCCACTGAGTTGGCAGCCTAGCTAGTTCAGGAAGCCATCGCCTAACGTACTCGCCATTAGGGTCAAACTTGTCACCCTCAAACTGTGAAAAAGAAAGAAATTCAACCCCAGCGGTGCAGGAAGAATAAACTTCAGCAACAGATACACTTTATACTAACTAAAGCAATCGCTACTCAAGTAAGAGGCATAGTAGTACTTCAGGATTCAGATTACCATATTAATTATAACGATGGCATGAAAAAAATCAAAGCATTGTACCTGAGGATTGTCTATGCGATCAAACTGCCGACCATCAGGGATAGTACCACTTATGTATTGCCAACCGAGAGCATCACTTTCAAGGTCTGCATCTAAAAGTGTATCCCAGAAATACTTCATTCCCCATCTCCAAGGAAGCTGAAGAACTTTCACGAAAAAGCTGGAGACTACTACTCGTATTCGATCATGCAGCCAACCAGTTGCCCAAAGTTCCCTCATACCAGCATCCACAAGAGGGTAGCCAGTTCGACCTTGTCTCCATGCCTTAAAGTAGTCCTCATCCACAACCCAAGGGAAAAACCTCAAGTGCCCAAGCAATGGTTTTTCATGGCTGTGTGGATGGTTGAAACTCATATACCTTGAGTATTCCCTCAAACCTATCGACTTGAGGAACAAATTAACGCTCTCTTCACCAGCTTTGTTCCCTTCATTTGCCCAAGAAAGTTGTTTGAGACGAAGAAGATGGAAGACTTTTCTGACGCTGACTTCCCCAAAATGTAAATGTGGAGAAAGAAATGACGTTGTAGCACTATCAGCTTTTCTACGGTTCTTGGAGTAATCAATCAACTGACCATTAATGAAGGTTGTGAGGGCCTTGTCAGCATTACTCCATCCAGGTGACCAAGCCCGGGCAAGAAGTGCATTGCTTGCTTTCTCCGACTCATCCTCCAATATCAGAGTGTCTGAAGGGCATCTTGACGCATTACCTACAGCAATGAAATCGTTATTACTTCAGCATTACACACACAAAAATTATAATAATGGGAAAACTTTGTGAACAGGAAGTGCAGCTGAAGTAGGAAGAACCAATCTTGCTGACGCATTACAGCATAATAGTTACTTTTCTACAATAAATATCAACTAAAATAAATATCATGAGAAGGAAACAGACCAGAAATAATCCTTTTCGGAGGGAGAAGCGGGGACTCAGGATCATAAGGCATGCCAAGGCATCTGTCCCAGAATTCTGTAAAGGTTGTGAATGGTTGGCCCTCATCATCATTGATCTCCCAAGGTTCATACAACAGGTCTGCGTTGAATGAGCGCACAGCTACACCGTGTGCAGTTAATACTTCTTTTGCCCGATGATCACGAACAAGGGAAATTGGATCTTAACATAGAACAAACAAAACCGTTATCTTGATTCTTTAATGAGACTGAATAACAATATCAGCGAACTTCACTTTTCGCAAGTTAATACTAAACGCGCAGATAGACAAAACTAACGAACACCCTTTTGATCATATAAACAAGAAAACCTTGGCCACATGAGATTACAACAAACAGTAAATAAGCATACAACACTATATCAATTGCTAAAAGAGATTACATTCTATAATTGCAGAATCAAGCCAATATTCTCTAAATATAGTAAAAGGCATACAAGAACAGTTTATGAATCACTTAAGCATACATAAATACATAATAAATCACTAAAGCCTATCAAGATAAGGCAAAAAGGAAGAAAAATCAAATGATTATAACATCCCACTAACCATATAAGTGGTTGAACAAGAGTTGAGTAGCCCCAGTGGACTTAACAACCTCAAGAAGACAAGAAACACTGTCTCTAGATCTCCTTGTAATAAGAGAAGTTCCAAGATTCTTTAAAGAAGAATCAAGATGAGCTAAACTCTGTTTAAGCCACCATCTAGATACCCTTCCTGGATAATAGTGTCCCTCTTCTTCAGGTGCCCAAATAAACACTGCTAAAACTGCACCTGTTCTCACCCCTGCAGCCAAAGCTGGATTGTCTTCTACCCTTAAGTCCCTCCTCAACCATACTATACTACACCCCCTACTTGACATTTTTCTATACTAGTAAAGGGTCGTGTGTTGCACGTGATAGTTTATATTATTTCAAATCCCAAAATAAAAAAACACAGATTTTCCTATCTATACTCCATACTTTTGGGTCTTCCTATCAAGATGACACTGTTCAGATTTTCAGCAGTCTTTTTTAGGTGGAAAATCTTATCTTTAATGGGGTACCTTATGGTTTCTGTAGTATGAATTGAATGGTGTCACACCTTAAATGTACATGTTAAAAGATTGCACGGCGCGATACTAAAATCAATTGATTATAGACAAGTCTAATATAAATGCTATAAATTATTTCGTATACTTTGACATAGTTTGTGGTATGGTCATCCTTCAACAACTTCTCGCACTCGAAACTCGATTTTTTGTTGCTCACATGAGCAAAAAATTGAAATACCACTCGTTAATATCATGTTAAGAATCTACGGAAATCCAACTAAAACTCATGATCGTAAAAACCATCTCGTATATTTTTACAACATTAACTTTTAATCAATCTTGTAATTTTATTGCTCATGTTAATGACTTATTTGGTTAGAATGGGCAAACAACAACATGACCCTCAAAAGAAGAAAGCGACCGAGGAGAAAACAAGGTAAACTGTGATAGGTTAGGTGATCACTGGTGGGGTGGGGGAGGAGGGGGTGGGGTGGGGGTGGGGGGGGGGGGGGGGTGAAGTGCATGGCTAGAGAAATTGCAGCCACAACTTTTATGCTATTGAAGATTTATTTGGTGAATCTTCCCTTATTATCCTTTGCAAAAGCAAACAAAACACTCAATCTAGTGCCTTCCTTGATTATCATTCCTCTTTAACAGAGTGGAAAAAACAAAATGAGATAAATCTTTAATTTGAACGAATCTTTGTAAAATGAGTATCTTGTGTATTAGTGTTTGTACAGGACTGTTCCAAGTTGTTTGACACTGATTGATTGATTATTACACCGAGTGATGGAAAGGAGTCGGGTAACTGGTTATCCGTTCAAGTACCGATTCGACAGATCGCTCGATCGTAAGGGAGTAGGGCACAAGCCTAACGCTGTGCTGGTTTAAAATATCGAGACGAACTGTACTTATACACTTGTACTCTGAATTAGAGTTCGCTCCTTAAGCGAGACGAGCCCGCACTATGTGAAGTGATGATGTTGCAATTACTTAACACTCTAGCTCTTTACCAATAACTCAACTGTAAAGAATTAGAATGCTAAGTACAATCAGCTTCGTCTCTTGAAGGAGCGTGGATTCACCTCTCGGGTTCGCTTATGATAAAGGAACGAACATTGTGTCGAAGTGATAAAAACAAAGTTACAATCCCCTGATTAGGTCATAATTTACCTTATTTTCTCTTCATTCATCCACTTACAAATAGTCAAAACAAGAATTTAATAGTGATTTTTATTTTTGAAAAGTTTCATAATATTTAAAGATGAATGGAATAGTAACAAAAAACAATTTACATGTATATGTTGATCATGAGGTGATGAGAATTTTATTTCCTCTTCATTTGATTAATGATTGGTAAACAGTTTGAGCCTCCATCTTCTTATTTTTTATTGCATCTGATTCTTTGGTAAAGATTTGGCATACTTGGAGAGTGAGAGGTTATCTTGGATTCCAATATACAATAATAATTTGGTCAAGTGGGATGTATTGGACCTCAGAAGGAGACAACTGCAAGCAAGATGTGATCATCACAACTTGAAAGCTTACCTCTTTTTGGCAAGGTTCAACTTAAGGGGGCTACTAACTCAACTTTCTAGCATACCTCCTCTTATGTTTTTATTTACATGTAGTTTTGTTAAACGAAATTACGTAATACGTTTTTATTTACATATCGTTTTAAGTTTAAGCACAACTACGTAATAAAAAAGTATATTAATTTACATATTTATCCGTAATTAAATTAGAGTAAGTTAATGAAGCTTTCAAGTAATTTATTATGGTATGTCCAACTTGATTCTACCATCAATTAATAAGTTCATTTAGGAAGAAAAGGTGATATTTATTACTAAAAAGTGTTGCTTTATACATTAAATTAACAATTGAATGAGAGAGGTCTATTTAAAGTATGACTCTACACTATATTTAATTGGGGAAGAGGAGAATTAGTTTTTTTTTTATTAGTGAAGCTCCATATTTTAGATTTTCCTTAATTGTAGGAGAAGTTATAGAATAAAATTTAGTTCAAAATTACTCTTTTTATCAGTTAAGCTTAAATATAAACTTGAATAAATATTTTTACATGACAAATTATTAATGATTGTTTTTTATAATTATTAATTTTAATTTTTTTAGTTAATGATTATTATTATGATGCGCAAATATCGATTGTGCCCAAAACACTAAGGGTGTTATTCTTTGCACCGCTTCTAATTATTCTTACACCGTTTAAGTTAGTGGATTGTCAATATTACCCTTAATATAAAAGGGCTAATTAAAGACTAGTTGACTCATTTTTCTACTATTTTCACTTTGGAATCAATTTTCTCTCATCAATCCTCTCTACACAATCCTCAAAAAATATCTTCTCAAATTTCAAAAAAACTTTTTCACACAAACTTCAAAAAAGATACTTTTTTTGCAAAGTATTTAATATGGGTATTGATGAACCCTTACACTATGTTGACAAAGGAGGAACCTATTGTGAAGATCCGGACCTTAATTTTGACAATCCGGTAACCAATTTTTATTGATTCTTAATAAATTCAACTATATTACCCATGATTATTATGTCGATTACAATTTATTGTGAAGTATAATAGCAAGTATAAGTTTTGTTGTCCATAAGTCTTGCAATAATGGAAGGATATGTAATTTTTTGTAGTATGAAGTAGTGATAAAATTGAAAAAAATTCGATTCTGTAGCAACGTCGTGCATATCCCATATATGTCGGGAAAAATAGGGCGCATATTGATCATATGCTCTCTTTCAAGGGTGGCATGTGACGCGTATGCTTGTTTCAGTAGACTCACTTAAAGTTACAATGCCTCATTAAAAATGGCATATTTTGTATATGCACCTTAATTATACAACCATATGTCATATATGCTCAAGATTAACCAGTTGCATGTCTTCCGTATGCCACATATTTATTTAGGCATATGCCATATATGCCCATGTTCCTGTTTAAATATGTAATTTTTGAATTATAACATCCGTATTCTTTTATGTAGGATGAATGGGAAGACTATTGGCGTCATTTCACGACAAACAAAACATTCGAATCTAGAGAAAGAGTTTTGGAAGGCATACCACAAAATCCATTAACTCCTGAGAAGTTCTCGCGACCAGCTGAAGGTTCTTATGTTGTTGAGCACCTCTTAAGATTTTCTTTGTACATGTGGAATAAGCGTCATGATGTTCTTCTTGATACATCTAAGCTCAGAGCGACTATGTTCTCATACGAGACAACTAGTGAGTATTTGAGTTGGTTCTCAAAGATAAGTCCTACCTATTCAAACTCTTTACCATCGGAGTCGTCCGTAACTTCTTCAACTTCATCTTTATCCGCCGTGAAGGTAAATTTTGAACGACAATTAGTGATTTGATTATTTAGTTTAGAAGTAACTTACTAGATATTATTTTTGTGTTTTTTGACAGATGGCAAGGTTGCGAGAGTTACTATATTCTATTAGTGAAAATAGAAGACCACCTGGTGGATTTGAGGATTATGACATGTACCATTTTGTCGTTGACGAGTGTATCAAGCTAATTACCAATAGTTGATGGTCCTTAGTTTTATGTACTTATGATTGAATGTGTTTTTGTATAACATCAAACTAGAATGTGCATTTACCACATATGATTGTGTGATTGAATGTGCATGCAGTGAATATGACTGTGTGATTGAATGTGCTTTTGTAATCACCATCTTATCTAGTACATTTACCACATATGTATGTGTGATTAAATGTGCATGCACGGAATATGCTCTTAAACCCAACACGAGATACATTGTACATGCCTATTATACATATATGACCATGTAGCACATATGACCATTGAGAGTGGCTCGGTTCACTTAGTAACACTAATACTTTGTAATCACCATCTTAAAACATGTTACAACATAATTAAATACAATCCTTCATCACTCGAGAAGTAATAATACATGGAGCACATATGGCCATGTACCACATATGACCATGTAGATAAAAGTGCATGCTTTAAATATGCCATGTTTCCAACAACGCATGAATCACATATGCACTTGTGTTATAATGATTTTATTTTATTTTTAACGAATGAATATAATTGTCTTTTAAACTTTACTTTTAAAGGTAAAGTTACTAAACTATTTTATTAATCTTCATTAAATATTATATGACTCCATGTAATCGAATCACATAATTGATATAAATCACATATTATTTGGCGGTGATCTTAGTTCTTTTTATTTTATGGACTAATTATTGATTACCGTTTGATTTTCATTGAGTGGCTCGGTTCACTTAGTAACATTAGTACTTTGTAATCACCACCTTAGAACAGGTTATAACATAATTAAATACAATGCTCCATCACTCGATAAGTAATAATACATAGAGCACATATGACCATGTACCACATATGACCATGTAGCAGAAGATGCATGCAGTGAATATGCCCTTCGATCAGAGACATCATGCAATATACATGGCTATTTTATTTTTTATTATTTATGTTTTATGCACTTCAAAAATTTTCTTTTATTTTTTACAAGTGAAAAAAATAGATTTTTTTCAAATTCCTAGTGTGCATGTGACGAACATGAAAAGTGTCGTAGTTGTGCATACGAGTCAGATGCACTGGATTTCAAACTAGCATACGCGATACATGCGCCTTGCAAACCAGACTTCATAACAGAAACCATACTTCATAACATAACAGTAGGTCTAGACTTCATAAAAAAACTTTGAGTCTCTACATTTGAAAACTAGTTACATAATCGAAATTGGAGTTTTGGGAATTGAATCAATTCCTCGTAGGTTTAGATACTTCTGCAACCTTGAGTGATAAAGCATTGGGAGGTGAGCAACCGAATCCTTGAGCACAAGAGGCCAATCAGCTGGAATAGGTGGAAGAGGAAAGTTCATGGACATTTCCAGCTGCAAAAACAATGTACAATAATAATAAGATGAACAGTTTTTACCATTACTAATTTAATAAAACAACAAAGTTATTACTTACGGCAACAAAATGATTTTTAGCGAGGAAGACCACAATTTCTCCATCAATAGAACCCATGTCATCCTTTCTGAGCGGCAGATATGTCTTCGAAAAACTCTTTCTCTAGATTCGAATGTTTTGTTTGTCGTGAAATGACGCCAATAGTCTTCCCATTCATCCTACATAAAAGAATACGGATGTTATAATTCAAAAATTACATATTTAAACAGGAACATGGCATATATGGCATATGCCTAAATAAATATGTGGCATACGGAAGACATGCAACTGGTTAATCTTGAGCATATATGACATATGGTTGTATAATTAAGGTGCATATACAAAATATGCCATTTTTAATGAGACATTGTAACTTTAAGTGAGTCTACTGAAACAAACATACGCGTCACATGCCACCCTTGAAAGAGAGCATATGATCAATATGCGCCCTATTTTTCCTGACATATATGGGATATGCACGACGTTGCTACAGAATCGAAATTTTTTCAGTTTTATCACTACTTCATACTACAAAAAATTACATTATCCTTCCATTATTGCAAGACTTATGGACAACAAAACTTATACTTGCTATTATACTTCGCAATAGATTGTAATCGACATAATAATCATGGGTAATATAGTTGAATTTATTAAGAATCAATAAAAATTGGTTACCGGATTGTCAAAATTAAGGTCCGGATCTTCACAATAGGTTCCTCCTTTGCCAACATAGTGTAATGGTTCATCAATACCCATATTAAATACTTTGCAAAAAAAGTATCTTTTTTGAAGTTTGTGTGAAAAAGTTTTTTTGAAATTTGAGAAGATATTTTTTGAGGATTGTGTAGAGAGGATTGATGAGAGAAAATTGATTCCAAAGTGAAAATAGTAGAAAAATGAGTCAACTAGTATTTAATTAGCCCTTTTATATTAAGGGTAATATTGACAATTCACTAACTTAAACAGTGTAAGAATAATTAGAAGCGGTGCAAAGAATAGCACCCAAGACTAATAGGGTATAGAATGGCAATTTAAAGTGAAGGATAAAAGCAAGTGGGGTATCATACTAACGAGATTGTTTGAGATTAACCTAAAAATTAGGGATTTAATGTAACCATTAGACATCCACTTGCAAATAAAAAGATACTGTAGTTCAAACATCGTTATAGCCTTTTTGTTTTTTGAAAAAAAAAATGTTTTTCAAATTACGCACAAGAAGTTCAAAGTCATGAAAGATTTGTGGTTTTTTTGCCTTTAGTCACCTGAACTTATGTCATCTTACCAAATTAGTATATGTAGTATCTTTTTGGTAAATAAGCACCTAGACCTTAATAATTGCACCTAAATTTTTTTGTTTTTTTTTTCCCAACTTTTTAGTATTTTAATTTCAAAATAATCCTTAACCCGTAAGTAAGTTAGTCTTATTGAAAATATAAACTTTTTGTAATGAAAAATTCGACAAAAATTCAGGTGTCAGTCCAAAAAAAAGATATTTTAGGTATCAATAATAAGTAAAAATTATCATATGTCAGTCCATAAATATAACAAATAATCAAGTTGATACAATGATACACACTTGGACTGAGCCACCCAATTCTCATTTGAACATTCTATTTTTAGTTTACCAATATCAATATACATACTTGAACTTAAATTTGCTAAAATTAAACAGGACCTCAAGGTGCATCGAGCCGGGCCCTTCCGATACCCCAAGCTTCCTAGAAGGCTCGAACAGGGCCTGAGGCCAAAGCCTGGGCCCCTATTCAGTCTCATTTTATAACGGGCTTGGTCCAAATAGGGGGCCCTGTTAAGGGCCGGACCTGGCCCATGAACGGCTTGCTAAGCCCGTCCGGTTGACACCCTACTTATACATTTCGTATTACTTATATAAAGTAGGCTTTTTTTCATCTAGGCCCCTGAACTAATTAGTAAATCCCAAATCAGCCCTTCCCACCTTTTTTGTCCCAAATAGGCCCCTGTGGCCAAAAAATGGCACCTGAACTTTGTTTTTTTCCATCTCTCTTATTTTAAATTTTAGATAGAGGGCAAATTAGTCTAATCACATCTAAAACTAACTCAACCTAATTATAAACTAACCCAATCTTAAATATTTAACCCAACCTATTAAAAACTTCATCTTCAACCTTTAACCCTACCCCCACCCCCACACCCACCCCACCTTTCTTCTTCTTCCTTCACTTCTCTACCGATTTCCTCACAAGATCCATGGCCTTTTGCTATGAAAACTCAATCATTTCACTCTATTATTCTTCCTTTCAAACTTTGTCAACATTTTATTCCCTCAATCCCAACAAAAATCGAATCTTTTCTTCAACAAAATAACAAAAATCGAATCTTTGTTGCACCCTGTGCAGGTCGCGGGGGAGGGGGTTGTTGTTGCACCCTGCAGGTGCGTGGGGGAGGGGGGTGGGGGGTAGGGGGGCTGTTGCAGGGGTGGGGTGGGGTGGGGGAGATCTGTTGCAGGGGTGGGGGGATCTGTGGTGCGTGGGGGGGGGGGGCTGCAGGTGCGTGGGGGAGGGGTTGGGGGGGGGGGGGGGGCTGTTGCAGGTGCGTGGGGGAGGGGGTGGGGCTGCTGCTGGTGCGTTGGGGAGGGGGTGGGCTGCTGCAGGTGCGTGGGGCAGGGGGGCTGTTGCAGGGGTGGGGGGTGGGGGGGGGGGGGGGCTGCAGGTGCGTGGGGGAGGGGGTGGGGGGGGGGGGGGCTGTTGCAGGTGCGTGGGGGAGGGGGTGGGGCTGCTGCTGGTGCGTGGGGGAGGGGGTGGGCCTGCTGCAGGTGCGTGGGGCAGGGGGGCTGTTGCAGGGGTGGGGGGTGGGGGGGGGGGGCTGTTGCAGGGGGTGGGGGGGGGGGTGGGGGGTGGGGGGGGTGGGGGGTGGGGTAGGGGGTGGGGGGTGATTTTTTAATTTGATAATAATTAAGTTATTATTAATAATTATATTTATTTTTTAATAGTTTCAATATATTTTTAATCTAAAAAATCGAATCCGAATATTAACAACTAAAATATACAATATAAATACAAACATGAATTCAAGTTTCAAATACGAGAATGTCAAAATACTTTTTTTTGTCTGGCACCTGAACTTTTTCTTCAATTTTGGCGCTTAAATGTTTTTTTTCGGAATGGCACCTGAACTTTTCTCGAATATTTCCCTCCTAAAACTCATATTTTTAATATGACTAACTTGCCCTTGGGTTAAGGATTTTAAAAAGTCAAAAATCTGAAAAAGTCAGCAAAAATGAAAAAAATGAAAGTTCAGGTGCCATTTTTTGGCCACAGGGGCCTATTTGGGACAAAAAAGGTGGGAAAGGCTGATTTGGGATTTACTAATTAGTTCAGGGGCCTAGATGAAAAAAAGCCTATAAAGTAAGGTTTGTATTTATTAATTAGAGTCACAAATAATATTTGAATTTTCTAGATTGGGGGTCATGAGTGAAGGTCATTTCATAAGTTTTGTATTGATATTACATTCGATTAATATTAATTTAATACTAGTCATTATTATCGGGTCGAAACCTTGGTACTTGTAAGCTAAGACCAATCGAGCATGATATCGATTTGCAATACAAGTATAGAATACATAATACTCTTATAGTGAAAATATTCACAAATTCATTCACCATTCCTGCGTAAGAGGCCTAAACATAATACTCCCTCCGTTCCTAAATGATTGTCAAATTTTGACTTTTCATGGTCAACAAAACAAGATTTGAAACGTAAATATCTCTTATTTAACATGCGAAAAAATTATAAAAATTTGATATTTCAAAAATATATATTGAGACGAATTTAACAAGATCCCACAAGACTATATTATTTCTTATAGTTTGATGAGAATTTATGATCAAATTTTGTAATGTTTGATCACCAAAAGTTAAAATATGACAATTTTTTAAGAACGGAAAAAGTAATTATTTATATTTACCAAATTTCTTAGAGAGCCTTCTTATTAAATGAAGTTTTTTGTCCATCTCTCCTCTTCTATGTGGGACAATCAAGTTCACTTTTATGTTTTGTGATGCTAGTGAATACATTCATTTGCATTCCATTCACTCTTTCAACACATTTTGGTGCACTTCATCCAACAAAACCTTTATCGACATAACCAAACACTTATAAAAAGAATGGTACTTATTGTAAATCAGCGATGATGAGTATCGAGTCTAGGACTTTCTGACCAGTAGTAAAAGCTCTAGGCTATCCGATTGACTCAAAAAATGATATTTATAGTTCACCAAGATAGGTTAGTGTGAAAGTGGTACCTTATAATGTGTTTGTTTTGGGTGAATCAGGATAAATTTAATAATTTTTTTGTGTTTGAAAACCAAATTGGTATCTAGGTAGGAGAATTATTATTACTAATCCATCCCTATTACCACTAATTCCCCTTAAATTTTCTCCCCTTCAAATCGGAGGAGAATCACATTTTTAATATTTTTCGTCATTTCCCATGATTCTCATAGTTTACAATTATAGTATTCAAACAACAATAAAATATATTCTCCTCCTTCTCATTCATCCCGATCTAAATACACCATAACCATAAGTAATAAACATTCATTAAGCGATGTCTAACTGAATTCTTTTTGTAATAGTGAATATAAGAATTTCAACACTTATGGATAATATATAATATCAAACGTGAAATTTACATGCATGTAGATATATATGCCTCTGCAGCTTTGCTATCAACAATACGTAAAACGAAAAATGAAATAATAAAACACAATAATACATTATCGTCCCCTCTTCTTCACCTAATAAAATCATGCCCTCTAAAATTTAATATAGGAGACATTAAAGATCATCCAAGAAAACATCTTCAAAAACTAAATCTTTCCAATAGGCAGACGATTCGATCCCTTCGCCACCAATGTTGCTAGAGGTACTGCATGAATCACCACCACGAACATTACTCATCGATGTTTCCGTCGTTAAAGGTGGCAACGACAAATGTGATGGCCAGACCCGAGAATCAGAATACTCGGGTGGCGATATTCCACCACCGCTCTTCTTGTTAATCATATGATTATTCTTGTTACTCTCATTATTATAAATATTAGTATTATTCAATGGTGTTTGGAAAGTGAAAGGGACATGTGGATGACTAGTAGAAATGTGATTATTGTGGAGCAGTTGAGAGATGTTATCATTTTCAGTAGTTGAAATATGATTAACTGATTCTTGATTTTTTATTTGATCAATTGAGTTTAATAATGGATGAAAAGCACCCAAGTCACCAAGGTTATTGTAAGAGTTGGAGATGGTGGACATTGGAGTTTGGAAATGGCCTTGAAAGTGTTGCAGAGCTTCAGCTTGTAGCATCATGGCTTGCTCGTCGATAAGCTTATTCTGGAGAAGGTTAGCGAGGGCTATAAGAGTAGGTAAAGTCGAGAATAAATCGGTTCGTGGCATGTGTGTGACCGGATCATATCCCATTTGTATGAGTTTCTTCTTCAAGTGAGTGTTCCAGAAGTTCTTGATCTCATTGTCTGTTCTTCCAGGGAGGTGTGAAGCAATTGCTGACCATCTGATCAATTTGTTGTAAAGTTTCTTACATGTTAGAAATGATTATGGTAATAATTTCACATGATATTTGAAGATAGTTTTTTAATATACTTACTTATTTCCAAGGATCCCATGAAGATGTAAAATAGTGTTCTCTTCTTCCTGGGAGAATTTGCCTCTCTTGATGTCTGGCCTCAAGTAATTTGTCCATCTTAACCTGCAACTTTTCCCACACCTATTCAACCCTGCATTTAAACAATAATAAGGGTAAATTTTTATGACAAAATATATAATTTTTTCGTTCATTTTGACTTGTCGTTGTAACCATTTTCACATAACTGACGCAGAAAAATAAAAGATAGTAAAAAAAATACATTGATAAAATGCAGAATGAGTGAATGAACATTATTTAAAACTATATCACTGGCTGGTAAGAAATTTCATAGGAAAAAATAGTTAGCAAGTTTATTGAGAATGTCAAAGTACAGTTATTTATGATAGAACGGGAACTATTTTTGAACAAAGAAATTGTACTGTGTTAAGATATGACAAGTAAAAACGAATGGAGAAAGTATATATGACATAGAAATATGTACCTGCAAGCTTGGGAAGAGCTCTCCAGCTTCCATGACCATGTTCTTGAATGTAATCCACAAGTTTCTTGTCTTCCTCAGGAGTCCATGGCCCTTTCTTTACTCCATTTTCATCACAGCCAGGAGACCTCCCCATACTATATTACTATACTCTACTATAGTCTATAGTAAGTGAAGATTAGTTGCTTGAGCTAATAAACTCTTGCTTTCTTATTTTTGGTGAGACTACTCCAACCATTTGCTTGGTCTAGCTATTTATACAAATCTCCACCTTGATTATTTATTATTTCTCATTAAGTCAATAAAAATTTATTTGTTACTTATAGGCTATTAATCAAAGATAGTCCCTTCTTTGCCTTCTCAACTTAACTAAAAAGTTTGACTACTCTGTTAAAAAATTATTTTACCTTTGAATTATTACTCATAAAGAAAACATTTGGTGAGTGTTTAAAGTTTTATAATAAGTTGTTAGTATGTATATATATTTCATTCATAAGAGATTGTCTAATATCAATTTTGAATACTCATATAGTCATATGTAACATATTTTGGTAATAATTAATAATTGTCGAAATGGCACCATTAGATTATCGTTGTATTTTGGTTCCCATAGGTAAATAGTGACTGTAAATGTATATTATGTGCACAAATGGTCTCTAAATTAACATATCCATCAAAAGTTAATTATTATATTCACTTTTGGGCAGGTTTTGCAATTCTAATAAAATTTGAGAGAAATATTTATTTTTAGGTTTTTTCAAAATGATCCTGAATGGTCCCTATAAGTGTGATGGTGTGCTCAAATGGTCCTTGCTTGTAAGTATGTATTGTGTGTGCAAATGGTACTCAAAACAAACTTAAATTTTCCCTTTCCATTAACATTGCGGTGACGTTAATTTAGGCACCATATGTGCATACAATAACACACTTACAGGGACCATTTGCACATCGTTACCAGTTTCACATAGAGATCAAAATGCAACAGTCGCCCACTTACTAAAACCATTTCATCAATTATCTCCCTTAGTTGACAAAAAACAATTCTGATTTTCAATAAAACTTATTAGAGTACATTGCCGAAATGGTCCCAGAAAGTGGATCCAGGTTGCCATTTAGTCCTCAAAAGTTCAATAGTTGCAAATAGTCCTCCAAATTGGACAAAAGTTGCAATTTAATCCAAAAACTAACAGAGCCGTTAAAATTTAGCGAAACCTTTAATAGAAGCCAATTGCACAAGAACCGTTAAGTTTAACGGCTCCGTTAGTTTTTAGACTAAATTGCAAACTTTTATCAAATTTTAGGGACTAAATTGTAATGGTTGAACTTTCGAGGACCAAATGGCAATTTTGACCCACTTTCTGGGACCAGACGAAGAATTTCCTCAAACTTATCATGTCAATAATGTTTTTTCGAATGGAGAGAGTACTATCTAATGTTATGCCTATTTTAATTTAATAAAGTATTTTTTAATTATATATCATTACATACTATTATTTCAAAAGTAATTTCGGTTGACTTTCTATTCAAAAAATATTTAAGTTAATAAGTTGAGATTGAGGTGTGGTAATTTCTTTTGGTGTAAATATTTCTTCATTGCTTACGTTAATTGAAATGACTCTAAGGAGACATAATGAGAGTAAGTAAGAGGTTGCTTCTTCTACAAAAACATACAAAGACTATCACTTTCAACGTCTTTCTCATACGGAGTTCGGTATTGAAACCTACACTATGCGTATAGTTTCAACTTTCTAATAAGTAGAAGATAAATAGATATGAAAGGAAGGGTATGATAACGTATAATATGCAATGATCTACATCAATGCATACTAGGTTTTAGTTTGATCTCAATGGTTGTTGTTGGTATTATTATTGTGAGTTAATTGTTAAAATAGTCCTAAATGGTGTCATCTTAGTGTAATTTGATCTGAGATGGGGCACTATTATTACATATTAGTCTCGAGACAATTGTCGATTTGGTCCCAGATAGTAGGACGAAGTTGTACTTTGGTCCCAAATAGTTATATTGTTGCTGATTAGTCCCCAAAAGTGGTTCAAGTGTCGTGATATAGTCCTCAATAGTGTCAATCGTTGCACATTAGTCCCTATTTTTTCGGGGACCATACTGCAACATTTTTTATTTTCTGGGACTATATTGTAACACTTGTGTCATTTACAGGGACTAATCTGCAACAATGTAACTATCTCGGACTAAAGTGCAACTGCGCTTCACTTTCTGGGAGTAAATATGCAATTACCTCTATTAGTCTCTAATAATATGACATAATATTATAATATAGTCTCCAAAAGTGATAAATGTTGTACATTTATTTCGAAAGTAATGGATTACTAAATAAGAATGTAGCTCGCTAAGCTAGTATCATTATCGTTGTCCAACAAACATGCCATAACATTTTAGGTTTATTGTGGAGTAGTAATTGCTAAAATGGTTAACCGTTGCACATTGGTCCTTATAAGTGACAATAATGCCCCAATGGTCTCTCTAAATAAATATGTGTCATGTGTGTAAATAATCCTTAAAATTAACACCCCTAAAATTTAACTATTATACGTATTTTTGGGATATATTATAATTTTGATAAAAACTTGAGACAAATATATAAAATGATCACAAATGGTCCCCGTAAGTGAATATATATAGTGTGCTCAAATGGCGAGATCATTGATGAATGATCCCAGTAATAAGTGAGCGATTGTTGCATTTTGGTCCCTGAAGGTGGCAAAATGCGCAAATTAAATGGTCTTTATTGTAAGTGTGTATTGTTTGCGCAAATGGTCCCTAGATTAACATTGCCGCTAAATGTTGACAGAAAAGGAAAATGAATTTGTTTTGGGGACCATTTGCGCAATCGATATACACTTATGAGGACCATTTGCACACATCATACACACTTACAGGGACCATTTGCGATCATTTTGTGGAAACCTATAAATAAATAAATATTTGTCTCACGTTTTAATAATGTTGGAAAAAATGACCCAAAAGTAAGTTTATTAATAGTAAACTTTTAACAGATGTGTTAATTTATGGACCGTTTACACCATTTACATGGGTCATTTGCGTATCGTTGCCACTTACGGGGAGTCGGGGACCAAAGTAAAACTATCACTCACTTACTGAGACCATTTCAGCAATTACCTCCTCAAATAGCCCCTTAAATATATATAAATTTTTCTTCTCCGTTAGCATTTAGGGAGATGTTAATTTAGAGATTGTTTATGCGCACACATAATACACTTATAAAGACTATGTATGTATCATTTTCATTTACGGATATATACAACAATCACTTATTTATTAGTATCATTTCATCAATGATTTTTTATCGTGAAATGAAATAATAAACCTGTATACTGTAGACAGAATAATTATCGTGCAACATAAGAAAACATGAATTATACATGTATTGCATGAGTAACTATACAAATTAAAACGACTTGTAATTTAATAAGGACAACATACACATTGAAACATGGCGTGTTGAACATATTGGATAAATTTCGTATTTCAACGAGAAAACGTAAGCTGGAGAATTGAGGAGATTACAAGACGTAATTAAAAAATAAACTGAGATCCTACAGCTCGGACATTGCATTAATTAAATGATGATAACTAAGAAAAAGACAGATTAAATTAGAGTATTAAGACAACTAATTTGTTGATTAATCATCATTAATTAATACTGTCACTTGTTAGAAGGGAAGTTGGTACAGCCGACGTCCTAAATCTTCACCTGTTATTTGAAAATGCAACTTAAAGCCCCTTTTAACTTCTTCATCTAGGACTATCCCTCTATGGAAGTTGGTTGTTTCTTGTTCTTCTTAACAAAATCTCAACGTTGTAGTCCCTATAAACTAAACGTTGTTTTAAATATTGATAAGTAAACTTTGAGTTAATTGCAGATTTGGTCTAGATAGTGCGATGCATTTGTACTTTAGTCCCCAATAGTTATAACGTTACAGATTAGTCCCTGAAAGTGACACAAATGTTGTAGTATAGTTCCCGAAAGTGACAAATGTTGTAGTATCCATGGTCCCTGAACGCCAAAAGTGTTTCCTTTAGGGTAACAGGTTCCGAAGACACGTTATCATCTTCATCATCAACATTGTTCTCAATGATAGTAGTAATATCATTAACTCTAAATATATTTATGCAAAAATTCTTCATCTCATGCAAAAACTCTTAAAATTAATAACTTATTAATTTGTAGATAAATTAATAACTCTCTAAATGAATAAATTTGGTCGATCCCAACATTATTAATTTATAGACGTTTTCACTGTAAATACTAACTGTTGAAAATTGAATCTTGGCCCAAAATTATTTTGCACTCCACTTTCCGTCAGAATTTAATACATCCGTTAAAAAAGGAATTAAAATAAACTTGTTTGATCATTATCAAAGACTATTTGCACATAGATAACTATCATAGGGACAAAAAGTTAAATTACACATATTATATTGGATAATTTCAACAATTATTTATCATAATACATTCCATAACTATGTAAATGATTTTAGTTTGGAGTGAATTGCACAAACAGTCCCCGATAATATCACCAAGTTGCAGTTTAATCCCCAATATATAGTGGCAGTGTTGTATTTTAGTCCCCAAAAATGGCCAAACAGTTGTAAATTAGTCTCCACGTTAACTATTCCGTTAATTCTTAACACCAACACGCGACGAGAGGTCGAATTTGGACCAAAAGATGAATTTTTTAAGATTTAAACTCATTTTTCGTGTCTAATGAAAATTCATTATGAAGCTGAAATTCAAAACTTCATTAATATCACCAAAAATGAGTTCATGTCTTATTAAAAAAAAATCAGTTTTTGCCCCAAATTTAACTTCTCCTAGCGTGTTGGTGGGTTAAAAGTTAACGGAATAGTTATCGGGAAGACTGATCTGGAACTTTTTGACCACTTTCTGGGACTAAACTGCAACAACGTGCCACTATTGGAGACTAAGTTGTAACTTAGTGACATTATCGAAGACAATTTGTGCAGTTTACACTCTTTTAGTTTGCATCTTTAATTTCTTAATAGTGTCGTCATTGAATTGGAGAGTATATATTAGGAACAAATGTCGTTTCTACTAGAGTGAAGTTATTATTGTGTATACAAAGTATATAGATGGTGTAGAGAAATTGGGAGAGTCAACTAACATAATTAATTAAGCTGAAAGGCACACCTCCTTAATTCTTACCTAATAGCGAAACAAGGCTTCCATTGTTGCACCAACTAATTTAGGGGAAAACTTGTAGGAAGTAACATAGTTTGTCTTCGTATGCTTAACGGTTTCTGCAAATGTAAATAAACAACTAATTAACTTTCATCATTATTATTAATGGAATTCAAAGTTGCATTCCAATTTTGAAACACAAACAAGCAAGCTCTCTTTTACCAGTTTATGTTAGATCATGCATGATGTGCTCAATGCATGCATACATTGAACACTGATCAAGTTTTGTGGAACGGATATGCATGACCATTCAATCATACATGTCTCAATATGTCTTATTCGATTACACAAATTAAAAAAAGTGTCGCTCTTGATGATT
This sequence comes from Echium plantagineum, assembly GCA_003412495.2. NCBI lineage: Eukaryota > Viridiplantae > Streptophyta > Magnoliopsida > Boraginales > Boraginaceae > Echium > Echium plantagineum. The sequence goes on along the minus strand of CM016562.1, from coordinate 29,209,527 downwards.
TCATTATAACGGACGTTTAATTTGACTTTTTAATGATAAATTAAAAGGGGTATAATTGTCCAAACACATTTTTGAGATTATTTTTAATTATAATATTATATTGGGATAAATATATTGATGTTTAGACCTATTTTTTAAAGAAATTCAAAAAATAATACTCTATTACAATAAGAAATTGATTTTAATGGAAAATAGAAATAAATAATAAAATCATCAATATCTCAAAAATGTGTTTCGACAGTTATACCACTACTGTCAATTTGCCCAAAAAGTCAAAATTAATGTCAGTTATGACAGAACGAGCAACCTAGTCAATTTTCGGAACATGCGTTATCGAATGGGACTTATATTGAAACATGTGTTGTTGAATAATGAAATGATACAAAACATGTGTGATCAAAGACATTTTTGGTGAAATGGTCCCCGAAAGTGTGACCGAATTGTGATTTAGTCCCAATAGTTGAAAAGTTGTGATTTAGTCCACAAAAATGTCAAACAGTTGCAAATCAGCCCAAAAAATAAAGGTGCCGTTACACTTTGACCGTTCACCTTATTTTTGGGGTAAAATTATAATTTTATTAAAGTTTGCACCCATTAATTTTGATTTTGCCTTAATTTCTTTATCTTAACTATGATTTTGATGATTCAAAATGCGTCGGAAAGCTCTTTTCAGCCCCTTTAACAACATGAGATAAAATTTCAAAAATTATAACTTTTAGAAATATTATTTTCAGATATAGAGATTTTACTAAATATTTTGTAAAAAATGACACCATATATTTTAATTTTGCCTAAATTCCTTCGTTTTAACTCCGATATTGACGATTCAAGGCAAAATCAAAATTATAATTTTTGAAATAATATTTGTAAAAATTATAATTTTTGAAATAATATTTGTAAAAATTATAATTTTTGAAATTTTATCTCATATTATTAAAGGGGTTGAAAAGAGCTTTTCGACGCATTTTGAATCATCAAAATCGGAGTTAAAATAAAGAAATTAAGGCAAAATCAAAATTAATGGGTGTAAACTTTGTAAAATTATAATTATCCCCCAAAAATAAGGTGAAAGGTCAAAGTGTAACGGCACTGTTATTTTTTGGACTAATTTGCAACTGTTTAACATTTTTGTGCACTAAATCACAACTTTGCAACTATTGGGAACTAAATGACAACTCGTCACACTTTCAGGGACCATTTCACCAAAAATCTCTATGATCAAACGTGTCTTTAACCATATAAAAAGAATCAATTAGTTGAATGTTTTCCATCATATTTTGTTAGAAAGTTTATTCTCTCTTGATCCATTTTGGGTGGAGGTCCTTACCCACGTGAATTATAAATTGAGGAATACGTTATATATAAAGGCAGCATCCTTTCAAGGGAGATGACTATTTAGACAAGAAATTAGAAAAAATAATTCATGTAATATTTCAGCAAAATATTATTACTATAGTAGAGGCAATTGCTGAAATATATGGCCACATACAACAAGTGGGTGATTGCCTGTAAATGGTAAAAATGTGCAAATAATTCCCATAAGTGCGTAGTTTCTTGTGCACACAAATGATCTCTAAATTATGAGGACCAAAGTGCAACAATTACCCACTACTTGCTGTGACCATTTCAACAATTATCTTCTCCACACTAATTCAAATCCGTCACGCGGATATATTAACCCTAACCATCTTGAATACACTCGGTTCAGTGTCCCAATATCCTCGAATATATAAACATGCATATCCTTATTACTATGGCTGTAAACGAGCCGAATAATACCGAACATTAGAAGATTCTAGTTCGGTTCTGCCTTCCTCGAGCCGAACTGTAAACGAGCCGAATAATGGTCGAACATCAAAATGAGAAGCTTGGCTCTAAGTTTATCAGACGAATTCGAGCCGAACTCTTGCCGAACTGACCGAATAATTTGGTTCGAAGGTTATGAAACAAAACAAAATTCGACTAAATATGCTAAATTTACCCAAGAAAATAAAAGTAAAACTAAAGTATATAAATTCAACCAAATATGCTAGATCTATCAAAGAAATGGACGATTAATCGTTCTCATACAAATCTATATTACAATATTATTACATAATTTCACATTGTGATTCGAGTCGAGTTTTTTGCGAACCGTTTGCAAATCGAGCCATATATTGATTTTCAAGATTTGGATCTACGTTTGCTATTCCGAATCGAGCAGACGAACCGAACTTTTTCGAGCCAAATACCCCGAACCGAGTCGAGCTTTCAGGTTCATTTACCGCCGTACTTATTACAGTACCAATTAATTGAATGTTTTATTAGGTCAACCAATCTATGACCTTGTTGGATAGCCTTGATGTGATCAATCCCAGAATCTTAATAATCCGAATGAAATTAAAGTTTTTACACTACGTATATTATTATATTATTAGTACGTAGTATGTGTTTAAATTTAGATTAACTTTACAAATTAAATAAATATGCATTGGTATATAATCCAAAACATATTATCAAGTTAATATGACCAAATGGAATATATAAAGCTATTTGGCAATACATATTTCCATGGATAAAATAGCTAAGCAGCCAAGAAGTAGTTCTTCACTTCCACGATTAAAAAAAGCAATAATTAAAATGACTTGTTTTTCAAAGTTTTGACCATTAGGGTGGACTATTAATAATCTGGATCATTTTTCCAATTGATACGCCAACATGAAATTAAATACAAGATAATAACAAAGTTTTGAATTGGATTATTGGATGCTAACGAGATTTGGTACCCCTTATTTTACTTCTCCATATCTTTGATAAACTTTATTTAATAATATGGCTTGAATGGCCGATTGGATTAATAACCTAGTAATATATGATCATTGTAAATTATTGTATTTATACTTTCATTGTTAATTTACAAAAAAATAATAATATAACTTCAATGATATTAACTTACCTAGATTTTAGTATAAATTTTTTGCTATACTTCAGTTTTTGAAGTCATTATATGTTTACAAATCAACTATTGTACGTGTTGCAGCATAGTGCATACACTTATAAATATATTTGAAGGGCCTTAGTCAATAGTTCAATACATATATATCTATTGTGATATGAGATCCTCGGGCAATAAATATGGCAAGCAGTATAGAAGATAACTTTTTTTTTTTTTTTGTAAATTAACGATCATGTGAGTTTTGAACTCAAAACATTTTAGTTATAATTAACAATAGCCTTTTCAATTAGATTATTCGATTAACTCAAGATGACTTTTAATTTTGATGAAAGAAATATTTGTATATTTTTACATTGGTATATAAAAAAAGCAAAATAATGAAAAAATGTTATTTTAGTTCCAATTCAAAACAATTGACGGTTGACTTTTTTGAGACTGAATTTTTACTAATTATTACTCCGCCGTCCCTAAATGATTTGTACATTTTGACTTTACGTGGTCAAAGTTTAAAAATTTTGATCAATAATTCTCATTAACCAATAAGAAATAATATAGTCATATGATATCTTGTTAGATTCGTCTCAATATATATATTTTTGAACTATCAACTTGTTATACATTTTTCATATGTAAAATAAAAGATATTTATATTTGAAATTGTTGACTATGAAAAGTCAAAATGTACAAATCATTTAGGGACGGAAGGAATACTTTTGTAAAAACATATTATACTTTTAAGTTTTTTAAAGACTAGCGATGCTAAGGTCATCCTCGTAACCCTGAATTATTGCTTGTAATAAATGTCATAGTGAAATTGAAGGTCTTGATTTTTTTTTCCCGATAGATAGCAATAGTCAACAAACAAAAGCATTTATAGTAGGAGTGTTGTATTGCTCCCATTATAATGCTGCCAAAAGGTAGGAGTGTTACTATGAAAAAGAAATATTGTTCGATATATTATAAAAGTTAGGATAATTAGATTCAATTTACTTTTCTTAGAACATTAAATGTCCTAATAGTTAGGAAATCTTCTAGTGACTTAAATGTCTTGAGTTCGATTGTCATTGTAATGGGGCGGTGGAAGGATTTTCATCCGATTATCTTCACAAAAAGTATTCCATTCTCTGGATTTGAATTGCCAATGAATGTCTCCAAAATAATTTATTCATAACCTATTATACGGAGTAATTAATTTTAATCTATTATTTGATTAGTTGGGTTTGATGCCAACATCGTGACGGGCCAGCCCAAATATAACTTGCTTTTAGGTGGGCCAATAGTCCGAAGCTCTGGTGATGTGCCTTATGATGTGGGCTCAACCTTGTGTTAGTTTGCTAATTTCTCATAATCTACTTTGGGCTTGGGGCGTCTAATGGATTGGGAGTTGGGACCCCTCGGATGGTCTGATGCCCCAATCCCTTAATACTGGGCCCGGTATAGGCCCACCAGGCCATTGGATGGCCCTGTTCGTTATGTACTGAGGTGAACTAGGGCTAAGCATTTGGGCCCCTAATTGAAGCCCGGGTTGAACTCACCAAATCTCGATTGGTATTCCCCCGGTTCGAGCCCTCAGGCCCCTCAACTGACGTCCCAAGTTAGGTTCCAAATGAGGGGCCGCTTAGACAACAGAAAACAGACAAAAATGCAGTTTCATACACATCAAGCATCAACTATCATGATCAAGGCATAAATTAAACACATTACATAATAGAAACATTGCCATACAAACCATATAACATTAAACATTGATTTTTTTTGTGACATAATCATTCATAAAAGTAAACATTAAACATCATATTGTTCTTAAAAAATTAAACATACAAAACACATTACATAATTTGAAAACACATTCATTCATGTATTTCTTCTTCTTCCATATCATCTGTATAGTGGTCGATATGGTCCTCCCTATGCGTTCCACCTCTACATTGCCCGATAATCTCACCTATATGGATTTTCATCTGAGCCATCTGGACAATCATCGAAGTGAAGGTTGTAAATATTTTAATAGAAGTGAAGTCGAACAAGGAGAATAAAAAATTAACCGTCACTTCCAATATCTCGGGTTGATCAAGGTACATTTCAGCCCTCACGGTTAGTGCTTTTTGTCCAATTTCCGTTTGTGGTTGTTTGTCCTTTATTTGTGGTGCTTGTTTATTTGTTTGACCCTGTCTTGGTGCCATTTGGGATTTTTGATAAATTTGATGTTTGGAATAGGGAATTTTGACCAATAAAGTACAAAATAACAATATGTATTTGATTTTGTTGATAGTTGAACAACTATTGAAGATTTGAAGGAGAGAATTTCGTTTTAGGAGATGAGGCTTTTGGTTTAATTGGACTTCTGATGCCCTAATTATCATAAAATCCGAACTTAATACAAATGGCCCCACATTAGGAGGTTACAAAAATTGGTCAAAAAATTCAATTCACTGCCATTTAGACGTCCCCATATTACGAACCAAACGTGTCCACGTTCAAATGGCGTGGTAACGTTGGTTTGCAACGTGGACAGTTTTGAGTGGCAGAGTTTATAAATTAACTATAGACTTATAAAAATAAATGGTTATATAAAATTTAAGTGGTTTATAGTTTATGCTCGTACGGGCCATGAGTTTATACGATTTTATTTTATAGTATTGTTACAAAATATTCATAGTTCATCATAGATTAATTCATCTTCGGATTTGGATTGTCGTCGTCTACATCATCTTCGTGAGCCCCATCTTCTTCTGCGATGTCTTGTTCAATGTCACTAAAGAAGTCGAAAACATCTTTGTCTTCCATCACCTCCGTAAGTGACTCTTTGTCTTGCATCCTGTGTTCAGCGGCAATAGTACTGTTAAAAGTAGACCCAGTGTGCTATAAAAGTTTAATTTGCATCAAAATATATATTTTAATAACGCAAAATTATTTAGTGTTTCACAATTAATATATTATTCAATATTGTGATATATTAAGAATTATATTATAAAAAAATAATTGAAACGCTTTTTTTAAATTATTAAAATTACTTTACATTGAAAAATATAGGGATGAAAGCATAAGGTGGATTCACATGTTACTTTTTAAATAATATTCATTATCTAATTAGGAAATGTGCTAATGGTATAATGAACCTCGAAGGATATAAAATCAAATAAAAAAGATTTAAATAGTAATATATTAAAAGACTCTGATTTTACCCAAAACCCATATATACTCCAGCCTTATTTTAGTATATCCTAGTTGTACGCACATGCTAATTCAATATCCAACCGAATGAGTAAAGTGACATCCACAATAGCACTAAGTACATCAAATGTGCCCAAATCAATAATTCATGTCAAAAGCTCGATAAGTAGTATACTATGGAGTACAAATTTTGCAAGCATCAGTTTTAAACTCATTCATTTTCAGACAAAAACTTCATTTGATATGAGCATAAAATCAGGTGTTAAGAGTCTATGAATCCAACCAATTAAATTTATAGAACGCTTTATTTCTATTAATTAATTTATAAACCTAAATGCAACTCATCCTCTCAAATTAATTTTGGTATGTGTTATTTTATGGATATCCAGGGTGCATATAAGTAAATAGTATTGTGTAGCAATTTAGGTTATAGTTATAATTTGGGCAGTGTATTATGAGGCCCCTCTTAGTCTAACCTAATTGGCCCGCTTAGTCTAACCTAATTGTCTCTATAAATATTGTAATCGTCTCATTATTGAAATCAAGAAATTCTATTTTCCTACATAGTAATCAAAGCCTCAAAAGCATAACCTAAATTTTTTCTTTCTTTCTTCTCTTTCACGTCGGCCGCATAAAGGAGCCATCTTTTATTTTTTTTTCCCCTCTTTTCCTTCATTGTCGAATGAACAAAGGACCGTAAACAACATTCTCTTTGTTATTTTATTCCACAAAGTTTGTGTATTGCTTTCTTCATTATTGCTTGCGTACTATTTTTTTTCTTAATTAAAAATGGTGGACGTTGATGCTGCTACGATTAGTAATGATAATGGTGGAGACTCGAATCTTCCTAAAAATCCTCTTGATGATAGAAGTTCCACATATTGTCTCAGTAACCACGATTTACCAGGTCTTGTTATTACTTCGGTTGTATTTCGGGGTTCCAATTATAATGAATGGTCGAAGTCCATTCTTTTGTCTCTTGTATCTCGCAGAAAGATCCGTTTCTTTACTGGGTCCGAGGTGAAGCCTTCAGATCCGAGTACTCTAGAGACGTGGGTGATGAATACCATTGACAATAATTTAAAGAAATCTATTTCTTTCTTTGATGAAGTCCTTCCATTGTGGAGTATGTTGCGACAACGTTATGGGGTGAGCACAAGCACTCGTCGGCAGGAGATTACGTAGGCCTTAGCTACTTGCTTCCAAGACAACTTGTCTGTTGAGAAATATTTTGGACGGCTACAATTGTTGTGGGATGAACTCAATACTATGATCTTTTGACTAATTGCTCTTGTGGTGAAATTGTCGTTATCTTGCAGGCCGTTACGAATATAGGAGAACAATGAATAGTCCGACCGAGATTGAGTGAAACCATAAGTAGTCAAAGAACTCGTAAGTTTAGCAAACCAACAACGAGGTGCCTGTTTTAGTCCGTACAATGACTTACGTAGGCGACATACTTTGTTAGGCTCACTATGCTAAAAACCAGGTGGAAGTTTCATGTATACCTCCTCATGAAGATCATCATGCAAAAATGCATTATGCACATCCATCTGATGTAGTACCCATCCCCGAACAGCAACAACAATTAAGAAATGTCCGCATGATAGACATCTTAACAATTGGCGCAAAAGTGTCCGAGTAATCAATCCCTTCAATCTGATGGTTACCAAATACCACGAGCCTTGCTTTCAAAAGCTCAACACTTCCGTAAGAGTTGTACTTAATCTTGTACACCCATCTACTACCCAGAGCTTTCTTATGTGGAGGCAAGTCAACCAAATTCCACGTACCATTATCCTCTAAAGCACGAATTCACTCAACATAGCCGCACACCATTCTGGATCACTTGAAGTCTGGTATATGACCTCGGTTCGACATCAGATGGATGTGCATAATGCATTTTTGCATGGTGATCTTCACGAGGAGGTATACATGAAACTTCCACCTGGTTTTTAGCATAGTGAGCCTAACAAAGTATGTCGCCTACGTAAGTCATTGTACGGACTAAAACAGGCACCTCGTTGTTGGTTTGCTAAACTTACGAGTTCTTTGACTACTTATGATTTCACTCAGTCTCGGTCGGACTATTCATTGTTCTCCTATATTCGTAACGGCTTGCAATTACATGTTCTAATTTATGTTGATGATATCATCATTTTTGGTACTGATTTGACTATTGTAGAGACATTCAAACGGTACCTTAGTATATGTTTTCATATGAAGAATTTGGGGGTTCCAAAGTATTTCTTGGGCATAAAGGTGGCACGAAGTGGTGCAGGTATTTCCTTGTGTCAAAGAAAATATGCTCTGGATATTATTAATGAATGCGGTTTGCTAGGTTGTCGTCCTGCAGCTTTTCCAATGGAGCCAAATCACAAGCTTGGGGCTTCTCTTAGTCCACGCCAAACAGATGGAGAAAAGTACAGGTGAATTGTTGGACGCTTGATTTATCTGTCTTATATTGGTCCTCTGATATTGCATATGCTGTACAGGTTCTTTCTCAATTCTTAAAGGCCCCGAGAGAGGATAATTAGCATGCTGCTCTAAGGGTAGTGCGCTACCTCAAGAATTCTCCAGGACAAGGAATTTTGTTACGAGCTGATTCATTGTCTGGCTAGTGCGATTCGGACTGGGCGAGCTGTCCAAATACTAGACGGCCTGTTACTGGTTGGGTGGTCTTTCTTGGTGGTTCGTCAATTTCTTGGAAGAGTAAAAAACAGAAAATTGTGTCGTTATCTTCAGCAGAGACAGAATACAGAGCCATGACTGCCTTAGTTTGTGAGTTAAAGTGGCTAAAGGGATTATTGGCTTGTTTGGGGATCGATCATACTTCCGCTACACAGGTATATATCGATAGTCAATCGGCTTTGCATTTGGCTCATAATCCGGTCTATCATGAGCGCACGAAACATATCGAGATTGACTGTCATTTTATTGGAGATGTTATTCAAGATGGGACAATTGTTGCTTCACACGTTTCTACCTCACTACAGCTTGCTGACATTCTTACAAAGTCTATAGGGAAGTAACAGTTTGTCACGTTAATGAACAAGTTGGGCATTTGTGACTACATGCTCCAACTTGAGGGAGGGTGTCGGAATATATTATAGTATAGTAAATATTATTGTGTAGCAATCTTATTTTAGGTTATAGTTATAGTTTGAGCAATGTATTATGAAGCCCGTTTAGTCTTAACCTAATTGGCCCGCTTAGTCTAACCTAATTGTCTCTATAAATATTGTAATCGTCTTATTATTGAAATGAATTCTATTTTCCTACAAACATTTGCTCTCTATTTTATCCTTACCGAACGTATGATAAGTGTTGACTTGAGAGTTTCAATGTTTATAGGCATCAAACGCAGGGTAAGTTTGGTACAAAAAAGCCAATTACATGTTCAATGTACACATTGGTTTTGTTATCTAATGATGATCTCGTGCGTTGATTTTGTTTTGGTTCAAAAATTAATAAGAAAATGATATCAAAATCTATTTTAGAATGAAGAACGCGTTCATTCACCAAACACGTTCATCACTCAACTGGTATAAATAAAAAAACAACCGAATGTATTCTATACACGTTCAATTGGCATAACACGCACACCAAACATGCGTTCCGTTGGAAAGAGACACACAAAAAACCTAATGTATGAGTCAATCGAATAGATTAGTGAAAAAGGCTCTTGCTAGTGACCAAAAGGTCCTGAGAACTCATCTCATCGCTAATTTACAAAAAAAAAAAAGAAACCCAATGTATGGTAACTCACGTTTTAATGACAACTCTACACATGTTTTATGTACTCAGTAAAAATAAAATGGTCAAAATTTTCAACCGCGAAAATAAAATTCATCCACTACCAATTTACCTATTCACTACATGTTAAAAAATAGCCAACAAGTGGAAAAAATTATGTCACTATATGGGTAGATATCTCTAGCAGTTAACATCTTAACGTTGCCTTTAAGGTTGCCCAACTACCTCCTTCATTTATGAAAATGCATTAAGTAGTCATCATATTCATTCATTACTCATCACTCACACGTATACTATTAAAATGTGAAACCTTCACATTAACGGTCCCTATATACATGTTCCGGAGTACTCGAAGGAAGTAAATCGCATGCCTCAACTGATTAGGGATTAAAATTTATCTGTTAATCACTTTAAAACACAAGGTTGCGTGAAGAGGCAAGACTGTCGATACTTTACACCCTAATTATTTTACCAGTTGAGGTATGTCCGAAGCCTCATATGTATACCACTACTAGTATGCCTTGAAAACAACTGAAGCAACTCCTATCAATTAATCCCTTCTCTTTCATCAACTAAGATAAATTGATTCATGGCAAATGATACAGCTTTTCGATCCTCACTTTTATGGTTGGCTTTGATCATATTGATAACAGGAATATGCACTCATTCTTTCAAGAAAATGTTGGGAACTTACTTGTTTGGCATGTTTGCAATATCGGGTGTGTTGTTGCCTGATTGGGAGTTCTTGAATCGGAATATATCTCAATGGTGCACCCCAGTCACCTTGGAAGATATCAACTCTGCTCCACGTCAATCAAGGTACTCGTTATATAGAATATCGAATCATTTAGTGATTTTGAGATCTCAGTAACTTAGAGGTTTTGTGTTCGATTATTATTGTAAGGGCGTGTGAGTTCAAAAATAACGAACAAGCTAAAAAAGGTACTAATTATATAATTAATTGGGAGTTATACTTTAATTAATCATAGTCTTGTTCAATGGTTCCGGAATATATCAAGCTTTGCGAAGAGATGTTATCCCCTCATTCTAAAAAGGTTAAGAAATGTTGGAATTTTAGTGGTTTGATCTTTAAAATTTTGAATTCGAATGATTTGGTATATTTTATAATAGATATTTTTGTATCATAATTTGGTAATTTTAACTTAACTTTAATTAACATAATTTATTGCTAACATCATTATTTTGATTTGAATTACAATTATGTCCATCAATTAAAATTTGAATGTTCATGGATTTAGGTTACAAAATGGATAAGTTAGACAATCTTTTATGATGGAGGTAAATATTTGCTATGAGTATGATCTCCGTCGGTGAAGATTGACCATCCACTATCATATTTTTTATTTTTCATAATTTCCATGTCTGACTAATTATTACATATATTTATGAAGATAAATGTACTTTAATTATAACTTAATTCTTTAAAAAAAGGTTAAAAGTGGTCAATTTTTTTGAATGATGTCGGCAGTACTAACTTTATAGTTTATTGATTTTCAATATATTTTTTCGTGTATAAATTAGTAATGAGGTGAGTTTCGAGCTTTTTTTATTAGACTATTCGATTAACTTAATTATTTTAAATTTCTTGAATTTGATGTTTGCATTATTGCATATATAGGTTCAGATTTTATCCAGTGAGGATGGCTCTCTACACGATAGTTTACACGTTTGGCTTCTACAAGTGGTGGATTTATGTCTCGAGTTAGTATTTGTATGAGTTTCAGTAGTATTGGTCTATTGGAGATGAACCACATTAGATGCTAGAATTGAAAACCGGTCAACTTTCAAAAAAATTAGTACGAGTTAGCCTTAGGTTGATTATTTCATTATCTTTACTGAATTGAACATGTTGTTATAATATCTACTGAATTCGTGAAATGGTAAATTTGGTTAATAAAATATCTTTTTCGTTTTTTAATGTCCGTTTTATAGTTAACTTTTAAATAAATGTAATTTATTTTTCCTCTTTACCGTTGATAACATTGGAATGGTTAATGGGCATTTTTTATTCTTAGGAGGAGTATAAAAAGATAATAACAAACGATTGATATTGAGATAAGTATAATAGACAATTAATTATTAAATGTGTTAATGGCTCAATAATTTTGTAGCATCTGATTCGATTTTTATGTAGAGAATTTTGAATTCAAGTCTCGTTGTAAACAATTGTCTTGGGACTAGAGCTATTATTGCAGCTCCTTTATTACACACAACCGATTCAAAAAAAATCATACAATTGATTTCACTTGATAAAATTAACATATTGTTTAGCTTTAATTGAGACACGTAAATTTAGTTTTTACAAAAGTGATCATATTCATGAAAAATTACATAGAATATTTGTTTTGATATATTTTATAGTACAAAATATTACACAAAATAGAATAACTAATTTTTTTAAAAATAACCTTTTATATTAAAAACTGGACTAACTTTATAAAATCATGGTCACAACTCACAAGTCAAGATTGATTATATGTGCTAGTGGACGCGCCCGGTGGGATGTAGAGCTCAAACTCTGGGTATTGGCTACACGGTCAAACCGCATAGTCACACAATACATAAATATATGAACCCGCTAATAACACGATATTAACATATAGAAGAATTTGCATTGTTTATAAATATTTTAAATTAAATTCAATATTGACGAAGACAGTATTTTACCTATAGGAATAGCTAACAATGAACACGTAAATTATGTAATGATGGATACTCTTTTAAACAATAGTTTTTATCGTAGAGAAAGTGTAAATATGTTATTATTACCCGAACTCCATTAATATACTAATGTAAATTCGGACTTATAACGGACGTACGACACGCGTCTATGTACAGCAAACGACGACCAAAACGGCTTAGGCACCTGAACTATTAAAAAGTTCCCAAATCAGCACCTGGTGAACTTTTTTAGCAATGCACCTAGAACAAAAAAAATGGCACCTAAACTTTCATTTCTGAGATTTTTATGAATTTCTCAGACTTTAAAATTTTAGAAAGAGCGTAAAATACTCAAACCAGACTTAAAACTAACTCAACCTAATTATAAACTAACCTAACCTCAAATATTTAATCCAACCTTATTAAAAACATATCTTCAACCTTGATGGGGTGGGGTGTAAGGTTGAAGACGATGTTTTTTAGTGGGGTTGGACTAAATATTTGAGGTTGGTTAGTTTATAATTAGAGTGAGTTAGTTTTAAGTGTGGTTTGACTATTCTGCCATCTTTGTGAGATTTTAAAATATGAGAAATGCAGAAAAATGTGAAAAATGAATGAAAAATAAAAGTTTATATGTCATTTTTTTGTTTCAGGTACCTAGTTGGGGAAAAAATTCACCCGACACTGATTTAGGAACTTTTTAATAGTTCATGAGTTTATATGAAAAAAAGGCCGATGAAAAAATAACGGTAAAATAACAATTTTGAATTACCATTCGGGCCTAGGTATGTCCGTCCACAATAACTCAACAGTCTCACCAAATTCGCCAATCTTTATTACTCTCAAAATCCCCTTCTCCTTCATCCTCAATTTCTCAAAACCCTACAACAAACCCTGCGCCCCCCCCCTCACCCCACCACCCACCCCACCCACCCACCCCCCATTCCCACCCAAACCATGAGGCTCTTAACACACAACATGCTATCATCCAACATCAAAGGCGTCACAAACGGCTTCCCTCTCCTAATCGAGCCCACAAAATCAATCACTAAGCAAGTCGATTTCAACCCTGATTTCCTCAAGAACATGTTCTTCAAGGTCGAGTGGAAGGCCCTTGTGGAAGGTTCCAGAGCCCTCGGGTATGGTGAGTTGCCTGAGAATGTGGAGCAGAGTATGGTTGAGGATGAGGAGTTTCTTCGCAAGTTCCATCATGCTCTTCTCGAGCTTCATCTTGAGGAGGGGAGTTTGGTCTGCCCGGAGACGGGGAGGAAGTTTCCTGTTAGTAAGGGGATACCCAATATGCTTCTTCATGAAGATGAGGTCTAGTGCTCGCGAACATCACAGGTTCTAGTCTTTGTAATGACCGAAAAAATAACGATGAATGTCGGGTTGGATTTGGGTTTTTTGTTTAGGTTGTTTTGTGTTATGGCTTGTTCAATTGTTGTGGTTTTGGAATCGTATGTAATTTTGATATTTTAAAGAAGATTAATGATAGTTTTTTATGATATAATTTGTTATTTATGATATGAATTTGAGTAATTATATCCAGCTATCATGTGTGATTCTTGAAATGAATTTGAATAATTATATTCAGCTATCATGTTGTGATTCTTGAAAAAATATGTCACAATTTGGTATAGCTTCATTTGATGACAAATATGACAAGGTCGTCGATGTCTTCATCCCCGTGATCGTAGGTTTCATTTCTAACTCAGTTTCTTATTAAATAATTGATTTGTTGTATTAATGTTCGTATTTTAGTTAATTAACTTTTTTGAGCTTATATATGAAAATTACCCTCAGTTTGAAAATTATTGTCTAGTATTGAATTGTAGTGATGGATTTTTGAAGCCTTAAACTCGGTTATTTTTGTATTTGTCCAGAGAATTTGGCCAAAAATAGTGAAAGATAGTTATACTTTTCAACATGATAATTTTGGTTTGAATCAAGTTATACTTTTCACGTTACAGAAAACATATATTTACTCCCCTCTAAGTAGGGTTAGGGGGTGGGACGTATGCAGACTGAACCCCGTGTATAAGAAGCATAGGTAGAGGCTGTTTTTGGATTGACCCAAGGGCAGAGTGCAAACACTATTTACTACTCCACCATGTATAAGAAGCATAGGCGAACATTGAAAGGAGAACTAGATTATCTTTTCGAAATGGTGGTAGTATTTATTATACATCAATATCTTTTTTGGTATTGCTCTTAACTTGTTCTTCCATATGATTGTCATTCAAGACCGTGGGAATTCCAGGGGGTTTTTGCATTTGTGAGGTACAAGAATGAGGACGAAGCACGAAAGGTGGTGGAGAGGCATGATGGTGAAATCCAGAAGCACTATCACTTAAATATGATCTTGTGCTATTTTTTATTGTTGTTGATTACAGAGAGAGTTGTTGATGGAAGGGAAATAATGGTTCAGTATTGGCCAAACGCCGAAAGAATGTGAGTTTTATTCTATTGTGTCTGCAGCTTATGCAATTCTGTTTAAGAAGTCACACTTCTCTTCGCGCTTTCATGTAGTCATTCAATTGGTGTATTAACATGTTTTGTGTAGTCATATAGCAGAAGTCCTAGACCCAGGTAACATTTTGCCTTCCTATTGTAGTTTTATATTTGTGTAGTAGTCAATCGGTTTTACGAGTCTCATAGACCTGGATCGTATCAATTGACTAGTAAAGGGATTGCCATCTTTTTTAACTTCACTATTGTTGGTAAAATGAAATGTTTTGAGGTGCTATGATTGATAATGTGGATATCTTTCACGTAGCAGAAGCCTCAGTTCTAGCCCAGATTACCACCAGGAGGAGAGTAGCAGATATGATTATGAGAGGCTCAGCTGTAGCCGATCTTATGAAAGGTAATTTTGGGTTTTAAGCCCTACTCTATAACTACTATGAACAACTGTTCTGCTGTTGTCTGACATGGTCCTTCACATGTAAGTGCATCCTGCTCGACGATGCATCAGTCCTAAAACTGATGCTCGTGCCAAAAGTTGCAATCTATTTCCAACAAGGGATCTCGCTATCAATGAGACATTTCTCATAGCCCATTTCCTCGTTATGATCTTGACGTAAGTTACTAAAATAAGTCTTGTCCGTGGCGGTGTTTGGAGTGTTGGACTTCAAATTGCTAATCTTATGAGATGGAAACTTGTGTTATCTTCATAGGAATGAAGAAGTGGCTAAGGTGCCTTGCATTTCCGAATTGTGGCATATGTCTTCATAATGTCATATGCAGAATGGCTCCTTCCTCGTTTGTATAGCCCTCCATAAAACTTATTAGGTTACTTCCCTTGTTTAATTTAAGACACAAGTTTAATGGTATTTATTCTTGTCACGCATCGTGAGTCAGTACTAGTTAAAAGAATCTCGAATTGTGTTGGGTTGCTATTTGGTGTTTCTGTTATGGGTTGATAGACTATGCATTATACATATATTTGTCATTTCTGGTTGACATATTCCGAATTGGACGTATGACTTACTATGAAAAGTATACTGCCTGTGAGAGAATGATTGTGGTTGTGGTGATGCAGCCCGCTGAGCGAGCTGATGCAGTAGCTGTTGTTCAGCTTAGACTGCTGACAAAGAGCAGCTCGCACTCAAACTAGCTCATCGTGATTGCATGTTCTTATGATTACTTGACCTAATATAATAGTTTCATGTTCTTGTAAGTTATGTTACGGTTATTTGGCTTGATATTGCTTTTGAGTTTCTATTGGCTTTAATTGGTGTTCAAGATACCATATTTGACTGTAGCCCTTCAGCTTAGTGAAGGGATTACTTATACTTAATCATCCTGGCATATGTAACCCTTTTATACTCGAAGTGATTAAGCTCTTACGATTAATCGTGGTAGATTGAGATAAGGGAAACTGATTAAATGTTCAAATTGAATTATGTTAAGTGCATGTGGTTGTAATTTTGAGTGAACAGTGGTTGCTTATAGCAGATGTAAAGATTGTTGATAGCACATCTAAATGAACCTAGCCAACTTGAATTGTTAGATGTTTGTTGAGAGCTGAATAATCTTTTTATTCAATCAAAGAACAATTCTTTAATCATTATTCCAAACAAGTGGCTAATTAAGCAAAACGATTGATTGCCAAGAATGTTATTACAACTTCTGATAATGGGTTAGTTAGTTGCCATATGCGCAGCATCTGTTTTGTCTGCATTTGTTTGGTTTTCGGACTTGGCAATAAAACAAATTCGTTATTGATGTGGTCATAAAGTTGTTAATACATCCATACACTGGTAAATTTATTGACGAACGACAAATATTGTCTAAAATTTTGAATTATATTGAATTCTTTTGTTGAGAATTCTAATTTAATATGAATGCAAAATAGTTGTGTGAATGAAGGCTAAGTAAATTTAGTGGGAAAAATTAAATCTCGGGATCCTATTTCTAAGGCTTGTTTTATTTGTGTTCGCTTTATATAATTGGACACTATATCATTGCGTAAATTGTACTCCCTCCATCCCATTATCTAAGAACCATATTCTAAAAATAGAAATCTCATTTTAAGTATCCATTTTACCAAATTAAGTAAGAAAAGTTGGAGGAAAAATTAAATTTGCGAGGGGAGTTTGAATTTTCCTTAAACTTTATGCAAAATTAGATAAAGGGATAGAGAGAGTAATACATTATGTGATAGCTTCCGCGGGTGTAAGATAGTAATTATTGAGGAGTGAGGACAAATGAATAAATATAATATATAGCGAAGAGGTGGTTCGAAATATACATTAAATTTTTTTTTTAATCATATTTAATTAGCAAATGAAGAATTTTAACGAAAAGTAATATATTTCAATAAACACTTAAGAAACAAATAAAGTCATGTGGATTTATGAATAATAAAAAATTGAGGGTTAAGTAATAAAGAAGGGAGTCCTAAAAATTTATAATAAATTTGAAGTTGTCAGGATTTTAACCACCACTCTCGTAATTGACACAAGTTCATTACAAACCAACATAGCTAACATGATTTTTAATGGTTCGACTAGATCACTAGCTATGATATGAACAATGACAAGTCGGCCATTCGCTATAGATGAGTTAATCTTAGAACTTCATAAATACGTTTTAAAGTATAAAACAACAATTATGAGACTGAATTTTTAAATATATATTTTGTTGAGAGTAAGTTGAATTTAACATGAGGAAATAGAGAATGAGTGTTTGAATGTAATCTAGTTGATTATTGGTCATGCACATGCATGTTGACGTGCAAGGTGGCTTCAAGGTTAGGTTTCAACTAATCCATTAAGCTTAAAATTATTAAAAAGAACATTCAAATCAATCTTCAAATTCTATGAATCATACTTCATATTTTTCATTATAAAAGCATCTAATGCTGATGTTTGTGAAGCATCCCAACTTTTGTAATAAGCTTCATATTTCTTACACTTAGCAAAAACAAACAAAAAAAAGAAGAAAAAGAAATGGCCACTCTTAAGGTTCCTGCTTGTGTTCCATCAGTTCAGGAAGATGTTGAACAGCTTCACGACGCTTTTCAAGGTTTCTTTTTTGCTCTAAGTGGTGTTTCGTGAGCTTAGTTTCGAAGTAGTATATGATGTTGATTGATTTTTCTTGATGTTTGTGTTGTTAATCATTTAATTGTGGTAAAAACATTTGTAGGATGGGAAGAAAATGAGGATGTGATCGTTTCGATTTTGGCTCACCGTGATGCTTCTCAACGTAAGGCAATCAGGAACGTATATGCCGAATGTTATGGTGTTGATCTCCTCAAAGTTCTTGAAAAGGAACTTCACAGTGATTTTGAGGTTGTTTTCCATTTTTATTTTGTTGATTTCCATTTAGACGAAATTTTGGTTTTCTTTACTTTAATTAAATCTTATCTTCTTGTGATGCTTAAAAATGTTCGATTGATTTGTTTTGTGTTGTATATGCATGATACTAGAGAGCAGTGCTTCTCTGGACACTAGAGCCTTGTGAGCGAGATGCATATTTAGCGAATGAAGCTACAACAAAGTGGACTTCTAGCAACCAAGTTCTTATGGAGATTGCTTGCACAAGGTCTCCTCAACAACTTATTTTGGCCAGGGAAGCTTACCATGCTCGTTTCAAGCGTTCCCTCGAGGAGGATGTTGCTTGTCACACAACCGGTGACTGTCACAAGGTAATTAATATAAGCACCGTATCATAATCCGAGTCTGGTCTAAGTATTTAAGGATGATACGTAGGCATGGTGCTGAAGTCCAACAATTGATTTTGAATCCAACACATAATAAGTTAGCTCAGGTACCATATGTTTGGTTACGGTTAAGAGTTAAGTGCATTATGAGTACGAAATCAACACAGGTACACGAAATTCAGATTTAACAGCCTTGTTTATGTACCATACTTAAGCACCTATACTGAGCCGCGTAATCCTCTAATTTGTTGAGGATTTGGACCACTTTGCGCCTTTTGAAAGTAGTTACGTTTTTGTGATATTTGTTCATACTTGGTTCACTTCATAAAGTTATCTTTGTTTCATCTTGGATTTGCCCAGCTTCTGGTGCCTTTGGTAGGTGCATATAGATACCCAGGTATCGAAGCTGATCTAACTCTTGCGAAATCAGAGGCTAAAATTCTGCACAAAAAAATTGGTAGTGCAGAGTTTTGTGACGATGAAGTCATCAGAATTTTCACCACTCGAAGCAAAGCTCAGGTTAATGCAACACTGAACCAGTACAGGAATGAATATGGACATGAGTTAGTCAAGGTACATACGATTTTTTCATGTAATTTAATCTAAGTAGACTAATTGATCTTACATTCATTCTGTTAGTTCATTAATGTTGAATCGATGAAAATTTTGCAGGATCTTGAAGGTCATAGCGATGATGCCTTTGTATCTCTATTGATTGGCACCATCCAGTGTTTAGCCTATCCTGAGAAGTATTTTGAGAAGGTTCTTCGAAAGGGAATACACAAATTTGGAACAGATGAATGGGCTCTTACTAGAGTTATCACCACAAGAGCCGAGATTGATCTGAAATTCATCAAGGATGAATATTTCAGGAGGAACAGTGTAATGCTTGAACATGAAATCGCTAAGGAAACAAGTGGACACTTCGGGAAAATGCTGTTGGCTTTGTTGGGGCATGAAGAAGTCGAGGAAAAGGAAAACGTTGTTGGCTTTGTTGGGCATTATGAAGTCAAGGAAAATTAATTGTTGTCTCTAATTCTTCGCATTATTCTGCTTTTGTTTGCAATATTTCACTTTGGATTTGTGTGATGTTATTGTGTGCTTGTGAATTTGTTCCTACATCTGAAACATAAGAATAAATTATCTTCTTGGTTGGTTTTTTTCTGGTAAACTGAGGTTCAACTTAGAACTTCCCTAATTGCAGAATAAGTGATTAACCTTGAAATGTTCTAGTTCCTTCGTTTGTAGTGGAATGACCTATTCGGAGAAAGTAGTTTATATATAACGATTATAAGCAAAGACCTAAAAGATGCTTCTCATAATAATGTTACCAAATAGTAGAACTAATTTTGGAGGCAAAAATAATTATGATCTTGATAAGACAACTCAATCTGCTGAAGTATGTATGCACAAGGACTGCATAGAGTAGAGAAACCATAGAAGCTGAACCTAATTCTCAGCGCTCGTAAGTTGAGCTCAACATATGAATCAGGATGCTCACAGTACAGCCACAGCAATGTTTCAAAAGATGATCATTCTTACCTAACTACTTCGTAATTTAGTAGGCGATTAGATGTTCAGCAGGCTAAACCTGTAAGATAGCGTAGCAGTGGAAAGTTTACACAAAAGATCCAATGAGGAGGGAGAACTCATTTCTTAACTGATTTTTTACATGCGCGACAACAACAATGTGATTCAGTGTACATCACTTCTTCAAGAGGTTGCTTGAGAAAATCCTTTTGCTGTATGGATTGGTGTGGAGAGACTTGTATGGTTGAACTGCTTTGACCAATAATGCGCGATTGCGGCCCTGCATGTTTTACAATCAAGAAAACATTCATATATCGAAATGCTCATTTCCTAGTCAAGAAACAAAACTCCCAAAAGCAGTTATGATACAACAGAAAGTCATTAAATGAAGCCTACACATTTAGAATGTTCGAGACTAGGCAGGATCTGTTAACAATCAATTAGTTCAGTATAATTTAGTTGACGGCACGAATGTTCATCAAGCTAAATCTAGTATAATCTTGTCATTAGTTTCTAAGATCATCCATAAACTAAATGGTCTTTCTTGCAATGACAGGTTTATAAGCTTTTAAGATGGTGACTATTCTGCGTGATCCACTGAGTTCCTCGGCTCCTCCTTTAGTTTGTAGCCAAAATCTGGAGTCTTAGGAGTTTCTCATATAATAAGATATTTCAAAAACATAACTCAAAAAATTCTAAAACTGGCATCCACCTACCTTGGTAACCTCTAGTGCAGATTGGATAACATAGTTTGCAAAGGGGTCCTGCAGCAACAGACCAAAACGAGGGACTGAGAGTAATTCGTGAATGATTATTGGCCGGCTCTTTTCATAGCACTTCAAGCATTTCTCTACGACATGGCTGCCAAACTTTTGCATTGAGAGTACTACAAAATGCCCCTTCAGTGCAGAAAGCAAAGTAACAGCAGCTAATGGGATTTTCAGCTCTAAAATGTTCTGGATAACATAATTTCTGCAACAAAAATAGAACTGCAGGTATTATTTTGAAAGCTCTAAATTCAACTGTGGAGATTACGAGTTCATTGCAGTACTTCTAAGATATGAGCCGACTGTGATGGTGAAGAGTACAGTGCATATGAACATAAAGATTATTGTATATTCTAAATATAGCGCAAGCTTTAGAGAATTACCCAAAGGAATCTTCAGATAATAGAAGTCCATTAGCACATATTTCAGTTACCAGTTTCTCTCGGTGACATCTGCTTGAATGAGCAATGAGCCGATTCAAAACGCAGCATCCATAACGATCAGTTGCTATTTCAGCACAAAAGTTTGTTGCTGCTTCAAAAATAAACTGCAGGGAATTTAGGAGAGTAAAACAAATTAAGTCTGTTTTGCATATTAAACAATCTGCCAGACAATTGCTTTTAAAGATCAAGAGCATCATTTCTGTGCAACTTGAAACATGATGAGAAATATATCACGAATCAGCAATGCAAAATCCAAAACATAAATAACGAATACATGGCTTCAGATTCAAAGGAAAGGATACCTTATTTTGTTCCTCTGTGAAGCACTGCAAACATCGCTGCAGCACATGATTTCCATTTACATCAGTAATAAGATCAAGAAAACCTGCTTCAAGTGCCTTTAGGACTACTGCAATTTGCTCTCTGGTTTTAACTTTCTCAATTATCTTCTGGACTACCCGTGTTCTGAGATGCAAAAACAAAAATAGAGGAATAGGAAAACTCAATATCGAAACAACTTTACATGGGAAGACAGCACATAAATCAAGAATGAGCAAAACAAACATCTACATATATTACCCATGTGAGTTCTTGCAGATTCGGATCATCTCCCCAATATCTTTTGATATCACGAGCACAACTTGCGTTATTTGGTCTTCATTGCAGACATCCAAAACCTTCTGAACAAGGTAATTCCCATATGGATCAAATGAAAGCTCTGGAACATAGTCAATGACATCATAGAATATCAATTGCACATCTTTATATTTCCTTTCATTAAGCATCTTTTGTAACAACCTACACCCGAGCTGAGTCTTAGCGATGCAACTTATAGACCTCCAACTCTCTGATCCTAAACCTAATCTACTGGTTTCACCATCTTGAGACATACTTCTTCCTATCCCATTTTCCCTAGTCCTTTCATGCTGAGCTTTACGAAGCAATGCAGATTTCGCCATTTTGAAGTCAGTTCTACTATTTTTGTTCCAACCCATTCTCTTTTCATCCATGTCTAGGATCATTGAATCATCTACACAACCATAAGCCTTCTTGCCCGTATGGTCAATCATCAAGGATTGGTAGCCGTGTACACTTGAACTTGCTCCACTCATCCTCTCATTCAACATTGGAAACTTGGAAGAAACATAAAATGCGTCCCTAACACCTAAATCGTCACTACCAATTACTCCGTCATAGATATCGTTACCAAGAATAGGTTTATTCATCGTATATGGATTCTGCATTTCCAAGCTTAAATTACCTTCCCTCTCACTACATCCAAATTGATTTGAGCTGTGAAGAAAACTATAACCAGGAAACATATTGTTTAACACACATGGGCTCTGATGCACAATATCTTGATCACACAAAGTACTAAATTCTCGCCTTCTTAGAGAGGCATCAGGGTAAGATGCATTAGCAAACGACTTACCGGAACAATGCCTCATAGTATGATGCAAACCTGAAATTCTATCGTTTGGCGACTGAAAGTGTCCATTGTAATATGGAGGGTTATGAACAAAATGATCGTTTCCATTTAAGATATTCCTATCAAATCCAAAACCACAACCCTGTTGGCTACCAAAGTTCTTTCTTCCATCACTGATTTGCATATTCGAAATTCCATCACCAATATTCAACCTGTATAGATTTTCAGCCAAACCCAACTCAGAAAACCCTTTAAAATTACTCCTATTTTCATTTCCTCTGTTGACATGTCTAGAATCCACTCTCTGGTGCATATTCCAAGAATCCTCAAATTTACTAAAAGAACCTAAATTTAAACCAACCCCACAAGAAAATGATCCTAAACTATCCATGAAGGTATTTCCACTAACATCATCAAATACATGATGACTACCTATACCATCAATACTAACATTCTTTTCCCCCATAATCTTTTTTCCCTTTTTCTTTAGTATTCTTACAGACTAAACAACAATATCATATAAAAACACCCAACAATGTAAATGATTTAAAATTCTAATGCGTTTCTTGAATATTTATACTGTGCACGTGGAAATAAAAAAAAACAGAGAAGTACCAAAATCAAACAGTTTTATGAGTTATAACTTATGAGCATGTTCTTGGTTTCTATTTTACATTAAAGTTGAGTTTTTTGTGGAAATAAACAAGATTGTTACATGGTAATGCGCACGCCATTAGAAAGGGAGCATGGTGCAGAGGAGGTACTACGTTGTATATGTACTGAAATTGTAAACGACAAAGCCAGTACACGCAGAGAGGGGAAGGGGGGGGGGGGGGGGAGTGGGGTAGGGGTAGGGTGGGGTGGGGGGGGTGTGGTCTGAGGGGCAGGCTTTTACAGGTGAACAATGTACACAGTGTGGCTCCTTGCTGTACAGTTAAAGAGTGGGAGGGGGTGATTGGTAGAGATAGTCAGGGGCTTATAGCCTATAGGGTCTCTAGCTGGGCAATAAGAATGTGTCATTCTTTTTGTTTTCATTCTAAGGGATCCCGATTCCCGAGTGTTATAATTTTGTACGACATTCTCTATTTTTATTATGTTCGTATGTTTACTTTTTAAAATATTTTAAGCATCATATATAATTGGATCGTGTTATTTTATTTTCAAACATTATAATATAATTCAAGGTAATAGCAGTAATTCATGTTTTTCGAGGCGAATATTTGATTGTTCAAAACGTTGACCACTAAAAAATAGGTATAAAGGCACTTGTTTCCAAATCACGTTTTTCCCACATTTTATCCTTAGCGAACACATGAAGCATGCATTTGAAGGGCATATCGTAAATGCGCTTCATGCTTGTGTAGTTTTCTCAAAATAGTGTCTGATGATGGAACGCGTGAAATATGCGTCGGAAATGCTTAACAACTATATATTTCATGTGTTCGATACATTGGTCGACAATAAAGTCATAGTTTTAGTGAGTAAACTTAGCATATGATAAATCATAGACGTGTAGTATATGTTGGAAATGTATAACGACTGTATGTTTCATACGTTCAATACATTTGGTTTGAAAACTCGTTTTCTATTTGTTTTTCGAAATGCAATCAAGCGCATGTCGTGTGCATTCGGTAGACACAGAACGGGAATGACATGTCTTGGAAGACAATGCCTCAAAATAGGCTTCACCCAAAAAACATTAAAAATACAAAATTTTATCATGGAAAAAAAATAACAATTTTTTTGAATTGAAGGTACTTTTTTTATTGGATAAATTGAAGGTACTAGTAGTAATAGATATCGTTAAAAAGATGTCTCTCCTAATTTTATTGCGTTTTGGGGTTTGTTTGTTGTTGCCCTAAAGATACACATGGCATTAGCCTTGTTTGGGTTGTAGTGATAGTAAGATATGAGACATGATAAAATTTGAGCATTAAGGATTAGTATAGTTTTGTTTCTTAATAGCAATTCACATCATTCTTCGATGATACTTCGATCCTTAATAGCGATACAATTGTGCTTCATCTGCACCACCTTGCCACCTCCATCCTCTTCCCGACCGCGCGCCACTTCATCACCTTACTGATATTTTCTTATTACATGTTTGACAGAAGATGTTTCCTAAACTTTGTAACAATGAAGAGTGTAAGAATGCTCTCCAACTTACACTTGCACGTTGGTTTATTACACATCACAAGATCAACTAAAACCCACAAATCAAACCTTCCAACAAACATGGATAATTAGACATCATACCGAGACCACCTTTGATCATCTCAATAGTACCAACATCTGTCTTAAAGGCCTTAGCCAAGATCCCATCATCAACTCCACTGGAAAACAACGTTGTTGGCAATGAAACAACTCCAATACTCGCACTCCCGAAAGACGAAATCGTGGTAGCTCTTTTACGTGCATCAGGGTTATATTGATAATGCACTAGTCCTTTAGGGAAAATAAACATGTCACCTGATTGAAGTGTTTGGTTGAACAATTCACCCGTTGTATCAACAAATCCAACTTCAAGACAACCATTTATCAGAAAAAGAAGCTCGGCCGAACGAGCGTGGGAATGAGGAGGGTTGATCTCTTTGCTAGGATGTTGAAGAACAGCCGGGGAAACACTCCGTCCTTCTAGAGCTGGAAACTGTACTCTACTGCTTTTAAGCCTTTGAATAATTTAAGATGAAGGGTTGACCAATTCTCTAAAGTGTAAAACCTCACACCTTCTGCGACAACACCCCACCCCCCAAAACCAGAACAATGGTAACAATGGGATAAGCATTATCGTTCCTATTTTGACGAAAACTACGAGATAGTGGTCATACTATGATAGTTGCATACAACATGCCTCTAAAGATACTCATGTAAGGTACAGAGAGGCTGCTTTGAAATCGATCCAAAATGAAATGCAAAAATTTTCAATTACTATATGATTAGCCTTTTGACTTAGTATTTTATTATATCGAAGTGTCGGAAAATATAAACTATTAAACATAACGGCACATGAAAACTGCACTAGTCATTCATTTGTCAAGAGACATAAATCGTAGGAGTGTTCATACACAAATAAATAGGTTGATAACTTAGTAATGCAAAAGTGCAGACTAAATATACCAAAAGAATCCACTTCATTAGTGAAATCCTTAACCAGCAACATGGACATGAAAGAACAGGATTATGGACATATAATCCAAACTAGCCAATACATAATAGATATCTCGTAGACGTGTTACTGAAATCTATCTCTTAACATCCAAGACATAATGTCAAAGTATACGACGCAAACAAACACCAAGAATCGAAAGAAAAGACGGATTACTATAAGACACCTGAGTTAGATCTAGCCAAGTTATACCAAGGCAATGCTGCTCTCTCCACCAGGTGGTTTGCGAACACCACCAAAGTAATCCCTGGACTCCGATTTCCCATCAGCAAAAATATTGTTGCCACTAATCTCTCGCAACTTTGCAGAGCTTAATGACTTCTCAGCTGATGCAGGAGCAGCTTCTTCCTTAAATATGTTGTTCCCAGTTAGTTCAGCAAATTTCTGATCGGGGATCTTCTTTGCTGTCTTGATGATGGGTTCCTCGCTTTTATGACCATCTCCCTGAAAAAATGAGAAGTTATAACTCCAATGATTTACTATATAGCCAATTCAGTCATTCATTAAAACTTTCAATAATGTGCATACATTCTGGGGAGCAGGTTCTCCAATAGTAATGTGTTCTCTCAAGGCCAACGCACGGGCAGCTGATGTACGAGGTCGGATTTCCGGAGGGGGAGCGAAAATGTCATTCCCACTAAGCTCCTTGGACTTCGCACCAGAAATTTGTTTTTTCAATTTTGCCTCTGCCTCACTTTCAAGGTTTCCACTGAGTTCTCTCTGCTTTGCTACTTCAGGCAAAGTGGCAGGCTTCTTGGGAAGAACAGTTTCTTCTTCTCCAAATGAGATATGACTAACACCAGCTAAAGCTTGCTGGACATAGATTTAAATGTCAGATTTTGATCTTGCTATATCCTACATATCTATTTAGAAGTTAACAACAATGGCTTTAGGTAGTACCTGATACATGCGAAGTCCAGTTTTATTGGCCGAGGACTGATCTGCAGCATCAAGATCCGCACCATTCTCACCTTTAGGTGCAAATATAGCATTCCCTGTTATCTCTTTCATTTTATAATCAGAACACGGTTTCCTGAAATTTTGGAAAAAAACATGCGGGCTGAAGTATTGAAGTAAAGTAAAAAGGTGCATATACTTATCATATCAAATTCAGTTAGGTGACTTATAATTATCGAACAGGCAGGTACTCCTGAGTTTTTTGTTTGAGAAAAAATGCATTCAACTACAGATATGTTTAAGAACCCATCAAGTTTGATACTTCGACAACCTTTGATTTCGTTAGTATTCGAGTATCTGAGTAGTATAATTATGAACAGTTTTCCAACAAAGCTTATATGAACAGTTTTCCAAGAATCATCTACTTATCCAATACATGCAACAAAACAGTAAATCAGACTATAATATAAAAACAGTCAAGTAATCACATTTAATTTAGTTTATCCAATTCATAATCGACAAATCTCCTAATTACTTTAAATTGGCTTCTAAAATGATTCATTGGCCAAATGAAACTCCATAAGTTTTACAAATTTTATCCCAAAACTATAGAAGATTTGATTCATCCAACTATCCAACTCAATCCTCAGTAGTAAATTCGCTGTGATTTACGATTTCCACTCAATATACCTTCCATGAACATATGTGATTCTCAATTTCCAGATCCAAATTATAGCAAATATGCGGCCAACGAGTCACTAACAAATTAATTACTTTTAATAGGAAGATCGAAGGTGATCTAAGCCTTCATAATGCAAACTAATCAAATCTGTAACGAAGAAGCATTCGACGAATTCTAAACATCCTTTTCTTTTGCTAAGTCCAACATTAGTAACTTGGATTAACATATAAGATACAAATCTCAGTAAAATAAGGAATGTGAGAACCGTAAAGAATGCAGCCAAATTAAAGGAATCAACAAAAACACTACCAAACAAATATCTTCAATAAATATACCCAAATGAAACAATAAAAAAATTGAAAAGCGAGTTAGATAAAGCTGAAAAAATTACTGATTAAATTAAAGTATTGAAAAATAAAAGATCTTTCACCTCTTATTCAAGCTTTCAACTTCTTCATCAGTAACTTGTCCTCCAAATACCACTTTACGTATCCCATCAGATGCCTAACCTCATTGAAACAAAATGCAGAATCAATAAAATTCCCAAAAGAAAATAGGAAAGATAATAAATTTCAAAAAGATCGACCATATAAAATTTTGTTTGCTTTAAAAAAAAAAAAGTTGAGCTCAAATATGAAAAATAAATTAAAGCAGACCTGGGGGTGGCGATTGGAAGAGGGAACGGTGGCAGGGGAGTTTTCCGGCGGATTCTCCGACCAAGTAAGCAGATCTGCTGTTGAAGTGTGGGTCTTCCTCACAGGAGTGTTCCTCTCCATTCTCTTTTTACTTCAAAATATTGAAAATTTGATTTTTGTTTGAAGTTCTTACAAAGATAAGATTAAGATGAGCTTCTTGGTAATGGAATGGACAATAATATGGGGGTGTTTTTGCTAGTTCCGATGATGTTTTTGAATACTGAGAGAGAGAGAGAGAGAGAGAGAGAGAGAGAGAGAGAGCTAGTGTTGGTATTTTAGAAGAATTTGCGGAAATAAAAACGAAACAGAAATGAGTTTGAATTTTAAAGTATGAGGATTGGGGAGCATGTGATTTGGTTGTCCAGGCACGTGTCTTTGACAGCTCACTCCCCACCTGCCCAACGCTTCCCATTCCACAATTGCCCTTATTATAATGTAATCTTACCGAAAAGGATCATCAAACTCTGAATTTTCATTATCATTAGTTAAACTAGTCAGTTTCTTTGCACGATTCAAACTGTGCGACTTTATTCTTAGAGCACTCACATCAGTTGCCCTAAAAGTTATTATAAGGAGTAAAAAAACTAAAAATATGAAAAAATGATATTTTAGTGGTCAACAAAACACGATTTAAAACGTAAATATTTATTATTTTATATGTAAAAAATTATAAAAAGTTGATATTTTAAAAATATATATTTAGACAAATATAACAAGGTCCCATAAGACTATCTTATTTCTTATCATTTAATATGAATTCAGTCAGATTTTGTTATGCTTGACCAAAGAAATTCAAAATGTGACAAGTTTTAGGGACGGAAGAAGTAATTGATGGCAAAATTCAATTTTTAAAAAGTCAAACGTTAATTATTTTGAATTAAAGAGAATATTAAAATATAATAAACTAGTACTAATAGTTTACTTTGAACACAATTTACTACTATTAAATGGAATAATAGTTTTAATTTCAATCAAATTGTAAATCTCAATCAATATCATAAACCGAAACATTTAACAATGAATCATTTAAATTTTATGTATGTTACCGAAATTTATATATGAATCATTTAATGACGTTAAATGATTTAATGTTAAATGTTTTGTGACCTGAAATGATTTCCAACAGGGGCATCCTTTCCATGACGTTAAATGATTCAATATTTTTATGTATGTTTTATCAACAGAATTATCTTGAAAATTTTAATGTTTATAAAACTGGGGGTTGAACTTATATTATTAAAAAGGATCAAAAGAGTTTTCCAACCCATTTTGGATTGTCAAAATCGGAGTTTTAACAAAGCGGGAAATTAAGTTTTAAATTGAGGTTCGAAACCTATTCCGAGACTTGCATGATCTCAAAAAATATGATTTTTAATATCCGTTAGTAATTTCTAATGGAGACTTAACGATAAGGACAGGGTGCTACATTTTAATGTTTATAAGAGAACAATAACTCCCTTTAAATTTACGGGAGATAAAGCGCACAATAAAAAATTTATAGGAGTGATGCAAATTACCCTGAAAAATTAGCTAGACAATCTTTTAGGATATAAGTTGTAGTTGTTATACAACCGTGTTACAAGTCACATCCGTTACAAGTCACATGTAACCTTACAGTAATATCGAATTTAAACCATTTTTCAAAAAGTCTCGAATTGAATTATTCTCGTTTGGAGTTGAGTTACTGGTACCCCTAAATTTAAAATGGGCAACCATAAATTTTATATGGATGGGGCAATTACGTCCTTTCAGAAAATTGATAATAAAAATAATATCGAGTCTGAATTTTTTTTTAAAAGGTTTCAAATTAAATTATTTTTGCTTGAGATTGAGTTGTTGGTACCCTAAATTTGAAATCGGCACCATAAATTTTATATGGATGGGGCAATTACGTCCTCCGAGAAAATTGATAATAAAAGTAATGGTGTAATTGGGTGAGTAGGTAGCATGATATGTGGCGTGGGGATAAAGATATCCGTTAGACTGGCAAATACTCATCCGTGCACTGTGGTGGGGTTGCGTCTCTGTTACTGTAACGTGTGCCATGTTTTTTAGTCCCTTTAATTCTCCAAATCACTACTAATTTTGACTTTTTCGACCTTAGCTTATCCCCTCCTTTCAAATTCAAAATCTTCTCAAATTCAAAACACTATTCGCCCTTTAAGTTTTCAAATTCAACAACCCAAACTCTCGTAGTATTATTGTCAGGGATGGAGCAGGGTAGTGGTGCTAAACGATCGGGTAATTCAGAACTCGTTCATTACTCGACTCGAAAAATTCGAGTTCATTATCCGCTCGTATCCTTATCGAGTTACACTCGAATAATTTGTTTTATTCGATACCCGATTTGAAAAAAAAAAATCCAGGGTTGCATTTCGACAATTAAATGTTGTTGCAGTTAACCTAAAATATATTTTTTTAAATAGAAATTTGGGGGTAACCCCGCACCTGCTAGTCGCCCGGCTCAAAAAACCAGGCTTCATACCCGCTCGTGTCCTTATCGAGCGATACAAGGGTAATAGGTTTGCTAGCCGGCTCATTAGTACCGGGTAATTACCCGGATCGGTAAAATTGAAATCCGCCCGGGTAACCCGTTACCCGCTCGAACCCGGCTCGTTTGCAGCACTAAGTCCAGGGGCGGATCGCGTATTAGTTATATTGGCTCAGTTGAATCACAAAAAATTACTCCCTCCATCCCTAAATGATTGTCACATTTTGATTTTTGGTGGTCAATAAAACACGATTTAAAACGTAAATATCTATTATTCTACATCCGAAAAAATTATAAAAAGTTGATATTTCAAAAATGTATATTGAGACGAATCTAACAAGGTCTCACAAGACTATATTATTTATTACCGTTTAATGAGAATTGATGATCAAATTTTATTATATTTGACCAACAAAAGTCAACATGTGACAATTTTTTAGGAACAAAGTAAGTATTAAATAGGACCCCAAAATTCTATTATATATTAAATTCTTATTTTGCCCCATATTAAAACTTTTAAGAACTGTCTTTTTAAAATGAAAATTCTCAGAGGGGAAGTGACTAGTTCTTCGAAGTTAAAGGGGCAGGAAAAGTTTAATTCAAAATAAAAAGAATGGTTCTTAAAACCTATAGAAAGTGAAGCCGAAATTCGTATAACTGAGGCATCAACAAAGAATCACTAAACAAACTCGAATAAATAATCCGAAATAGAAATCTCTCGTGAAGAAGCAGCTTTAGCCTTGATAGTATGAGATTTCAATAGTAACTTTTTCTTACCTATTAATTTTGGGCTTTTTTGCTTATTTCCCTCTGTACTATCACTTTTGTTTCGTTGTGTATCTATACTTTTTTGTTTTATATCTGAGATGTTATATAAATCATTTTTTCAATTTTAAAAGATAAAATGATTATTGTACCCATCTTATTATCATAAAATATAGGAGGTAATATTAAAATATTTACATAATTAAAATTAAACCTTACCCTTCTTCTTCTTCAACACACTCCACCTTCGCCCCCACCCCCAACCCCTGTTTCAGATCGCAACCCAACACTCCAGTTTGATTTTCACTAAATTTTAGAAACTGAGAATAATTTATTGAATGATATTTAGTGGATACTATTATTTTGCTTTCACTAAATTTAGGTAATATAATTTGTTTTTCTTTTTGTATTGGCGATGAGGTGAGTTTCGAACCCAGGACATTTTGGTCACTAGCAATAGCCTTTTTCACTAGGCTATTCGATTAACTCTCTCTAAACGGATGTTTTGTGCAGAAATAACCAGAAGGATATATCAATTCAATTGTTTATAATTTCATAATAATACTTTTCAAATTATTAATTCTATTGTTTCACCTAGTGAAATAGTATCCAAAAGGGACAATATAGGATCCATATCCCACATTGAAAGTCGGTGTCCTCCTGGGTTAATATATAAGATCTTGAGCTAGTCCTTCTATTGTCAATTAGTTTTAGAATAGAATCTTAACATGGTATCATGAGTCAAGCCCGAGTTAATGAGACACGTGTACGATTGAGTTATACGTGAGGGGGAGTGTTATGATGCACATCTCACATCGGAAGTCTTCCCAGGTCAATATATAAGATATTAGGCTACTCGCTCTATTGCCAATTTGGTTTTAGAGTGGAAGCTCATAGAATCTTAACTTGGTATCATGAGTCAGACCTGAGTTAATGAGACACGTGTAACCTCACCGATGTTGTTCCAACAAATATACCGGCGAGAAGAATTCCGCCGATGATTGGGTTACACGTGAGGGGAGTGTTAAGATGCACATCCCACACTGAAAGTCGGTGTCCTCCCGGGTCAATATATAAGATCTTGGGCTATTTCCCCTATTACCAATTGGTTTTAGTGTGGAACTCTATAGACTCTTAACACAAGTGTACCACAAACGAATCGGAGGTAGAAGCATACCAAATAAAGAAATGACCCAATCCATCTGCTTAATCATTTATTTAAGCATCGTGATTTAAAAGAGAATGCTAATAATTTTTCTAAAATTAATTGTTTTGAAGCGTTTTAACAGAAAAATACTAACTTAACGACTAAAATCACTTAAGCACAATGTTTATGTCTAAGGATTTCCTTAAATTTTCAAGCCTGGGATTGACGGCAGGGAAATAAAAACACAAAACTAACGAGTTGTTGGTGCAAATGCTCATGAGACTTTAGGTAAGTTGAAGTGTGATGATTGTTGCCAATGGACAATGAACCAATGACAAAAATCATGTATATTATTTAAAGGAAAAGAGTCAAAAGTAGAAAAAGAATGGGCAAATAAAGAGCAAACACATCATGTGGAAGAGTAAAACCATCCTTTCAAGTTTCAACACATAAATAACTTGGAAGTTACATAATCAATTGATGGTGATATGCTTAAGATTCCCTCTAAAAAGCCTAAGAAAATGCATTTCCCCCAAGCTTAAAGCATTATATGGATTCACTTCGAGTACATCATTCGAAGCCAGAGATTAAAATATTGGAATACACAATTACAAGTTACTATCCTCTTCCTAACAAACATACTCCTAATTTCTATCACTATTCTAGACAAAAAAAGTATATTTGTTTAACCATTATTCTCTGTGTACGATCTATTAGCGCCTTTAGTGTTTATCGGGCAAACAAATTGAGTAATAATGGAGGTAGGAGCAAGACTATTACAAACGTTCAGTGGCACGACTTACAGGTATTTACAAATAACTTTTTCATTCTGAATGTACACATTGCGGCTTTCACATATTTTTAACATTATTTTTTTATTTTGTAGTGTCTAAAGCAAGATGTGGTGAGAGGTTATTGCGCATACTACATTTGTTTGTTTATTGAAGACATTTTAGAGTCGGGGTTAACTAATGTTCTGGACATGGATAGTAGCTATCTTATTTGGAAACTCATATTAAATTTAACAAATATATTAACTAACTTTTTTATTATGTTACTTTTTAAAATTTTCAGTATTTTCACAAACGACGTTGCAGTTCCTTTTCTGATGATCGGATTAAACATGTCCAGAAAGAATGGTGTGGTTACTTTTTTTAATAGGTTTCTGAATGATATAGTGTCATAATATGCTTGAATTGTTTAAATTCACACCTGATAATTTTCTTTTGATACATTGCCTTGTAATGTTTGTAAATTGTTCGCATGTAATGCGACAATATTGTGTTTTAATGCATATGATAATTTTGGTTGCTGCGTACGACAGTTGTTTTTTGTTAGTATTATTGTGATTGAAAGCTGAAAACAAGGTAGGCAGATATTAAACTACAAAATAGTGTAAAAAAGAAGACCTTAAACAGCGCTCAAAGTAGCGCTATCTAAGTCAACTATTAAAAACTAATTTTTAAAAAAAGGATCTTAGACAGCGTGACACGGGAGCGCTGTCTAAGTCCCACTTAAACTGCGCTCAATGAAGCGCTGTCTAAGTGCTTTTTACTTAGACAGCAGCCTCCGTAGTTACGCTTTTTTATGCTGTCTAAGAGGTATTTTTAGCGATGTCTAAGAACTTTTTTGTACTACTGACACTATGATCCAAATTATGATATGAGTTCTTGGAGGAAGTAGGATGAGACACTACTGTAGTCGCCTTACCAATATAGATAAATTTTGTGGAGGTAATTGCTGAAATTGAAAATATAAACCACCTCACTGTCACGCCGATTGCTACTAACAGTTAAAGTACCAGTATGCAGAAAACAGAAAACTCAAAAGTAAAGAACACAAGGTTGGTAACCCAGTTCCGTGTCAACGCACGTACATCTGGGGGACTGCCTGTCCAAGGGAAAATTCACTATACTGAGATTTACAAGGAAGGTCTTACTCTGTACGCTCCCCGTACACCGTTGCCTAAACCTAGACTCTTCTAGATGAGATCTACCCCTACAGAATGTATCTCCCGATACTTACAAATCAAAGGTGAAAGGTAGAGATAAAAACATCACTATTGATAATACCGAATGGTGGTATTTCAATCGGAAATTCAGTTAGAAGATAGATCTGATCTTCTAACACATATGGACGACCTAGCACTAAAATCTAGATAATAAAATCTTCTTCTATTGCTCTTGTGCTCTCTACAAAAGTCGACATCTTCCAGCTACGGTGAGTGCTCCTTTTATAGGCCTAGGTCGCGGGCCTTCTTGTGTATCTTGACGGGCTAGGTCAATCTACATTAACTCTCTTGAATATCACATAAGGTAATGTGAATCTTGGCCCTTGAATATCTTGTCATTGATTGCGCCTATTAATAACAAAAGTTACCATAAACGAATCCAACATAATCCCGCTTCATAATGACAAGATCTTCCTAATTCATGTTTTCCTTTGTCCACACGTTGTTGACCTACGTCCAAATCTTCAACGTGATCTTCCGGGATCTTCCATATTTGCTCTTCATGAATTAGCTTTAATGTCTTTAATGCTTAACTCCGTAATGATTCTTCTTCCGCTCACTGTTATACTTTCATTTCAATAGATGGTACAACAGTTGGTCTGTTCAGGAAAAACGTGACCAATACACTCTGTGCACTCTTGTGCAACCAGCACTCAAGGTGTGCTAACAGAACAATAGGTCCTATGTCAGCCAAGAGAGAACAAAAAGTACTCCCCCCATTTGACATAAAAATAGGTCCTATGTCAGCCAAGAGAGAACAAAAAGTAACCCTAAAGAGCAACCGAAAGTTGCTTGGTAAAACTGCTGTTGAAACAGAGGTTACAAGGTATGTAACAACAGCAGGGCCAATTTCTATCATGTTCCTCCCCCTGTTTGGCGCATTCTCTTCTTTCTACAATTTATCCGGTAAGATAGAAGTGGTAACAGCAGAATCAATAACACTGGATTGACAGACTTCGCCATACCTCTAATCTCAACAATCTGCTGTTTCTTCCCTTTGATTTCCTTATCCACATTGTTAGCACAATCTCCATCTTCTCGCATATTAAGCTCACTTTGAACAGTTGCATTGGTTGACTTCTGTTGATTAGGATCTGGGATAGATACTTCTTTTCCATTTTCTCTAAGATCCCCCTTGATCCTCCATACTTGAGTCTGAGAAACACATGAACCAACACTTTTGACCCTCCATTCCTTACGAAGAACAGTTTCAGACTTGGGTTCATGAGGAATGGGATCACTTTGATGATGGCTTTGCTCATAAAGCTTGAAACAATATGGTCTGATATGACCCTTCTTTCCACAGTGATGACATACCCATTGCTTATTCTTTTTGTTCTTGGGTTGCCTACGAACCTGCTGGTGACCAATTGTTGGACCAGTTTGATATAACAATCGGGATTCTTTAACTTTTGCAGCTGGAACAAACTTGGATTCCTTAGCACAGTTTCCAGCAACATATCCCGAGCCAGTATGGTCCTTTGGAGACTGTTCAACAGAAGGAATTATTTTCATTTTTGAAGTTCCAGAATTGAGCATATAACTGAATTTTCTCATAGCTTCTAGATCAGTAGACAATCTCTTAACCTCCTCTCGTAATTTAGAGATGATAGTAAGGTTCTTACTATTTTCATCACAGAGATCTTTATATTCCATCCCTTGTTTCTTGGCCTTACTTAATATCTCGTTACAATAATGATGTAATTCTCTATTTTCATCTACAAGGCAGCGGATCTCTTCATTAGTGAACTCTATGTTTGTCCCCTCATTAATTTCATCAACTTTGGAGGCCAATGAACACATTATCTCAACATCTTCATTCTTTTCATCATTGAAAGTAGAACTTCCTTCACTTCTCGGAGAGTAAGGGTAATCAATCTGATCAGGTCCATAGTCTTTGCACTGGATCCCATGAGGTTGTTGATTCAATTCTTTTCTAGCTTTTGTATTTCGCTGATGCCTAGTGTCAGACTGACTGTTACTGACGCCTTCTCTACCAATACGGGATTTGTTCTTTAGCTCTTGTAAAATAGTATTCAATGAATCAACAAGATAATTATCAGAATCTTTGTTACCCTTTGGATCACATGCGTTCTCCTTCTTCCTGAAATTCTGATCATCAAGACTCATCTCATATGCCGTAAGTCTACCAATTAAGTCATTAACTTTCATGGTGGAGATATCATTAGCTTCTTCTATGGCATGTACTTTGATTTGAAATCTTTCAGGAAGTGATCTGAGTACTTTGCGAACAAGTTTTTCTTCAGATAGCTTCTCTCCAAGGGCATGAAATTCATTAAAGATATCAATGAGCCTAAAATAGAATTGAATAATCGTCTCACATTCCTCCATTTTTAACCTATCATATTTGGTTGTGACAAGCTGGAGACGACATATACGAACTTTGGAAGTTCCTTCAAATACATCTTCAAGAGTCTCCCACGCTTCTTTGGCACTAACACATGTACGGATCAGCCTAAAAACATTTTCATCCACACTATCATGAATTACACTGAGTGCCTTTGAATTTGATGTTGAGTTTGTAACTTGTAGTCCCTTCCAATCCAACTCAGGTTTCATAGCTACGGTGTCATCAGGTAAGGTGTGTTGTGGAGGAGTCCAGCCTGATAAAATAGATCTCCAAATTTTAATATCACCAGATCTAAAGTAAGCAATCATCTTCACCTTCCAATCTGCATAATTTGACCCATCTAGAATAGATAGGTTATATATTGAACCTTTTCCCATGGTACAAAACAGTTTATGATGTGCTTTAATCTTCAGACACAGCTTGTGATATACACTATAATATCGGATGTCCAAACAGTTTGTATGATCTTCAATAATTATTACCCCACACACTGGAACTGCAACTGTGCACGAATTACAAGGATCGTGATCACTCTGTATGTCGAGGACCCGCTCTGATACCAATTGAAAATATAAACCACCTCACTGTCACGCCGATTGCTACTAACAGTTAAAGTACCAGTATGCAGAAAACAGAAAACTCAAAAGTAAAGAACACAAGGTTGGTAACCCAGTTCCGTGTCAACGCACGTACATCTGGGGGACTGCCTGTCCAAGGGAAAATTCACTATACTGAGATTTACAAGGAAGGTCTTACTCTGTACGCTCCCCGTACACCGTTGCCTAAACCTAGACTCTTCTAGATGAGATCTACCCCTACAGAATGTATCTCCCGATACTTACAAATCAAAGGTGAAAGGTAGAGATAAAAACATCACTATTGATAATACCGAATGGTGGTATTTCAATCGGAAATTCAGTTAGAAGATAGATCTGATCTTCTAACACATATGGACGACCTAGCACTAAAATCTAGATAATAAAATCTTCTTCTATTGCTCTTGTGCTCTCTACAAAAGTCGACATCTTCCAGCTACGGTGAGTGCTCCTTTTATAGGCCTAGGTCGCGGGCCTTCTTGTGTATCTTGACGGGCTAGGTCAATCTACATTAACTCTCTTGAATATCACATAAGGTAATGTGAATCTTGGCCCTTGAATATCTTGTCATTGATTGCGCCTATTAATAACAAAAGTTACCATAAACGAATCCAACATAATCCCGCTTCATAATGACAAGATCTTCCTAATTCATGTTTTCCTTTGTCCACACGTTGTTGACCTACGTCCAAATCTTCAACGTGATCTTCCGGGATCTTCCATATTTGCTCTTCATGAATTAGCTTTAATGTCTTTAATGCTTAACTCCGTAATGATTCTTCTTCCGCTCACTGTTATACTTTCATTTCAATAGATGGTACAACAGTTGGTCTGTTCAGGAAAAACGTGACCAATACACTCTGTGCACTCTTGTGCAACCAGCACTCAAGGTGTGCTAACAGAAATTGTCACACTAAGTGAGTGCTCGTTGCACTTCGGTCTTCGTAAGTGGGACGGATACGCAAATGGTCCCTGAAAGTGTGTAGCGGGTGCGGAAATAGTTCATATTTTAATAAATCCGTTAATTTTTAACGTTTTCAACATTTTTAAGGTCAAAATTGGGGCGATTTTGTAATGTTTAAGAGTTATGGGGACCATGGCTTGTTTTGGCTCGAAATCTCCCTCTTTTGACAAACAACCATATTATCCTCGATTAATAAATTTTCATTCGGTTACGGATACCCATTACAAAAACAAAAAAATTTGACTAAACCATTTGCATAATTTTCATCATCCTTTATCTATTCATTCAAAAATTGTGAAGGAGAAGTCATGGATAATGAAATGGTGAAATGCAATTGTGGATTGATTTGTCACCCAATAAGTTTATGGAAGCATGTTGGTTCTCCTCTTGTGAAGTGTCCAAAGGTTACATTTGGTTGGGGAATGTGGGAATGGAAGGATCCAATTGTCCCAAATAGAGAGAACGCAATAATTTTAGGCTTACTCAATAAGTGTAACAAGATGAAAGCTGGAATTCTTAATTTGAAAAAGAAAGTTAAAATTTTTGTTTTGATTATGATGATAGGCGGCTTGCTAGCAACAAAAAATGATTTTTAATTTAGGTTTGGGATTTACCATAAATAGGATTGTCTCTAACACCTCTGTCACGTACGTAACATAACCATCGATTTGATTTTGGGTTTAGGTTTAGGTTCAATTGTCGAACATG
This sequence comes from Echium plantagineum, assembly GCA_003412495.2. Taxonomy (NCBI): domain Eukaryota; kingdom Viridiplantae; phylum Streptophyta; class Magnoliopsida; order Boraginales; family Boraginaceae; genus Echium; species Echium plantagineum. The sequence goes on along the minus strand of CM016562.1, from coordinate 29,170,152 downwards.
GGTTCGGGGTTAAGAGAAAGAGAGGAGTGTTTAGTGACATTTTCAACTGAGGATGTGTGTTTTACTTACACATTCAGCATTTGGGTTCAAATATAATATGTATTTCTTTTCGGATCCCCATAACTCTTAAAAATTACATAATCTCCCCAATTTTTACCTTAAAAATGTTGAAAACGTTAGATATAAACGGATCCAATAAAATAGAGACTAATTCCACACTCGCAAGTCGCGACACATTATGAGGGGCCATTTGCGCATCCATCCCATTTACAGGAACTAAGTGCATTGAGACCATTTCAATAATAACAATTTTGTGGTATGAACTTTTTCGGGAAGTAACATCCACTTAATAACGCTAAATGCCTTGACTAATCTTGATTAAGGTACACATGATGGTTTTGACTCTCATGTTACTTTCTAAGTTTTGATTACTCTGACTAATCTTGATTAAGCTACATGATAGCTTTCATAGTCATGTTACTTTCTATTAGATTAACGAAACTACTTTATTGAAAATATGATTTTCTTTAACTAGATTAACGTGGCCTGATAACCCAAATTATCTTTATTTTAAAGTCATAATGAAATCAAAGATTACAATCACCTACACCAACAAAATACCATATAATAATACAATTATCTTTTAAAATAAAAGATAATATACAATTATCTTTTTCACTTTTTGGGGTGAAGAGGGTATACGCAATTTTTTTTAGAGAGACAACTTATTTTTTCGAAGGTGAAAATATACAATTTTTTATATTTTTTACTAAATTCAACATTTTATTATAGGATTTGAGAGAGCTCATGCGAGTGATGTTACTCACAATATGAAGTTTTACAACTATTGTTTGATTAGTTGTTCTTCAATCAAGCTGATTGATAATCAACCTGAAAATTTCACTCAAGTGTATATGTGTGAGCTGTATTGTTTCTATGTAATAAGAAAAAATATAAATACTTTCTAGTGTTGAACATGTTGGGTGAACATGAAAATTCTTTGTTTTCAGGCTGTATTATGCATGCCACATGACATTGATTGCAAGTGTAAGTAATTAGTGATCATTATTCATGGGTTTGAAGTTAGAAGTTGATAGGCATATTAAACCGCCTCCTTAGCTAGTTCATCACTTAACAGAGGAAGTAAATTTAGAATGTGTCTTTAACGATTTGGTAATCCATCTTAAGAGTGTTCAGACCCACAAACATATACTCTCTTGAACAAATGCAGAGTTACTCATGTACCTGTCGTGAATCGAACCCACACACTTATGAAGAAATACACATTTATAATAAAATTCGTGACCATTCGAGTTATGCCTCGTCACGATCTCAAGTTAAGTAGGTATGCATTGTTCAAACTTCTATGTTAGTCATTATTAGGTTGAAATTTCGTTTCACACTTTCATCTCTTGTCAAGGTACATCCCAACATGCATACTTTAATTAACAAATCATTTTTTTTAAAGAAAATAAATTGATATAGGAGAATTAACATGCATACACGTATCGAGTACCGAGTCGCTAGAGGCACATCCCGAATTCACCTTCTCTGTTGGGCGATGGACTAGTCAAGCGGGGCGCCTTAAATGAGCGTATCATTTATATCGTGTACAAAAAAGAAATTGATATAGGAGAATTATTCTTATTAATGTGTCACCCTCAAACACCTCTATCGTAATTCGTAAATACTCGAAAGAGAATTATTATTACTATCTTCATTCCTAAATGATAGTCCTATTTTGACTTTTATTGGTCAAATTTTACAAAGTTTAATCATCAATTCTCATTAAACGATGACAAATAAAATAGTCTTATGAGATTTTATTAGATTCGTCTTAATATATATTTTTGAAATATCAATTTATTATAATTTTTTCGTATATAAAATAAGATATATTTAAGTTTTAAAGTATATTTTGTTGACAATAAAAAGTTAAAATGTGATAATCATTTATGGATGAAGGGAGTATTAGACTACCCACAAAGTCACAACACCAAGTAATTGGAAGAATCAAGAAAAATGCAAGCGATAATGTCAGAGCAAAAATTTTACTTCCAGAGCAAAATTGTATAGGTTGACAAAAGTACCCCTACTTTCTTTATTAACTTCATCAAACCTTTCAAAAGAATGTAAACTTAATATCATGACTTTTCTCGGATTAGATTATTAATCATATGGAAGGTATATCGATTCAGATACATTTAAATCATTTTTCCTTAAAAAGTCTCTAAGCTAAATATTTTATCAGTTTTATTTTATTTTAATAGTATTTATTAATAAATTACTAATAGTTTTCAAAAATTGAAGTACTCATATGTCTAAAAGTTAGATCAAAATAATAAATCTTTATTTTAGGATTCGTTATATTTTAAAATTGGAAAATTAAACCAATTTCGTCATAATCAAAGCTGATCTCACACCATTTTGATTTTAATTTGAAGTAAATCATGCCGGATGAATGGTATTTTGGGGAATTGTTTTTTCTGGTTCCTATTTTGGCGAATTTGTAATTGCATTACTATAATTTTTTTTGCAAATGAAGGTAAATGAAGCACTTTGATAGTTGTGATGAGGAAGGGTATAGTTGGTAATATCAGTGGTGAAAACGACTCGATAAATATCCGACCCGCTCGATAAGCTAACGGGTAATATCCGATCCGCTCGATAAGGTATCAAGCTCGATTTTAGTACCGCTCTTAAGGTAATTACCCGACCCAACTCGATAAATGCCCGACTCGTTAAAATAAAAATAGAAAGAACTTATTTTTTAACACAATAAAGATGTATTAGTATATTTTAAATTTTAATAAATTAAACAAACCTTAATTCTTTCAAATATTCATAATAAAATGCACAAACCTTAATTATAGATAATTATTTTTGCCATATATATTGAAATTACTAATTTATTTATTCATTTATTAATGGATCGGGTATTTATCGAGCGAGTCGGGTATTTCAAACGAGCACAACCTTGTACCCCTACCCTATTTCTTAACTATCGAGCGGTCTATCGATTCGAGTACTCGAGCCGGGTGCTCGAGCGGGTAACGGGTTACCCGACTCGTTTCCAACAATAGGCAACATATATAAATTTGCTCTGAAACTAAAGTTTTTGCTCTGACATTATCATTAGCCCAAGAAAAATGGTTATAACAACGGGTATTTTATCGATACTTTTTCTTACTTTTTGGCCAGTACAATATTTTCCCTTTCAATAACACTTTTTCCTTTTTAGTATCTATATTAAGTATGTGCATTTAAACACCAAGTTTTTGTTATATTTTGATTAAAATATAGTAACATATAAATAATTTGATAGATTAAATATTTATTACTATAAAAATTAATATACGTTATATTAAATAAAATGAAAGAATATATCATATATGTTGATAAAAATTATATTATTTTTTAATAACATTACTACTTTGTACGGTGTAAATATATTAAAAGTATTAGATGTTGTAGTAAGTATTAAGGTCCGTTAATAAAAAAAAGAAGTAATTAAGGTCCATTAAAACTATCACTAACGAGAGATATTTGGAGTGATATTTGCTTGCAATAAGAGCAAGGGTAAGAAAGGAAAGCATGAGTACAAAAAGCACATTGAATTCCATAAACAATTAACTATTATGAAAAATTAAATTTTTTCTAAATAATCAAGTAATGTGAATCGGAGGGAGTATAATTTATAAGGGTAATTTTCTAAAGAAGTATTAAATAATGTCTTAATTATTATGACAAGAAAGTACAATTTTCGTATGCTTTTTACACATGGACAATCTTATTTCTTTATTTCATATTTTTACTTTATCCTTTTATCTAATTTTATGTGTTCTTTTATTTTTTAAGAGTTATAAAAAGAGATTAGATTTGTTTGATTTATAAATCATTTTTTTCTCTTTTTCTTTATTTTCTCAAGGTTTTTATATGTGGTACAAAGATAAAATGATGTGGAATTGAGAGAAAATGAAATTAATTTTTGAAGTACTCCCCTAGTATATACTGAGAAGATATTTGAAAAATTATTAAAGATATTTAATGATGTTTTTTTTTGTTGTTGTTGTTGTTGTAAATTAGCGATGAGGTGAGATTTGAACCCAGGACCTTTTGATCACTAGCTAGAGCCTTTTTCACTAAAGATATTTAATGATTTGAAAAACAAATAAGTAAGATGGTGTGAACTATTGAGAAGATCAATTACCTTCTACTGAACATCGTTTAATATGGGGCCACCCGCTAGGGAGAGGACTAGAATGTGGTCTAATCTTAATGAATGAGCAGTTTAAGCCCACTCCTTCGTGATCCTGCCTGGCCCACTTATAATACCATCTCTTGAATCTTGATAACGCGATCGAGCAGACTTCATAGATGCTAGATTCAAATTCAGCCCAACAACTCTTCACAATATAATGATAGAAGGTTTGATTGTACACGATTCGATTTAATTCTAAACTAAAATTGAAATCAAATCTATTTTGTCTGAATCTAAATTAGGTTCGGTTACATTTCGGTTTTGATCTCGTCGGTTTCGGTTCGGCTCTGTTCCATTTTCGGTTGGGGGCTATTTTTTCGATTTATCGTTTTTTGTTATTATGATATTTTTTCGGCGAGTTTTAAATTTAAATAATAATGGTTTCCCAAAATTAACTTGCAATACTATGTCTAACTTATGTAAGTTTAATTACTCATTTTAACATTAATTCTGAAAAATTACACAAACAAAATTAAAAAATTTACATATCTATTATTACATTAATCGATATTATTGCCTTGGAAAAAATTGGTTTGATTTGGTTGTTTATGTTGTTTGTATTTAATTTGATGAAGTTTGGTTGTGTATGTTTGATTGAATGAATTCTAGTCCTAATAAAATAGGAAAAAAATATAGAGTCTCTTGACACTCACACTATACCTTGAAAATATTCAAGGTATACCGTGAAAATCAGGCCTGGCATGCCTCAAACGAGGCTCAGGCCATATACCTGGGCCTGAGGCCTAAACTCGGGCCCCTATTTGGCCCTGTTATTATCTAATTGTGGTCGGGCAGGGGCCGGGCTAATGGAGGTGGCCGACTTTTGGTCTGATCTGGTTTGAAACTCACATTATTCCTAAATAACAAAAAATAAACAATCAAGATCATATGCGGATTTCTTGTCACATACTTTATAGTATGGAGTTGTACATAAGTATGCAAAAACTTAACACGGAAAGTCTTTACTAGTCCCTAGCTAGTTGCAGAACAAAGAAAAATCTTATACTGTACTAATTAAAACGATCAAATCACTTTGAGTATTACTTCACATGTACTTATATTGAGAATTATGAGACAGAGTTAATCGAATAGTCTAGTGAAAAAAGCTTTTCATAGTGATCAGAAGGTCTTGATTAGAGACAGAGTAATTTTAAACGTAAACTAGTTTGACAGATATGACTATTAGCACGTTATAAAACGCCCAAACTTGTCGTCCTGATGAAGCATCAAAATTGATTCCCCCACAGATAGACTTGTTGTACGAATATATAATTAGTCCTCAACACAGGGAATATACTTTATATTGCAGCCTTTTGTGTTGAAACAAACACATTTTAACAACATTTTCCTTGGTCTACCGATTTAAACTTACGAAGAAATATTATAGCTTCAAACTAATTTGTGATGCAATGGCTTCTTGATAAGCTCAGAAGAACGATTTCAGGAGTCGAAGCCCAATATAGAGGCCTTCTCAATATGTATCAATTATGCAATTCTTTTCTTCTTTTAGCGAGGGACTCGTTGTCGCTATTTGTAGAATGCGTTATGTTCATATTAAATAGATATCGGCCTGGCGTAATATCCTGCAAATCATGAGAAAATGGATAAACCAGCAAAACTTTGACCCATTTTTTAAATAATTGGGTGGTATAAGTTAAAAACGGGGTCGACCTTGTACTAGTTTACTCATTTTCTAAACAAACCACGTCAGTCAGGTAAATCATGATAGGCTTGACCAAGAAAGTATTGGTGGGGAAATCAAACTCATGTCCTTATGGTCACAAATATCACCTACTCTACTAATTTGACCACTCTTATGAGTATAAGACTGTTTCTATGCATACATAAAACAAAAGTCACTTGTAGGAGACAAAAACATGTATTAGAGCATTTGTAGTAGTCCAGCTAAAAACACATTTACCTCAATAAAAGGGAAGGGGATTCAAAAAAATGTTAAAAATCCTCTTTTCTAGACTCCTATAATAAGATGGCCCACACCAAATTTTTGAGGAATCAATTAGATGTGCCAATATATGAGTATTGAGATCATTATCCAAAACTACCTTTATTAAATGACTTTATTCTCTCTCATGCACTATGACCAATCAAGTCTATTTTTTCTTCCTCACAAATTCTTTTTTCATTTCTTTTACTTTTATTTTTATTGAATAGGGTGTCAAGTAAGGAAGTTTGAAAAGTAATAACATTAAAATACATTCCCAAAATTGATAAGGATAATAAATAGAGAATATTTTAGAGATTAATTTAAGATGACTAGTGTGAATAATCTTAATAGTATTAATGTTACAAGTAACCAATAATGAAATGTGAAAAATCAAAATAGGTTATTTTCTAAAAGGATCAAGTATTGATTTATGTTGTAATACCCGGCCCAGAGTGGGTGATGTGGTATGTTTGATATGATTTGATTGGTACTACTCATACCATCAAGATGCATCTTCTTTTCGGTAGCCCAACTCATAAGAACTCCAAAGTTAAGCGTGTTTGACCTGGGGTAATTCTGGGATGGGTAACCCACTGGGAAGTGTCCCGGTGAGCATGTGAGTGAGGACAAAACGTGCTGGAAAGACTCGTGGTGGTTTGTGAGGCCAGTCTATCAAATCAAATAATGTTCCGACCCGGTATTCCAGGGCGAGGCGTTACATATGTTCGTGATGTACAAGTTTAAATTGAGCTTGAGTTTCACCATATTAAATTTCTAGGTCCACACCCTTACCCCTGGGGATCGGGACTTGAATGGAGTGATCAAGTTTGATCTCAACAATAACTCAATAAGCCCGACAAGATCTATTGCAAGGAAGCATATACCCCGAGAACCCAAAAAGCAGCCATCGGATAAAAGCGAATAAATCAATTATTATTAACATTTTTTCAATAACATATTCAAGTTAAACGTTTTCTTCCTAAAAAGTTTAACTAACAATTTCCTCTATACGCAATATGGAATGATTAAATGTATGTGACAACAATTAGTAAACGTTTAAAATATAGAAGGAAATATTTAAACATATAAATCGTAAATAGCAAAAGGTATATCATATCACTCACAATGCAACTATGCAAGAGCTATGATAGAAGAAAAAAGATAGCATTTTTACTCGTTACCTTATACTTATGATATATGAAATTCAAGTTAATTGTCGGAATGGTCCCGGTAAATGGGCCTGGTGCACCTTGGTCCTTGAAAATGGCACTGTCGCAGAAATGGTCCCTGAAAGTGTGTATATTGGTGCGACTCCCCATTCCGTTAACTCCGTTAAATTTAAGCATGAATAGCAATTTTTGGGGCAAAAACAAAACTTTTTATAACTTAATCGATGTTGTAGAATTTTTTTTCCAGCTGTTTTAGAGTGTTAGATGAACGTTTGAGGATATGAAAAATGTTTAAACTGAATTGATTTCTTAGTTTTAATGTATTTAATTGCTACTTTTGCCTTTAACTTTTTGTTATTTACATTTTAGGCCCAAATGGAGCTATTAAGTTATAAAAAATTTCTTTTTTGTCCCAAAAATTGCTATTGACGCTTGAATTTAACGGAATTAACGGAATAGGGACCAAATTGCACCAATATACACACTTTCAGGGATCATTTCCGCAACAGTGCCACTTTCAGGAATCATTTTCGCAACAGTGCCACTTTCAGGGACCAAAGTGCACCAGACCCCCACTTACTGGGACTATTTCAACAATTAACTCTATGAAATTACATGAATATAACCGTAGCTATCCTTAAATGTCACAAAATAATAGATATTAAAAATTAAGCAAAAGGCTAGAATCATTGCTCATATTTAGTTGGGTTAACCATTTAGTCTCATTCAGTCACCGATCATTTAAATCGAATACTTTTACTTTTATTGATAACTATTTTTGTGAAGTTGAATGTTGGCATGTTGACTAGTTAGTTCTTTTGAACAAAATATATTTTAGTACTCTCTCTACTTCATAAAGATTATTCACTTTCATTTTGTATTTTTATTTCAATATAATTTGCTATCAATTTGGTAAATATTTAAGAAAAAAAGAACAACTTCAACTAGTACACACTCACATTTAATTTCTTTTTTCTGTAAAGCAAAACTAAACAACGTTCATGTAATGAGAAGAGTATATGAGGAGTAATAATATTTGAACAACTCAGGGTGGTGTGGGGGTGGGGGTGGGGTGGTGTTGGGGTGGGGGTGGGGGTGGGGGTGGGGTGGGGTGGAGGAGTCATCATTGCTAGATTATTCTCTAGCAATTCAGGGGGGCCAACAAGGATTCCAAAAGAGGGTGTCACATGTCACTATGTATCTTATCGAAATGTCCCCTTTTTTCTTCTTAAATTCTCATTCTAATCATCTAAATAAGATATCATAATCATTATCTGTACGATTATACATATATTGTCATGGTATTACTATTTACATCCCATCTATTTCCTATTAATTTGAATATTTTCTCGTTAACATTTAATGAAAGTATTAATTTAAAGACTATTTATCCACACAGTACATATTATAAGGATTATGAACACATTATTTTTACTTACTAATACTACTAAATACAGCGATCATTCATTTAGTGAAAATATTTTAATAATTATTTCGCAAATATACCTAATTGCTTAATAAAATATTTTGTGAGTAAATAACAAAATAATATGAAGAAAAGAAAAGGAAGAAGTAGTATCTTTCAACACTCATTTCTCAAACCAACTTCTTGCTAATTGTCAAATAATTACACCTAAGGGCCTATATATATGTCCCTGAATTTTCAATCATAGAAGTATAACTTTATGTGAGGATCAACTAATAATGGTCAGATAGAGTCTGCTTGACATCAATTTAGTAAGATCATGATGGGATGATTATCCATGTTCATTTCAGTTGAAAACAATTACCTGTATTTGATTTAACTACACAATTATTCCCTAATAAGGATACATAAGTAGTATTTAGTAAATAACAGTATCTTTTTTTATTAAAATGGTCGAAAATACAGTTTCCCATTAACATGTTAGCACCATTTCAAATTTGCAGTACTATGAAAATATCTTGAATTGTATATGATATTAAAAGGTTATTCGCTTCATACTAAAATCAATTTGTTTAAGATGGATACAGTTTAAGGCCATTTAAATTATCTCATATGTTTTGACATCTTCAATGTGGATAGGGTCTTTCTTCACTACCTCCTAGTCGAGGTGGCACCCGATTTTCGGCGATCGTGTGGGTGACATTGAAGAGCTAACTCATTATTAGTGCTGGAAAGGAGTCTGGTAATCTACTCGATAGGCCGTTTGACAGTTAAAGAGTAGGGTACGAGTCTAGTGTTGTGCTTGTTTGAAATACCCGGCTCTCTCTACAAATACCCGGTCCGTTAATAAATGGTTAAACAAATTAATAAGTTCAATATATATGTTAAAAATAATTATCTAATATTAAGTTTTGTGTATTTCATTATGAATACTTGAAACGATTAAGGTTCATTTAATTTATTAATATTTTAAATATATTAGTATAATTTTTATTTAAATTAAAAAAATAAGTATTTTTTTCTTTTTGTCTTAATAAGCCGGGCGATTATTGAGTCCAGCCGGATAATTACCTTAATGATTTGGGTACTCGAGTCAAGTCGGGTATAAAGCTGAGCTCAATATCTGATCGAGTCGGATATTATCCGGATCATTATCTTATCGAGTCAGGCCGAATATTCCAATAACAAACTCGACTTATTTTCAACACTACTCATTATATGATGTCAAAAGTCCACGAAATGAGCGAAACCTCTAAGATCATTTATTCATCTAATATGCTTTGACATATTTATACTCCCTCCATTCTTGTATAGTTGTTATTCTAGCCTTTAGTTTTTGCTTATAAATAATTGTCTTATTAACATTTCAACATATATTTTATCAACTTTCCTCTTCAATCCTATTCACTGTAATTACATGATCAATACTTTTATTAATTTGCATGAGATGAAGGTAGATATTAAATGTCACAAATATTCCTTGATTAATTAGCATAACATTTCAGTTTATATAAAAATCCAACTAATACCTCCTTGATGGTGGATAATAAGTGTGCCTTTATTAATAAAGAATTGAGATGCAACTTACATGAAAAGGCCAACTAATCCTCTTAAGTATATTTTTAGAAGTTTGAAAGATTAATTATGGGTAATAAATGTACATTTTAGTAAATCAATTTTTAGTTTATTTGATCATATAATTCTCTATCTAGGGACTTATAGATCATTCTACACTTCTCTTATTTGTTTCTTTTTCAAATTTTAAAGCACAATATCTTGTCCAATCAGGTTGTTATAAGTTTCTCCTACTATATCTAATTCAAAATGATTCTCATTTATATTTTTGTAGACAAATATTTGAGTAATCATAACTTTTATCATTAAAAATTACAAAAGTTTGTCAAAAAAACAAAAAATAAATAATTTTTTAAAGTTGGCGGTAGTAGTAAATAATCTTAAAAAAATTATTTGTTAGGGTAAAACACTGCAATCATTACTGATATTTATTTGCATTCACCACTCACTTACTCATAAATATTATAGTCCCACTCATCTGTCTTTCTAAATTGGACATTTTTCTTTAGAGCAAATGACTTCATGATCACTAACGTTTACTAAAAAACTCCACTCGATCATTCTAGTATGATTTTGTGTATTTTCGATCACTCATGTTCACTCCTATAATGTATATTTTTTGTCACTCAGCTGTTTTTTTTGTTGACCGCAATTCTTTTTAGGTTTTAGAGGGGTATTTTTCTCCATTCATACCATTATAGTAATTAACTCATCATCTTCTTCACTTAACCCATCTGTTAAGATGCACATCCCACATCGAAAGTCAATGTCCTCCCGGGTCAATAAATAAGATCTTGGGCTACTCCCTCTATTGCCAATTGGTTTTAGAGTGGAACCCCATAGACTCTTAACATTGTATCATGAGCCAAGCCCGAGTTAATGAGGCACGTGTAACCCCGCCGATGTTGTTCTGGCAAATAATTCGGGCGAGGAAATTTCCGCCGACGATTGGGTTACACGTGAGGGGGAGTGTTAAGGTGCACATCCCACATCGAAAGTCGATGTCCTCCCGGGTCAATAAATAAGATCTTGGGATACTCCTTCTAGTACCAATTGGTTTTAGAGCGGAACCCCATAGACTCTTAAATTCACCACCAAAGTACTCCCAACCGACACCCTCGCCAACAACATCCAATCATTCGTGTTAATTTGAGTGTTAATATTACCTTTCTGGCCTCTATTATAGGCAGCTTATTGTTCGCCTTCATACTACAATTGAAAACTGGAAGAAGGCAAAGAGGCAAGAGTAGTGCTTGGCTTTTAGGAAAATGAGACGAGATCATAGATGGAGTATAATGTTAGGGTATGCAAAAATGAAACTTAAGGTGGTCACAAATTTGAATCCCTAGAACAACTTTCCTTTTCCCATACTTTCCATGACTAATATGACTAGCACGTTAGCTTCCTCCTTCAAATCAAATCAACTACACCACGCACCTTAAGTCCCTTTTCGTTCGGAAATTACAAAATTATCAAAAAAAAAAATCTCTTGCCACCTTCAATCCCTAAAGCAATGTCTAAGTTAACAAAAAATAATTGTATTAATTATTTATTATCTATTATTGTGAAATTATATTTTGAATTTTATATTATTTTATTAATTTTTAATTTATTAATCTTTAAATTCAATCTTAATGGTTTCATGTAATTAATTTAGGATTTTAATTTGATTAAATTTTAAGATGTTATATTTGCTTGTTAAATTGAAACACATACACAATCTTTAAGTCAAAAGGTTAAACAATTAATTTAGGATCTTAATCTTAATGACTCAATATAAACTAGATACATAAGTTAGAATGATTAGTATAATATTGATTAAATAATTCATAATGAGAATATTTGGGTAGCTACATCGATTATTATATTAGATATATAATTATTTATTAATTATTACAATTGATGGTTAATTGTTAAATATAATTTTGCTTTTGTTTTCATACACATAAGTATTTTATGCCAAAAGAGATATTTGTTGATTCAAGTGTAATTATCTATCTCGAATACGACCTTCAATTCACTTAAAAATGGCTAATATTTTGCTTAATGATTGTTTGATGACTTATATAGAAAAAAAGTATTTAGCACTTTTGATAAAGTAGATCTTATCAACCGATTTCAAGTAATGAAAAAGAGAAGAATGTCGATAAATTTGAAGTAACTTCTATTATTGTTACTTTTTATTAACGTAATATTCATAGCTTTTGCAATATGGTTTAATGTATATATGTTGTCGTTAGCTAAATTTTTTTGCATGATAAATGCAAATCCCATTCTGAAAATCTTGGGTCCGTCCCTGGACAAGATTGAATCATGCACATTGTTGAATCATGAGTTGGTCTCTAAAAGCTTAACGGTAGATATGGGATGCTAACTAATGGTTTTCCCTTCTGGTTTTTCTTTTTCTTTTTTGTCAATTAAGAATGAGGTGAGATTCGAACCCATAACCTTTTGGCCAGTAGCGAGAGCCTTTTCCACTAGGCTATTCGAGTATCTCTTCCCTTGTGATTTTTGTGTCTCAACTCTGAAGCCTCGGTACTGGTTTTTACTGTTAATATGGCAATCGTTTGACTATAAAAAAAATCAGATTTTTATTTACTCCACTTTCCTTTTATTTGATAAAGGTTTGATTTTTATTCAGCTCTGTTTTTTCTTGGTGGTCGTTGTGGGATGGAGGAGATGGGTTAAGTGAAGAAGATGAGGTTAATTACAATAATAGTATGAAATGACAAAAATACCCATCTAATAACTCGAAAAAATTGCGGTCAACTAAAAAAACGGATGAGTGACCAATAATATACATTATAGTGAACATGAGAGATCAAAAGTATACAAAATCATATTAGGATGATCAATTGAGATTTTTTAGCAAACGTTATTGATCAATAAAGCCATTTGTTCTTTTCCTTACATAATTAATGAATGTGCCAAACACATGAATTTTTGAAAGACATATAGTAATTTCACATCTAAAAATCCTTTTAATAAAAATCAAAAAGGTTAAAATATCATCTGCCCAAAATAAATGGGTGTAAAGTTACTATTATTCCTTTGAAAAAGTCATGTGTTTGGCACAACTAGTTGACTTCACAAAATAGCTAACTACATGAGTAAATATATTTAATATGAAAAGATAAGTGAGTGAATGATGTTATAGTATTCATGAGTTGAACACTAGTGCGCATGAACGATGGTTGCAACCTTTTGCCCTATTGATTAAGGTAATATGTTTGAAGTATTAAAAAAATAGACGAATAATATAAGTGTAACAGAGAGTACCGCATAAAATTGTAACAAGTGATCTAAATTTAGTAATTTAACTACTAACATCAGTTGTTGCAGTCTCTACTGTACTAACTATATTGAAAGTTGATATGACATTACAACAAAACTATAACAAATACAAAAAATAGACGAGAAAGAAACACAAAAAATTACTCGTATTTGTCTAGTTCCGTGAAATTGAACCCTTGTCTAAATGTGATATTGGGTTGTTTCTACGTTACTGTGGAATAAAAAAAAGGCTTAATTTTCGGGTACCTGAATGTTAAAAAAATTTCAAAAATAAGCACCTGGTGAACTTTTTTTTCCCAAGTAAGCACCTGGACCGATAAATTGGCACCTAAACTTTCATTTTTCTCATTTTTCTAAATTTCTCAAGTTTTTGACATTTTAAAATCCTTAACCCAACGACAAGTTAATCATATTGAAAGTCCCAAAATCCTTAATACTAAAAAGTCTGATCTATCAATAGATCAATAAAATATGCAATGATCATGAGGTAATTGTTGAGAACCATAATTCATCACATTACTGGTAAATTGCAGGTTTAACTTCTGATTAGCTTGTTTAAAACACTACAATATTTTTTAAACTTGGATAGCTTGCCGATCCTATGCATCATCATACCCCTTAAGTCGAACAATAAAATATGTTTAATCAAGAAAATCATGTAAAAAAGGATTATTTGTCTCTATTTGGTGTAACTGCCCGTCCTTAGTAGCTGCAATTTCTATGACCACTCTCACATTAATAGTTTTTTATTTTTGAAATGATAGAAACGAAATGTTACTATAATTACAAAATAAATTTTTTTGTAGATATAAGTTTAAGTTTTCAACTTTTTTGAGAAACATTTAAACTAAAGAAAATTCATTAATTTTCTTGGAAATATAAATCTAAATATAGAAAAAAAGATAGAATGTTATATAGTGATTTAATACAATTACTTCATAATTTTTTGCCATATACATATATAACATATAGCTTAGTTTCTACGTGTTAGATAATTACAATTGTCTATTCACTTTTTAGGTTTAGCTAACTTTTAGAAGTAGTTACAAATAATATTAATAAATATTCTATATAAAAGTTTAATTTTTTGTTAAACTCTTATTTCAAACTTTTATGTAGAACAGCAACAAGTGGAAACGGGTAACCTTAAGCATGGAGAAGTTACAACAAATTCTGGCTTCGACAATTGCAGCCGGTGAACTCGGTGAAGGAAATTATCTTCTGCAGATGAGTGCTGCTATGGAGAAGTTGGAAGCTCTGGCGAGGGTTCTCAATCAGGTAACATTCACATTGTCTAAGAACTGAACTGCTTGACATAGTTACAACTGGATTGGAATGTTTGGTACCAGCTGAACCTGAAGAAGCCCCGTTATCTATCCTACTAAACTCTTCCTCAGTTTGATTGTCTTCCTCCGCCACCTCCTCAGTCTCGGTAGGAATTTCCTCGCCCCTGTGAGGCTCCGAGCCCTCAGGAGAGTGTGGGGTACGTCCTTGAGTGTCTGCGGAGACGTGACTAGACAAAAAGGTAGGGTCCAGAGGAGAGAGTAGGGTTTGGGGCAATCTCAACAGATCTCTGAATTCATCGTCTACGTCCTCCGAAGTATTCTTCTTACCAGACGAAAGGTTCACTACCGGAGAGGATTGTGAAAGATCCTTTTGGATGGTGGGTTCCGTCTAATCTGGAGAGGGGTTAAGAAATTCCATACCCTCAGATAGAGCTTCGCGAGGAAGACTGGGAGACACGGAGGCTAGTGGTGTGGCCACTGAAGGACGAAGAGGGTGAATCTGTATATGAGGAAAAGGATCATCGTTAGGAGAAATCACAATAGAAGGAGAAAGGGTTATGGTACAACCGAAGAGAGCCAACCACTTATACCATTCAACAAGTTTGGGTTCATAGACAAAGAGGTCATCATCGTCCGTGAAACCAAACTCATCAGAAACGGAAGGGAGAGGCTCGTACGCTGAAGGAAAAGTACAAGAATGACTTACCTCGTTCATAAGTTGGCCGTTGGATTGATAGGCTTTGGAGTTCGTTTTATCCATGAGAATATCTACAAGAACGAAAGACGAGGGATGAGATCAAGGCAAAAGTAACGAGTGTTTCACCAAATAACCTAATAACACTATTTGACCCAAGGGAAAAGGGAATTAAAGATCTAGAGACGGAATTTCAAAAGGCCTCTAGAAACTTATTCAAAATCATTGAAGAACATTCAAACATTCAAATACTTAAAACCCAGAAGAAAGCATGGAAGATGGTGTAATCTGGGCATAAGTTGAATCATACTCACATAAAAGAAGGAACTTTGTGGGAAAAGAAGTGTTCGTACCTGAGAATTGTTCGAAATCGTAGCAGAGACGAAATAAGGCAAGAAGACCAGAAATGGGGAAGATGATAACACAGAGAAAACCGACAAATAAGAAGAGTGAAAAGTACATATGAAGGAGTTTAAACACCTTTTATAGATCTCAATTGTGACTCTTCCACTTCTACACCAATCTGGTATGGACCTGTGGCATGTCGTCGAAGATCTCAATAGCTTGTTTGAAAGTGGAGTAAAAGACCAAGGCTTATCTCTCGGTCTTCATCCATTCATCTTAAAAACAGCGGAGGCGGGATTCAGCACGAGAGACAGGGGGCAATGATGTAACCCTATATCCATGGACTTACCCTGGCACTAAAGGGACTTGTGAGTCAACATTCAGAGGCCCACTCGAGGGCCCAGAAGGGACAGGTGCCCTCACCTCATTGGTTCAGGTGATATTGTACTTCTCTCTCTTAAGCCTATAAATAGTCATGAGGTACTATCATTAAAGCTAATCTACTTTATTGTACTCTTAAGCATTAGTTCACCTATCACTCAAAGTACCCATACTGACTTAGGCATCGCAGTGTCTGTGGCTGGAACCCAGCCACGCTTTCAGGTGTAGCCGAGCATACGGAGGACGGACCCTGGCTCCTAAGGCGCGCCTTGCTCCCAAGCGCACCATATCCACCCGGAGGTTCCAAGAACAGGAGAGTCCAGGGGCAGAAATTGGATCAGGAACGAGACCTCGTCACTTTGAGGATCAATTGAACGAGAGTACATCACCCATCTCTCATCTTTTCAATTACTTTTGTCCAATGATTCACCAAGTTTATTCGAACTTCGAAATTTGGTTGCAGTGCTAGCAAATTCGAGTGTTGGTCATTTTATCCTGGGAGACGATCGTTTCAAGAGTTCCGACGAACCAAGAGGGAAGGGACCGACTCAGTTTTAAGGAAAGTGTGTTAACGCATGACTTGACTTTACAATGAACAAAAAAAATCGAAAAAAAATTGAAAAAAGTATATCAAATACCGGAGGTAATTTAATTATTTTGCCCCCATTACTACAGCCATTTCAAGCTTACCAAAATAATTGAAAAAAAAAAACTAGAATAGGTTCCATTCTTCCAAATTTCTGAGGTTAAAACAGTACTTATCAAAAGATTCTGAACATATCATATTTGTGGGAATCCATACAATTTTACAGCCCTTTCCGATTCCATTCTTGAGTAAAGCAAATATTTCATTGCCCTGGTGAAAGGAATTGTAGTACTTTAAAGTCTAAAAGAAAACAAAACTAAATTTGTTGATAAATTTGGCGAAGATTTAGATTTCCCAAGGTTATGGATGTCCTGAAATCATTTTTGGGAAATATAACTCATATGTTGACTTTATCAAGATTGAAAGTAACATCTTACCTATTGTGCATCAACATAGTAACAAAAGTGGGTCTATCTTCAATTTGACCTATCGTATCGTAATGAAGAACTTCAATTCCATTTATTGACCCGTCATTGAATAGATCGGATTGGTTGGTACATATTGTGCTCTCCTCCCTTCATTTTTTAGATGTCGTTTTAATCTTTTTGTAAATTAGCGATGAGGTAAGATTCGAACTCAAGACCTTCTGGTCACCAGCAAGAGGCTTTTCCGCTACACTATTCGAGTATAGATGTCGTTTTAATCTTTGATAATATAGAGAATAAGAAAAAATAGTCAAAGATATATTGAAAATGTAAAATGATACTCCCTCCATCCCAATTTATATGTCCACTTTCTATTTTTGGAGTCAAACTTTGAAAATTTTGACTATGAATTTTCTATTAGCCCATAAGAAATAATATAGTCATATGAGATGTTGTTACGTTCGTCTCAATGTATATTTTTAAAATATCAAAGATTTATAATTTTTATATGTGTAGAATTCGAGATATTTACGTTTCAAGTCGTGTCTCGACGACCGTAAAAATCAAAACAGGCCTAACAAAATGGGAAGGAGGGAGTAATTGAATACCATTGTAACCCGTCATTGAATGAATCGGATTGGTAGGTATATGTTGTGCTCCCTCCATCTTTTAAGATGTCGTCCCTTTTTGTAGATTTTGTTCTAGTCATTGGTATTTAAATTAAGAAAAAGTAGTTAAAAAGTCTATTGAAAATGTAAAATGATAATTGATCGTTATTATATCATTGGATGAGGAGAAAATTGCCGAAATGGTCCCCGAAAGTGGCACCAGATTGCACTTTGGCCCCCAATAGTGGCACCGGTGCAGATTAGTCCCCGAAAGTGGCCAGAAAGTTGCAGTTTGGTCCCCAAGTTAACTTTTCCGTTATAATTTAACGTTGACACGCGGTTTTGGGGTTAAAATGGGGCAAAAACATAATTTTAAATACTTTAACTTACCTTAAGTTACTTTAACTTAGTTTTGGTGCCAAATTGCAATTTCCAACTCTTTTCCCTCCAAAAATAACTTTATTCCTCAATTTTTCCCTCCTAAATGAAATGTCTATATGAAGACCCAAAACCACAATTTTTTCCTCCATTTTTCCCTCCTCAATTTCTTCTTCAACTAAAATTTCTTCTTCTATTTATGTTGAATAAGAAGAAGAAATTGAGGGAAAAATGGAGGAAAAAATTGTGATTTTGGGTCTTCATATAGACATTTCATTTAGGAGGGAAAATTTGAGGAATAAAGTTATTTTTGAAGGGAAAAGAGTTGGAAATTGCAATTTGACACCAAAACTAAGTTAAAGTAACTTAAGGTAAGTTAAAGTATTTAAAATTATGTTTTTGCCCCATTTTAACCCCAAAACCGCGTGTCAACGTTAAATTATAACGGAAAAGTTAACTTGGGGACCAAACAGCAACTTTCTGGCCACTTTCGGGGACTAATCTGCACCGGTGTCACTATTGGGGGCCAAAGTGCAATCTGGTGCCACTTTCGGGGACCATTTCGGCAATTTCCTCATTGGATGAGTGTTAACTTAAATAGAAAAAATAATCAAAAAACACATTATTAATTATGCTAGATCAACAACTAAAATAACAAAAAAAAAAAAAGAATTAGGCTAAAACGACAACTGAAAAATGAAAAGATCTTAAAGAGTTTATGGGGTTCCATTCTAAAACCAATTAGCAATAGAGGGAATAGACCAAAATCTTATATATTGATCCGGAAGATACCGATATCCAATGTGCATGTGCATCTTAACAAAAGAGTATGGCACATGATGAAGGAGTATTTGTTTAAAATTATGATAATGCGAGTCTTTAATTTTTTTTTAATTAACTTTCTTTTCAAAAATATGATAATTTTCTTATAAGATCTTAACATATATAGGAGTAAATTGCTGAAATGGTCCTTGAAAGTGGATTCAGTTGCCTTTTGGTTCTTGAAAGTACAAAAGTTGTAATTTAGTCCATGATATTGGCCAATGCTTGCAGATTGGTCCAAAATTTAGTTAAGGTATTAATTTTTAACGCCTCAATGGCGATTGTAGTTAACACCTAAACTAATTTTATTATTACCATTCTAACTTATTAACAACACATGTAATTCACGAGGCGCGTGGGCCGTTAACATTTAACAGCGCCGTTAAATTTTGGACTAATCTGCAATCGTTGGCCAATTTTATAGACTGATTTACAACTTTTGTACTTTCGGGGAACTAAAAGACAAGCTAAACCCACTTTCCAGGACTATTTCAGCAATTTGCTCGCATATTTAATACGAAAAAATGTGACTCAAAATATTATAGATCGTCTACAAGATTGCAATGAAAGTATAAGATTTGAAGCAAAATCGTTTTGAAGTACTATCATATATTGATAATGTTATACATTATCATCGATTGGCAAGGGCCAAGAGATAGATTTTAGGTATATGGTCCTCCTTAATTTCGAAGATTTCATTTATTAAGAATTGTTATTGTTAGAGCTCTATTTATATAAGTATATCATATAGAGTTGAATTTTAATAATTGACTTCTTAAATTTCAAACTTTTTATTTATATATAATATATATACTTGTATTTATTGTATTTTGAATTTAATGTTAATTTGATTTCAGATAATGAAACAAAAATATATTTTGATCCTTGACAACTCAATAATTGAGTTTTGATTTCGTAAGTGACTATCTCAATGTAATTGATTCCCAAACCCACATAAACCATATAATTTGTATAGGAGACTAAAACAGAGACTAAATTGATCAACCAAGCTAAGATAGCTATTTTTAAAGACTAAATTTCAATATTTAAAAAGGGGTTAATAGGCATTGAGTAATCGAATAGTCTAGTGAAAAAGGTTCTCACTAGTGACCAGAATGTTCTAGGTTGGAATTTCACCTTATCGCTAATTAACAAAAAAAATGGGTTAATAGGCAATTTGATCGTATTTTAACAATGATCTCATGTACTCTGTTTTATACAATTAACTAATAAATAAAGTGGACATGTGTATGTTTTCGGGGTTTTTGTGTTGAGGCTTTGGGTGTTTTCTAGCATATGGGCCCGGATTGGGGAGGGTCTAGGGGTTTTCGAACTCCTGGGTCCACCTCCTTTCTCTGCTCGCTAGATTTCCTGGGGCTTCCTCATGAAAATTCCCATTATTTCTTTTGATGTATGCTTGTATCTATCTTCTGCGATAACATTCGCGAGACTCTGTATTGTTTTTCTTAAATTTACACGTAACCCCTAGTTGGGCTTGACTTAAAATAAAAATAAAAAATGAAAATAAAGTGGACATGTGTAGCATGTAATTATGTATATATTTTTAAAAAGGTTTAGCTTGTGAAAATTGTTAAATTTTATTTCATTTAATTTTGTATATTTGTATATTTTAGTCATTTACGTATAAATTAAAATCAGAATTAATAGGGTTCTATATATAAATTCCCATTAATGAATGTATTGATGATTAAAAGACTATATTTGTATTCATTAGTTATAGTCATCAAAATTTGAGTGCCCCAAATGAATATAGACAATTCAACAAAATACTTAACTAATAGGAATTAATGAATTATAGTCAATATTCAAATTCGAAATAATCAATTTTCATAAGTTATAAAAAGCACTTACCTAACAGTCTAACAACACATCTACGGATCTACCCCATCTCCCCAAACCCAAAATAGTCAAATACCAATACCTACAGGCTACAGCTTTGTGGCTGATATATCTTCGATAATTTATAAGCAATCTAGTTTAGCAGTCAACATTTGAAATGTCAAGCGAGTTGAATACTACATAAAAGTATTAATACCTTTTTGACTTAAATAAAGGACCAGTACTAATTAAAACTAGAGCTAGCATGAGCCGCACTAAACGAGCGACTCGACTGAGGAAGTCATGGTTCGAAGCTCATCTGGCAATAAAATGAGCGGCTCCAGAAGTTCGGTTCTCGGCTCATCAATTCAGCAATAGCTTAGTACGACACATGTTAGTATAATTTTTTTTAAAAATCAGTTATATTATTCTCTGATAGTCATTTCAATTATTATGATTAATATTAATCTATATTCAATTTAATGTTTTTATTTTATTAGTTGTTACATGCTAATTATTTAGGTAAAATTCATTTTAGTTACTCAAATTGAACTTGAAATTTCGAAATGAGCTAAGTGGGCTAGCTCGGAGCTCTGTCCTTGATGAATGCACGGCTTGGCGATTTTTCACCAAGATGAACCGAGTCCAAGGCTCGTTTAGTGATGAGTCGAGCAAAAAATTCGTGAACACATACTCGACTCGGTTCATGTACAACTCATAATTAAAACTTGTTGGTTGGTAATTTTATATAAGTTCTCTAGAATGTGTGCTAAGGGAATATTTTAGCAACTAGCAAGTAAAGTTGAAAATAAAAAATAACACTAAAAGAATACAAGGGAACATGTTTAAATATACTTTCATGTCAAATTTTAAATGAGATTTTTTATCAAATATTGTCCTTTATTAACATATTATTGTATAATTTAAGTACGGAGTATGTTTTTCTTATATATAAATTAGTGATGAGGTGAGTTTTGAATCCAAATCCTTTGATCAATAACAAAAATCTTTTCCACTAGACTATTCGATTAACTCATAATTTACTATTTAAATACTCATGATTTAAGGGACACTCTAAAAGAATTGAAATTATTAAAAAACTTCCCAAAAAAAGAGTTTTTTGCAGCAATGGTCCAAGTAAGTTGGGTTGAATTGCACTTTGATCCCTGTAATTGAGAGCATTGCAATCTAAGTCATTGATAATTTACACATTGTGTGGATTTAGACCCATTTTTAACGGAAATGTTAGTTTTGGTCGGTTTTTAGAGTATTGGGGTCAAATGAAATTTTTTGAAAAGTTTGGGCCATGTAGTTTTTGGTTCGCATATAATCCTTGTTCATTACTACTATTGTTATTATATTCATTATTATTATTATTATCAATATTTTTGTTATATTCATTATTATTTTCATTATTATTATTATTATCCTCATTATTCTCATTATTATTTTCATTATTATTATTATTCTCATTATTATTATTATTATTATTATTATTATTTTCTTTATTTCATTATTTATCCGCATCATTCTTATTATTTTTATTATTATTTCATTATTATTATTATTATTATTATTATTATTATTATTCACATTATTATTTTCATTATTATTATGCTGGTGGTGGTGGTGCGGTGTGTGTGGAGGTGGGCGTTCCTATTGGAAAAGTTGAGAGGGAGGGAGGGGGGAGGTTGAGGATGGTGAAGAGGGAGATTTTCGCTTTTTATAGATTTTTTCGATTTTTTCGATTTTTTCTTTTCTTTTTCCTAGTAAAAGGGTATTCCATTTTGGTATTTGTTTTAGCTAAAAGTTTCGATTTTTGCAATATAAGTTCGGTTTCGATAACTTTTTTAGCAAACAACTACCGAAATCGAACAGTTTTTGCCAAACAACTACCAAAATTGAACACTTTTTGCGAAAAAACTACGAAAATTGAATCTTTTTGTGAAAAAACTACAAAACACTTTTTGCTAAATAACTACAAAAAATCAAAAAAAAAAGATTGGAAAAAGAAAAGAAAAAATCGAAAAAAAGATTGGAAAAAGAATCAAAACAAAATTGAAAAAAGTGTATCAAAATATCGGGGGTAATTTAGTCATTTTCCCCCCTTAGTGCAATTTATTATAAAAAAAGTCAAGGGTGCCAGTTTTTTTTTAAAAAAAGCTAGAAAATGTGTCATTCTTCCAAATTTCTCGATGAGGAAGGGTGGGGGTTATATTATATTATTTTTATTTTGCATAACAATAATAATAATGTCGAGAATAATGAAAATAATAATGAGGATAATAAAAATTATAATAATGAAAATAATAATAATAATAATAATTAACATACTAATAATGAAAGTAATAATAATATTAATGATAATAATAACAAGGAAGAAAAAAGGACTAAATGTGCACCCATAAAAATTAACAAGGACTAAATGCACACCAAAAACTCTACATGACCCAAACTTTTTAAAAATTTGCATTTTGACCCCAAAACTCCAAAAACCGTACCTAACTAACGATTCCATTAAAAATGGGACTAAATCCACACAATGTGTACACTAACAAGGACTTAGACTACAACGCTCTCAATTACAGGGACTAAAGTGCAATTCAGTCAACTTACTGGGACCATTGCTGCAAAAAACTCCCAAAAAAATCACTAATAGGATAAGCTTTGTATTACATATTAGCATATACTATATTACTATATTATTAGAGTCCTATATTGTTAGAGTACTAGAGTACTTATGTTATTAGGACTAGCATCGTTGTTGTGTATAAATAGGACCTTCCAGTGTATGTACAGATCATCAAAATAATACTACTTTCATGGTATTAGAGCCTGAAAGTTCCTAAACCTATTTTTTCTCTTCCGCTGTTAAGATCTTGGTTCTTTCCGCTGCGCCGGCGGGTGGTTCACCACTTCAAAACCATCCGCCGGACATTCGTATTTTAATCTATGTTTTCTTTTCAATACTACTTTTTTTTTTCTTGCTTTTATTTTCTCCTAAAAAAAATCAATGTCTTATAATAGAAGTCTTCGATTTATTCCTCCCCCAATAACTTATTTTCTTCTTCGATAAATCTAAAAATAAAAAATCATAGTTCTCGTCTGATTACTATTGCTCAGTTTATTTCGCGCAAATTTTAATTCTTCCTCTCAAACGAGGCTCTTATGATTTCCTTTCTCTATGATTGAGACTCTTTTTTTTTCTTTCTCCTTGTAACGCTTCTTCTTAATCTATTCTCTTTTACTCTTCATATTTTCTTTTCCTTATTTTACTCTACTCCAATGCAGAATTTTGTTTTTTTCAGATCACATCTAACGATGGTCTACTTTCTTTTTCTTAATATTTTTATGGCGATGTCATGTCCGCCTATCTTTTCTAGTGTTTTTCCGGTGATGCTCTTCCACCGATGTTTACATGTCTGCCGATGTACTTCCGGCTTATTAGTGTTCCGAAGATGTATTTCCGTCGATGTTTTTTTAATTATTGCAGATATTCTGTTTATTTGAGAGCAGTGAGCCGGGTTGAAGTCAGCGTTATCCATGTTCCCTCTCGTTATCAAACCGCAGACATCTTCACCAAGGGTCTTCCACTCATCTTATTTATTGATTTTCGGGACAGTCTTAGCGTCCGTCCCCCTCCCGTTTCGACTGCGGGGGTGTATTAGCATATACTATATTACTATATTATTAGAGTCCTATATTGTTAGAGTACTAGAGTCCTTATGTTATTAGGACTAGCATCGTTGTTGTGTATAAATAGGACCTTCCAGTGTATGTAAAGATCATCAAAATAATATTACTTTCATTACACATATGTACCACGCACACCATTTGAATGTTTTATGATTTGGTATTTTATTTAATTTTGACTTTTGAGCAGGCATTTATACTTGAGGTTTTATAGATAGAAAGGGTGTCTGGCAAACAGGAAAAATATACGCCTCATAATTATAAGATACTCCTACCTGATGAAGCACTTAGCGAAATGAACGGGGCATTACACCCACCGACTTTCATAATGTCATCAAGAACCTTCTTCTTATTATGGAAGATGACTAAGCACGAATAATATTACTACTCATCATCATTCCTTGTATCTTGTCCATCCATCTTCAAATATATGCTTCTTCCTTCTCCCACATATGTAAATGTAGGAGGAGATAATTATGAATTGATAAATCTAAGTGAATGTGAGATTGTTGTACTTGGATCGAGAAATTGTTGAAATAGTTTTCGATAGTAGTCATCGGATTGCAGTTTGGTTCCTAATAGTGGTACATGTGCAATTTAGTCTTTAAAAGTAGTAAAAGTTGCAGATTAGTCCCCGCATCAGCTCCCCGCGTCAGCTTTTCGTTATTTTTAGCACCAACAAAGCGATTAGGAGATAAAGTTGGGACAAAAAAAAATTAAGAATTTAAGGTTAGGTCAAATTTTTACATCCTTGAGATTTTGAAACCATTAAGAATTAATAGGAATCTAAATAATATTGCACCATTTCCTAACATCCTTCTTGAACAAAAATCTTAATTCACTATATTGATGTAGAATATGGAAATACCTCGACTATGCATACTAAATAAAATCATCAATAATAATAATATATTCTCATGATCAAGATTTCTTGCCAACAAGAGCACTGTGTAGATTCCTACACCAAAGTTTTATAGGGAGAAAATGAGTTGTTATTATTGCTAGAAAAAAGATTGACTCCTTCAATAGTTTTGCTTGTGCAAAAATGGAGGTATGTATAATCCATTTAGGCTCATTTGTGTGTGACACTCACAGGAAAAAATTGTTTATATCTCTTAAATATTAAAATTATATGTATTAAACCGATTTTTATTTTATAAAGTTTTTATTGCAAAAACTGTGATGGTATGCATGAACCTTTATAAATATATGCTCTCTAAGAGTGTGACACACATTTTCAGTGATAAAAAGTGTCTTTTGTTACGAAATTTCGGGGTTACAAGATCTTCCATGTCAAAAAAGCATTTTCTTAGTGTGATTAGAGGTTTCATTAATACCGAAAAAATGTTACAATTAAGGAATGCATGGGGGTTTTAGTATATACTACTATCTCGGTTTTTTTATTTGTCTTTTTAGCCATTTGTACATAGATTAAGAAAAATGAAAAAGTAGTCATAAGTATATTGAAAATATAAAATAACAATCAATTGGACCTATATAATTGGTTGGTTGATAACTTCATATAAAAAAGTAATCAAAAAGTACATTGAAAATGTAAATTTATAATTAATTATGCTAGGAACACAAGTACTTAGAAACAAAAAATTAAGGCTATAATAAAGACAAATAAAAAAAGATGAAGTATTAATTAAAATATTTTTCTTTTTTGTAAATTAACAATGAGGTGAGTTTCCAATTAAAATCACTTTTATTAGTAACAAAATAAATTTTGACTAAGATATTCAATTAACTCATTAATTAGAGTACATATGAAGTACTCCAGTGATATTTATGTACTACTATATCCTTATACAATGTCTAGTTTTTTTTAATAATGTTGACTTAACTTCATCGAACTCACAATATTTTCAGAATATGTTAAATGTTTTCCTTTTTGAAAAATATATTATCATTTTTTTTGTTACCATCAAAATTTTGAGATTATAAACTTAACTTTTTCGAAACTAACAAAGTAAATTGGACAATTTTTACTCTTTTAGTATTGAAGGTAGTATTTTGTGCCAAATGCTAATTATTAGGGTGAGAACAAAACTTATTAGGCCACGGAATCTTTTAATTTGTTGACACAAATAGTCAGCCATGTCATAAAAATTACTAGAAAAAGATGGTAGTAGCTTTATAAATATATGCAATATTTTTTATTCGTAAATTAATAATAAAGTGAATTCAAACTCATAATTTTCTGATTACTAACAAAAGCTTTTTTACTAGGTTATCCGATTAACTCTTTAATGGCACAATATTAAACAACTTTCATGTGAAAATGTAGCAATCAATGTAATAATAAAATTAGTCAAACTCTCCAATATTTTAGAAGAAATCTAACAAAATTTAATTGATTACTTCTTTAAAAAGAATAAAAGGAATTTGGCATGGGAATATGTGATTGATATCAATTTCTGTAGAACTGCAGAACATAAAACAAGAAAATCCTATGTATGCTAATAACACAACATGAAACTTAAACAATAGGAGAAGTGTCCAAAATCACTTCAAAATAATGTAATGTTGAAAGTTTAACAACTACAATATAATTAAAAAAATGCAATTGGAGACAGCATTATATTCAGTACTCACCTCAAATTGAAACTCCTCAACAATTTCACTGAAGTAGACACTGCCTCTCTGATGAGATTCTTAAATAAGAAGTAACAAATCATATAAAATCATAAATTTAAGAAATGAAATAAAATATCATCCTGCTCCGTCTATTCCACCCCAGCGAACACGGAAACTGTTAGAATGACTGTTTCATCCTTCTAACGAAATAAAATATTAAAACAACATACACCAATAATAATAGAATAAAAAGATATGTTTAGATAAAAGACAAAACCAATATATAATCTATACATGTGCCATAAAAGATTCCTCATATGCAAATATATATGACCATTTCTTGAATAATAATATCCTCAATAATAATAATAATTATTTAAAATTTGTGAACTCTAAACCTGCTGAAGAAGAAGCATTATCTAAAACCTTCTCAGGATTGAAATCTGATGATGATGAAGAATTTAACTTAAACCCACTATTAATATTACTATCATCAAAAGTTCCTCCCAACTGATGTTGACCATCTTGCCCCTCATTGTTCAAATTCCTCCCTCCTTGATCATCCCTCCAACTTGATTGCCTTTCTACTTCACCTGAATTTCTTTGCTGATTTAAGAAGCTACCCAATTCATCTAGAGAAGGTGGATTATTATTCATACTTGAGCTTTCTTGATGGTGAGGTCTAGGGGTATTATTGTAAAGAGATGGAGAAAGAGAGGATTGTACTAGAGGTTGGAAATTTAGCAATTGATTTTGCATGGTGAGTAGATTTTGATGAGGAGGGGGTTGTTTTAAATGTTGTGGTAGGCCAAGGGTATTGTTGGAAATACTTGCATTATTATTATTATTATTACTATTAGGATTTCCTATAGCATTCATGATCAAACTAGAGCTTAATAAAGATGGTGATGATGATGATGAAGAAGGGCCCCCTAAAAGATGTGTTAGTTTATGAGGTGAAGGCCTAAGAGGGTAGAGAGAGCTCAAATGGTCCAATTGATGGCCTCCTCCCCTCATGGAGGCGGCGCCCGAGGGACCGAAGAGATCAAGGCGACGGCCAAAGGAGGCGGCGCCACCAGGATTAGCCGAAAATGGTGCTGCAGGGATCCCTGTGAATTCTTGGACCATTTGTCTGAAATTCGTTGTATCAGTTGTCAGAACAGTGGTTGGTGCTCTTCTTGAAGCCCTGGTTCTTTTCTTTGGATTAGTACTACTACTCTTGGTGGCTCCTGCATTTGGTGGTGGCGGTGGTTGACTACCCGCGGCTTCATCAGCGCCACCACCACTCCCTCCCCCGGGTTGTAATACTTGATTTTGATTCATGATTCTCCCTATACCAGTCTGATTTGATGAAGAGGGTAATGATGATGAAGCTGAAACAGTTGATGAAAAGTTGCCAAAGTTTCCATAATTGCCCTCTGATGGTCTCATCAAGCCTCTGGACCAACCCATTTGCTCATTATTATTGTTATATTGCTCTTGAAAGTTTGCATTTTGGAGAATAATTGATGCCCCAAGATTTTGTGATGAATGATGATGATGGTGATCAGAGGAGGGGTGGAAAAAAGGGGGGTTTTGTTGTTGGTGGTAAGAAAGAAACATTTGTTGTTGTGAATTCAAGAAAGAGGACATAGATTCACCTCTTGAGTCATACTCTTCCTCACCACCACCACCACCTCCGCCACCTCCCCCGCCTACACCGCCACTCGAGGACTGAAAACTACCACTACTACCGGATTCCATGGAATTTCGATGTTTTTTAAATTTCACAAAAAGAAGTGACAATTCAAAAGCAAAAAAGAAGAAAAAAATTGAACAACAAAGTGGAGATAGTGATAGTTGCAAAGTTTGAAGAAAAGAAAAAAGAGGTAAGAAAAACAGGATCCAAAAGGACAAATAAAAAAATTATTACCAGAAACAAGATGTAATGAAAAAGTCATCAAAAAAGATAAAAGCCCATATCGATCTTTAAAGCTCTTTTGATCAAACTATGATGATGGAAAAGCTACTGCATAGTACTCCCTTCACTATATTCGGCAAATAGCTATGATGACTTCTGCAAAAAATCAAGAAAATAAAAAAGGAATATTACAAACAAAAAAAAGGAAAACCCCAAAAAGATTTAGATCAAATAATGAAGAATTGAAAGGTTTATGGTATATTAGGGTTTGAAGCTAAGGGAGGTTGAAAAAAGATTGAAGCTTTTTTAGTTATGTGGAAGGCTCAAAAAGAGAGGAGAGTTTAGAGAAAGTGGTATTTAGAGTGGGGAAAGATAGAAGGAGAGTGGTGGGGTATCCATTGGAGGAGTTGAGCTAAAGATCAGAGACTTGCCGGTTGGTGGCTATGGGTCAAACTCAAATACATAAACAAATAGGGGGGGGGAGAGAGAGAGAGAGAGAGAGGAGAGAGAGAGAGAGGGGGGGGGGGGGGAGAAAATGAAATAGTAGTATATTGTGAGGAGGGAGAGAGAATGGTTGGAGAGTTGGATATATCTTGAATGTGAAAGCAAGAAAAGGAGAGGTAGTAAAGGTGTTGTAAATAATGGAAAAATGGAAAAGGTTTTGTACTTCTTCTTATTCTTTATGTAAGTGATTTTCTTTTCAGTTAGAAAATTGATGTAATGATCTAGTAAATATATATAACTTACATTTTATTACTATATCCTCACAAAAAATAAATTTGCTTTGATTTATTTTGGGAAGTGAGTTTTTTATATTGTTAATATAATTAAAATTTATTTATTTATGAAAGAGAGAATATGATTTATGTTAAAAATTGGAGAGGATTTAATGGCTAGGTAGCTAAATTAGCTAATTGGTTGGCTAAAAAGTGGCTCACTATTAAAGAAAAAGTAAATACATATACAGTGTCTACGTAAAGCCATCTAATACTAGTGCTTTTTGTTCTCATTATATTTTGTAACAACTATACACAAACATACTCCCATTATTTTATTTTATTTTATTTCCCATTTGCTTGGGGAAATAATAATACGTTTGCATATACTTCCAAAGTTCCAATATAGTTTAATATAGTGATTTCTTAATTACATGTGGAGTAACTTTATATATAAAACAAATTATTATTATAAATTAAAAATTATTGCACTTTGGTTCCTAGACAAAAAAAAATTGATTAAATATTCGACTAATTATCACCACATATTCATTCTTTTCCGCTTATGAATTAAGTGTTTGTTGCATGAGAACAGTCGTTTGCATGTATATATAAAAGGTTCAATTTAATTTTCTTATTTTCATATATGTATGAAAAAAATAATGTCGCATTTGACCAAGTTATAATGAAGAGGTACATTAGACTAAGGAAAAGTCAAATAAAATTCAGAAATGTCTAAGCAATGTATAATTGATAGCAACTTGAAGGAATCGTTTACCGTCTACTACTCCGGGAATTAAGACTACTTGGAAATCAAAATACCAAATTTTCTATGAAGTTTGGTACTCTTTCTTGGAGTTATGACGTGTATGTTTTCCAAGGGGGTGTAGAAAATTTAGCTAATAGGTCTCATGCTTAATTTATTTTTACTTTTTAGAAACCACTTTTTATTATATTCCCTCCTTCTCGATTTCTAATTCTCATTTCACGATAACTGATACATGATTTAGAAAAAGTATTTCTAATTCTATTGATATAAAAATTATCAAAAATTAATATTTTAAAAATGTAAAATATATGTATAAGTTCTTGTGATTTCACGTGATTATATTCAACTAATGAAAATTCATGGTTCAAGTTTTCGTTATTTGAGCCTAACCGAAATTCTTTTTATTACCTTGGCCATAATAAAAATAATGAAACTAAAATTTGGCACTTAATAAAACTCATTGATTGCCGATGGCTCAATAGCCTAGTGGCATCCGGCCCAACCTTTCATGTAAGAGGTCATGGGTTCGAACCTTGTTGGAGACATATTTGTCTCATATTATACTCTAACTTTCTATTAGTTAGCAATTTCTGTATTCATGTTTGTAATATCATTGTAGTCACAATTCATCGCTAATTATCAAAAAAAAAAAAAAAAAAAAAACTCATTGATTGATTTTGTCTAGAAATTGGACGGCATTGCATGTGGCCACGTCAAGATGATGTGAGGAAAAGTTTCCGAATTTATAAGTTTGTGTAATCCGTAATTAACTTTCCTCATCGTTTAGTTTATTAAAGATAAATTGTATGTATTACAACATGTTTCATCACAATCTCATGTCTTTACAAAAATGTGGGTGGGTCTTAAATCACAATGTGGTTTATTTAATGATGAGAGTGTTGAATTTATCATTCAAACTCTCTTATTGATGTCGGGGTAATTTGCAATCGTCTCTAAATTACTTTAATAGAACAAATAATAAATTTATTATCTTGTATTTATATTTCTTATTGGATTTTTGAATTGATTACATACACCACATCGGAGTATTGAACAAATAATAATTCAATTCAAGTTTTTTTCGATCTTTGGCCTAATTAATCGAGAAAATTTAGCTTGCATGAATTGTTATTGGTTTAACACCAATAACGATAGTCGTCGTTTTAGTATGTTAAGGATACATATGTATTTACGGTTCAAAACTTAGATTTTTGTTTTAAAGGAGTATTGCTTGAAGAATTATTGAATACACATAGCAGAACAGTTAAGTGGCTTGTGACTAAAATATCGAGAGCTGTAGCGCTATGTTATACTTCTCAATTTCTAAATAATTTGTATATTTTAACTTTGTTAGATTTTCATTAAACAATAAAAAATAACATAGTCTTATGGATCTTGTTAGATTCGTCTCAATATATATTTTGAAAATATCAATTTTTTATAATTGTTCACATGTAGAATAAGAGATATGTAGGTTACAAAAAGTTTTGTTTTTTTCCTAGAAATTGTTATTCACACTTAAATTTAATGGAGCTAACAGAATGGGGACCAAATTACACCAATATAGGGACCATTTCCACAACAGTGCCACTTTCGTGGACCAAAGTGCTAAGACCATTCGAACAATTAACTCTAAAGTTATCTGTTACTCCTGTATTTTTAGTGTAAATTCCGTACACCTTTGAATTCTTATTTTTGAAATTTATAGAAAGTGACCACAAACTGTTATAAACTCAAAATTAGTCACAAATTTCAAACTTTAATTGTTTATGTGATGATAGGGGTAATTTGCAATGTTTAGCACTTCAAGGAAGAATTTATTCCGTTTTTAATCATTTGAAGGCATCATCTTGGTGGTATGAGTAATATCAATCAAACCTTATAAAATTAATCACATTTTTCATTCTCGATTGGATATTACAGTAATAAAATCAGACATTCATTAGCTCTAATTAGGTTCCTCGAACATTGGTCCTGAGTAATACATAGTTTATTAGTAATTGTATACAACAAACGCTATCATTAAATTTGAGTCAAGACATTATCATTAATTTACAGGCTTGTCTAATATGGTTTACCTGGCTGACATGGTTTGCAGGCTATTGCGTCAGTTCAAGATTTACTTAATGGAGTTTGGAAAGAGGAAAAATTGTTTAGTAGCAATAACATTTCCTCATACATTAACAACAACATTGATATATAACTTCATTAAAATATAGCGTTGATAGCCGATGGCTCAATAGCCTAGTGGCATCCGGCCCAACCTTTCATGTAAGAGGTCATGGGTTCGAACCTTGTTGGAGACATATTTGTCTCATATTATACTCTAACTTTCTATTAGTTAGCAATTTCTGTATTCATGTTTGTAATATCATTGTAGTCATAATTCATCGCTAATTATCAAAAAAAAAAAAAAATATAGCGTTGATAAGTACATATACATAGTATATACTCCATATGGAAAGCAAATATGTAAATAAATATAAATTAGTTGAACCATCTCTTAGTTAGCTACAACCATAAAATATTCCGTCATTTTCAATCGAAAATCGATTGCTTAACTGAGTGATTTACATACATTCAAAGATTATACGGAATATTTAAACAAATGAGCATAAAACAGTGTGCGTGATAGATTTTAAAAAATATTCGTAAGCATATAATAATACTCCATTAAATAGTCCATTACAATAGTACTTTTGTATGATATGTGTATGAGCTTTTGTGCACTGAATTACTATAAAAAAAATTCCTCTGATTGAGTAGGGTAGGCCAATAACCTTAGCCACCCTACAAATCAAAATCCCCAAATCTAGAGAATCCAAATTGCCTCAATCCTATGGTGGCTATAAGAATAATAAATAAAAACTGCGGCACATGATATTTTTCATTATTATATTACTGATTTTGCTCTAATGTCTGGTAAATGTTTCACACCATGCCTTTGATATGAGAATCGAAATAATCTCAGATAATATGGGTAAATTACATTTTATTTTTTATAAAAATATGATCTAAATGATAATTATTATTAGTGTAAAAGATGCAGTTTAGTCCCTTTTAGATGGACACATTAATGGTCAAATAGGATTTTCAAAGCTTTAATATTTCTTGAAAATGTGCACTTTAGTCTTAGATATTAGTCGAAAATGTACATTCTAGCCTAACTTTCAATCTAAATTTAGCGCCTAACTCAAAAGAGGGACGCTAAAGTGTATTTTCACCAATATTAGGGACTTTGTATATAGACTAAATTACAACTTACACATATTATCTAAAATAATTTCAACAATTATCTCCCTTCCAACTATATTATCGTAAATATGAAATGTTATGACAATTTTTTTTTACTAGATTATTTTCCGAATAATCATTGTATTTGTTTTCATAAAAATAGTAGAACATTCTTATTGACTAATTGACATTTATATAATTAATATTACTCCCTCCTTTCTAAATTATAAAGAAGGTTACAATGTTTGGGTCAAAGTCTAAAAAGTTTGATTATCATGATTTTTTATTAGTCGATAACAAACAATATAGTCATATGAATATTATTAGGTTCGTTTAAGTATATATTTTTGAAATATCAATTTTTTTTTATAATTTTACTTATATAGAAGTAAAATTATTTATGTTCAAATCGTGTCTCAGTAATCATGAAACAATAACGTGGAATTAGAATTTAGGGTGAAGAGAATATTATATTAATATTTGAATCCTTTACTAGACAAAAATGATGCCACAACGTGAAATCGTGAATACTACCTTTAATAAATCAATTCACTTTTTATTGTAGAGTCTTCTCAAGTAATGTGGAGGTCTAAGTCCATATTAAAACCTCCCGTCTTTTTTCCAAAATTTGTTGCATTATCACTTGCATCACCATTTTTGTCATTGATAAATTCACCTTACACAAACCACAAGGTGCAAACTCCCATTAGAATTATAAATCCTTTCTCTCCTGCTTCTTTTATCATTCTAGTTTTATGTCCATATATTATATGTTATTTCAAGAGAAAATTAATAAAATGGTCTTAGATAGTATGTATAAGTTGTATTTTAGTCTTAGTAAATGTATGGTTTGATGGGACGTTAAACTTTGACGGAAATAGGGCTAAAATAGAATTTTCAAAACTTAAATATTTCTTGATAATATGCATTTTAGACCCTAGTATTGGGCGAAAAGGTGCACTTTATTATCTCTTTTTGTCAAAATTTAACGTCTCTTAAAAGAAGGATTAACGTACAACTTGCACATATTATCTGAGATCATTTCAACAATTATCTCTGATTTCAATGCAATACTGGTGTAAGCATTTTGAGTATGTCTATTAGAATCACTACGATATATAGGATTTATATTTTATGTAAATTTGTGATCACCGAAATGAGATAGCAGATGAATATGGTCTCAGTATGTGTGCAACGACGAGCAAATTGTTCATGTAAGTGTGTACTCTGTGCGAAATGGTCAATTAACAGTTTCGTTAAATATTAACGAGGATGAAATTTTAAGTCTGTTTTAGGGATCATTTACTCAAATTATGCACACTATGAGAACCATTTGCACACATGGTACAAACTTAAGGGGACCACTTGCCATCACTTTGACAAAAAACTGAAAATAAATATTTATCTTAAGTTTTATTAGAATTTTAAAAATGGTCTAAAAGTAAGTATAATGGTTAGGTTTTAACGGAGGTGTTAATCTAGGGACCAAAACACATGATACACACTTAGAAGGACCATTTGCCCAACGTTTCTATTTTCAGAGACTAAAATGCAACAGTCATCCAGTTAATAAGATCATCTCAGCAATTACCTCCCACTGAAACTCACCGAATAATACCCACAAATCTGTTGACTTGAAACAAAGTAGAGTCTAAAACCATGAAACAAAGAAACATGAAATATCATCCTAACATAAATTGAACAAGACACCTCCTTGTTAAAGACTTCTAAGCAGGGATGAAATCAAGATAGAATTTAAGGGGAGTAAAAATTAAACATAATTAAGTATGAGGCACAATTTAGAAATAAGAAAATAAAAATGGTAAGAAAAATATTAATTTTAACACCAAAGGAATTTGATTTGAACCCTGATATACCTTGTGAAAACAAAAGAATCATGTCAACTCTAACTTTCTTCTAAATATTTGCACATAATTTATATGATATATACTTCAACTCTCGAAAACTAGGGAGGCACAGGCCCCCTGCCCCCTTGTTCCATCCTTGCTCCAAGGGCGGAGGTAGGGGCCCGTCCCCCAAAAATTTTATATATTAAACAAAATATTGGTTACATAATATATTCAAGAAAATTGCTAGCTTAGTTGATTGTAGAATTATGTAGCTTCCTAACATAAATCGCGTGTTCAAGCCTCGAGATGAAATTCGCCTCTAATAACTGTTATCACATATCACTATATTACTAATATTTAATAGTTGATTAATAAAAAAATCTCTAAATTGAATAGTGACTATATCAAATGAATTGAATTGGATGCAATACTTTATAGCTTCCGTTTAAATTAAAAACGATCGTTCTTGTTGCGACTCAAGCTGTAGATCATCTTTTTTTTAATGTCCATCTTTAAGGAGATTGGACCCCTAGTGGATTAAAGAAGCTATAGTTTTTAATTAATTCGGTGCTATAAAAAATGAAGGCATCAGCAAATTGAATATTAAATTGATATATATGCGTGCCTAAATTGCCAAAATCCGAACTTTTGGACCAAAAGAATATTAATTCGGAATGGTAAGACAGATGACCTAGTACCGCGTTTGTTGGATGATTGATCATCTAATTCGGGATCACATCGAGGGCCACGCCTTATGCTTCCTCTCTCACATATACTCCACTATCTTCGGTTTTTGTAATTGTCGTTTTAATTATCTATACATGAATTAATAAAAATTGAAAGTAATAAAACAATACATTGAAAATGTAAAAGTACAATTGTTTGTTATCATGATTAGATGGTTAATCTCTTCAATAGAAAAAGTATGCAAAAGATTCATTGAAAATATAAAATTACAATTAATTATGCTAGAACGACAACTAAAAAAATAAAAAATTAAGCTAAAACAACAACTAAAAAATCGAGGGAGTGTAATACGACTATATTGTTTCTTCATTTTTATTTATGGGATCTTAATCCCTTCTATTTGGGCATCATTACCAGAGTCTATTGATTCTTGAGGTACAAATACAAATTATATTACCATGTCTGTGAGTTTTTTATTATGTTATAGACGTAATAGTCACCGACATGATTTCATTAATCTTATTCTTTTGTTTTATATTTCTTGCAATTTTTATTTTATTTGAAGTTTACTTCTTTCTTTTAAGTTGTCCCTCCATAGTTTAAAATTTAAACAAATTATCATGAGTTTGATGAAGTGAGATAAGATTATGGACAAGTGGAAGTGGCAAATTGAAATATACTTATTCCACTTTCAGTGGACTTTTGAACAAAATTTGACAAGTTCGAAAAAAAATGATGTATCTGACAGTTATTGATTGGTGAACTATGTATTGTCTGATGAGTCATACACGCACCGATCTGACATGTTCTAAAAGGATGGTGTTCCTGGTAATTATTGATTGGTGAATTGTGCATAGTCTAGAGAGTCCTATACACATAGTCTTGAGAGTCCTATAACACAAATCTCATAAGTTTGAAAATGATGGTGTTCCCAGAAGTTATTGATTGACGAATTATGCATATATAGTCTAACGAGTATGATACGCATTATCTGACAAATTTGATACACACTGATCACGGATCTGGTTTGATGCAAGGAACCTTTTCTTATGGCACTGGTTGTAATGTTTTAAATAGTCAATTTTATGGTTTCTTTATTATTATTATTATTATTATTATTATTATTATTGTCATTATATTGCAAATTCATAAAAATTTTATTAGATTACCATGAGCTTAAGGGACAGTATTAGGTTAACGAGCAACTAGACCTTAAGTCCACCTAATACAATATTAGAGTTAATTTAGTATTTACTTGTAAATATAGGTCTTTCTATTATATTCACAATAACAACAATCTTCAATAAAATAGTTCCTTCTACATTATCATACCACCAAACTTATTTAATAGACATGTGTTATATTTGTTGGAATATTCTCTTACAATTGTTTAAGACCATGAATCATGATAGAAGTTTTATTATCTAAAATTTTATAATAAGATTGTTTGTAGTTTGAGATTGACAATTTTCATGATCTTAAGAAAGTGTCACGTAATGATTCAGAGTTGTATCATCATATCAGATCAGTTCACTATTGGAAAAAGTAAAGATAATTGTTAAAATGGTCATAAATGATATGTGCAAGTTACACATCCATCCCTTTTAATATAAATATTGTTAAATGATCCTTGATATTGGCGAAAATAGTACAGTTTAGTCGTTTCGACGGAGACTTTAAATTTGCAGGAAAGATAGACTAAAGTGCATCTTCTTGATAAATATCATAAGCTATAGTGCACCTTCTCGATAAATTTCAAAGTGTTGAAGTAACTATTTTGGCTTGAGATTATTTTACACGTGAGTCTTTCTGTCACAATAGAGACTTAAGTGAACATTTTAGACCAATATTAGACCACTTGTGCAATCGAAAAAGAGAATATATGTACATACCTCACATTTACATAGACGAAATTAAAACTTACACATGTTATGTAAGACCGTTTCAATAATTATTTCGAAAAAAGTAGGAAAAACGATGACATAGACATTCGTCGTTTACAATACAACCAGAAAATGATTTTAAGAGAATATAATAATTGCTATACCAGTAATGGAAAACATTTAATTGGAACTTGGCACTTCTCAATATTGTTTCAACATCATCCAGATATGGCAGTATTATAAGTAAACTGTTCCGACTCTGAACCATGAAGGAATGCTATGGTTAATGCTTCTGATCAATAATGTACACTGAGACAATCAGACATTGAACCAAAGCCAAACCTTAGATGCATTATCTTAAAGAAGTGTAATAGAAGCCCCAATTATAAGATGAGTCCAAGTGTCCAACAACTAGGCCAAAGCATATAATGATAGGGGACCTAATTGCATTAAACAGACTTTACTTAACCATTTACTTCTCTTATTATGGAAGGAGATACATTGATTATACTTAATGAGGCTGTCACAAAAAGGTTGAACCGCAACTTTAACGGTCTCGTCGCCCCCTGCCCAGGGGAATCGTGAGAGGGAAATCGCGGGATGTGCGTGGGATGTGCGTCGGATGGTCAGGGGACTTGAGGGTGTCCGTTAACCACTTCCACACCAGATTCGGCCTCATAGGAGACTCGAACCCACACGGTGCAGAAGAGGCAAAGCGTAATGCTATTCACCCCAAGCTCTTTACCACTTGACCTGTGCCGGGAGCCTGTCACCATATTGTATGTGTTTGGAGTCTTGACAATTTTCCATTTTTGGCATGTATGAAAGTTTGGAGAGTTTCCATGGTTACATATGGTGTGGACCATGATGGTTCATTCATCTCAACTTAGCTGCAAACATTGATGGGATTGATTAAAGAAGTTGCACCATCAATATCCTTAAAAATCACAATCAAAACAAGGAACTAAATGAGGCTGATTACTCACATCAAGTAAATTTAATCTCTGATGCATCTTTGCAAGAAGTTTCAAGTACTCAGGTAACTAAAATGTGTTCTGAAAAAGATGTGTACTCTTGTATTGGTTCTTCTTTCACATCGAACTCATTGTACACGAAAAATGCAGAACACAACAGAGCATATACACACTACAGTAAGAAGCTATACGAAACTATATCTCGTTAGCCGCTATATTGCTTCAGTTCTTGTAACTTACTGGATTGCTCATGGAATGAGCATTCTCGATATTATGCCTTGATGAAGAGGACTCGACCTCCACGCTCTTTAGCATTCATGAAATTCAAATCACAAATAGTCTGTGCTTGAACATCTACAATTTTTAAAACTGATAAAACAGAAACAATTGTGACTCGAACTTATACCAACTGTGGCAGTCATTAGAAACTTCGAGATTCTTGATCATGTGTTGGCGAATCTGTCTTACTTGAGTGTGTCCAAATTAATTTGCTTACTTTTCTCTCCGAACGTATGCAGTTGGTTCCTTCTGTCCACCTCCATATCTTCCAAACTATTGCACCAGGTTCCTGGCATTGTCTCAATAAACTCTGCTGCACAAAAAGGCAAAAAGTAGCATTTCCAATTGAAATATCCAAAGAAAATGAAATGGCCTTGGTTGAGTGCTTAGACCAGCACTTATTTCACTTGAAATCGTATATCTAACTGAGTTCTTTCGTCTTGCATTTCGAAATTTCGATAATCAGTTTTGGTGCTTTTATAAACAAATCCTATTAACCAAGTCCAGCAACCATAGTTGCTTGCTATTTAACATCCTTCAACGCACCTTCCCATATTTCTTCCTAGGCATACATATAAACTAAAACGATGTAGACATTCACTACAAGAAAAATGAGCAGTTGCAATGGGCCAACTTTTGTCTGGATGCTAATTTCGATTATCTGGCTACGAATCTGTACTCTTATAAATAAAGCTCCCAGTAATGTAAATGTGCATACTATACTAGAGTAAGTATACTGATAAAGTTTCAAGGATTCATTCTGCACCTCTGTAACGTTTTATACGACTAACAGGGATCATCTTTCTGCTCATAAGCAGTTAACATCGCATTCCATAATGCTATATTTTGCATCTTAATGTGACACGAAGACTGTTAAATATTAGAACAATATTACCTCCATACTTGAGTAAATTTTGTAGTTTTAGCTAGCATGCGATTCATTAATGACTCGAATGAAACTTGACGATATATTGAACAACATATACATAAGATAATTGTTAGTTCAAATATAAACAGTCACTCACAGAAATTTAAAGCTCGACAATATGAATACTGAAAAAACAGATACGAAGTATATGCAGTTGTTACTTGTTACTGTACTTTCCCGGAAATCTGATGGCTTGTTCTTCAAGGTTTGCTTCTTAGATAGTGAATTATGATTCTGCTGACAACCTGTTACGATGATACGTGTAGGAGGAACGAGTCTGGTAAATGTATTTGTCGTAGCTGATAAATCTGGTCTGAAAAACATAACACTTCAATGCAGCTTTAGTAAAATAGGCGACATGTAACACTCGTTGGTTTGTATGTATATCTGTATACCAGTTTTCACCAACACTACTTCAACGCTATCAAGTCATTAAGTTATCGTGACATATATATACTTCAGATTAAAATGGTAATATATATCGTAAGTGTTTCTCGTCTTGCAACTCAGCTCATCAGTCATCACTTTGAACCAGTATTTTTCGTTTTATTTGGTTGACAGTATTAGATATGAACATCTTGCTTTGCATGCTTATTACCTATACAAATGAGCACATTTTTATTGGTGAATCATGCAAGTTTTGGAGATAATTTGTGTATTACTTTCCTCCTACAGATTATTTGATCTTCAAAATTGAACAACAGATTATAGCTATATTTTGCAGAAAAAAGATCATCAGTACTGCAGTACACTAAATTTCAACGAACAAAGAAGCTAACTCTGTTTGTCGATAATGTGCATATATGTCGATAAAAATGGCAAACGACCATTTCCAAGAAATTGACAAATAAAGATATAGTCTTCAAACACAGAACACTGTTTTTACAATGGAGTAGAACCACATCGCCTAGGTCGATCAATAAAGACAGGAACAAGACATAACTGTGAATTCGGAACATTGTATCTAAAAGGAGTTCATCTCCAGAATATAGCTCCTGCATTGTAACAACCTATCGACAGACTCCGCGTACACTCCTCCCTCCCCTCCGAACGCCCCCATTGCCAATTCCACATCATCATTCTGCTCTTCAATCTCATTTCCATCTCCACTACCCCTCCCATACCCTATCGGCCTCACTATCACCAATGTCGCCCCCTCCATCACAACCCCACCTGACAACTCTATCCGAGCCTCATGCCTCATTCTCATCCGTACAGCAGGCACAGTAGTCCGATTATTCCTCCACCACATCCCCTCCACCCTTGACAATCCCCCGTTTGCACCATACTCCCCATCATAACTCCCACCACCACTCTCCACTCCCTCACCTCCACACTCCCGACACTCATCCAACCCATCCTTATCCATCACCACCGCACCCTCCCTCTCCCTATCGCGAATCACCAAACTCTCAAGCCCTGTCTGCTCTCTAATTGCGTCCAAAATCATATAATGCCGAGCCGATGCAGCAATCAACGCACTAATCGTCCACACCACTCTCATTTTCAAACCGGACCCCGAAAAATTACCCCCCTCACCTTCCCCTTCCCCCTCCCCCTCCCTCTCCACCCCCCCTCCCCCTCTTCGAAATGCCAAAATCACACAAGACCTCAAACTCTTCCCAAACTGCGCCTTCCACTTAATACAAGTACTTTTCTCCACCTTAAGATCTCCAGATGGAAGCTCCACCTGCAAATTCCTCACACACTGAAACCCACGAAGAATATGGGCCGGGTTTTGGACGCGGGTCGGGCCCGAAATTAGCCCTTTCGTTGAGGAAAACGAGGAGAACAAATTATGTAGCGGTTTTAAGAGAGTCCCGATGAGGGAGAAGAGGAAGGAGGCGTCGCCGGAGTCGTGATCGGAGAAGTAATCAGCGGCGAAGAAATCGGAGTCCGCGGCGGAGATAACGCGGTCGACTTTGAGGAGGAGGGAATCCGTTTGCGGGACCAGGAGATTGAACCTCCGAGAAACGGATTTGCATCGGGTCAACGTTTTAATGTCGTTGACTTTGTTGAAGATGTGAATGATCATTGGGTCTGGTAGGTTGTCAAATTGGTCAACTAAATTGGGACAAAAATCTTCATAATTCTCCATTTTTTAATATGAAAATTAGCAAGATTGAAGAGATCTGGAAAAGAAGGAGGGGAGGGGGTGGGGTGGGGGGGGGGGGGTGAAGAGTGGTTTTGGAGAGGTGTGTTTGAGAGTATTTATGAGGTTCTACTTTTGATGAGCTATAATTTAGTTAAACTTCAATTGGGCATGAATTTGGGGGGTACTTGGAGGATGTTTGACCATGTATTTTAATTAAGCAACTTCAATTTTATTTTTTTGTAAATTAGCGAGGAGTTGAGTATCGAATTCATGACTTTCTGGTCACTGGCAAGAGTATTTTTCACTAGGCTATTCGATTTAATCGAACTTCAGTTTGTTTTTAAGTTTAAATTTTAAATGTAATTAAGAAAATGTTGTTGAATTGTTGTGTTTGTGGGTAGTTTATGATCAAGTTGCAATTTGTTGATGTGATTAGGTGGGCAAAGCATGCTATCATAGACCTAGGCAAGTTGATTTCATTGTGTATATAAACCCATGTTGTATATGTATAAATCTTGAAAAATAATAAATATTAGTGAAAATATAAAATTAATTTTGGATAATTAATTGGCTCTAAAGGTTATTTAAAAAAAAAGGTAGGAGGATTACTTTCTAGTTTGGATCTCATTCAATATTGAATTGTTTAATGACAAATATTAACATTAGAGAGAAAGAAGGAATGATTTAACATGAAGTTATATATGTGCTCCATCTAATAACACCTCAATTACCTATCTGTCGCACTTAGTCTATGATTACAGGATATTTTTCATCACACACGCATTGTTCTTTCTTATAAGGTATCATTGAACCGAAATAAGTTGATAACTTCGAACATTCATCATGTCAAACTAACAATTTAGTTCGATTGGAGTACAATTGATTGGTGCCCCTTATAACTAGGCAATTTATAAGTTAAAACTTGCATCGTATGTAGATAGATTATACACATTTTGATGTTAAAGCTAGGTAGCTTGCCAAGCTTTGGATACTTTGTCAAAATAATTGTGTTCGTACTCATTCTACTTCCAATTCGATTCAAGTTCGGACAGAAATGAATGATAGATACGCATAATAATTAGAAAATAAATTAACTCAATAAAATTGTTTATATGTTTGCTCGAACGATAATGGTTAACAACCATCACTCATGCCTAGACATCGCAGCACCATCGATTGCCAATGAGTCCATGCTTCTTGTATTTGCTCCAAAAACAATTTTCAAGCACTTTATTTGCATGATTTTTTTGCAACAAACTCGCTTGATATTTGGTAATTAGCAAATCTGATGCAAGTGGTCTCATATGTAAGTAGGTTATTATTGCAATTTAAGTGACATTAACGAACAAATTATTCATGTAAGTGTGTAATGGGTGTAAAAATTATCCATTAATCAACGATTCTTTTAATTGCTAATACTTATAATTGAAATAATCAAAAGTGTATGTTGAGGTGAGATGAAAATCATGAAAGTACTGAACAACTATGATTGCGACATGTAAGTTTGTGCAATGGCCTTGAAGACCAAATTAGATGACTTATATTCTAATCGATTTGGTGACTTTAGGAGGAAGATAGCTATTTATCTCATTAAATGGTAGAGGATAAGAGATGGAATCGATACCTACCATAAAAAAAAATTATTTAGTTTATTGTGTGATGAACAAGTAGTTTATGTTGTTTTTGTTAGCTTTCAACTATTTACATCTTTTGTAACGAATTATGTTCGAACTTGTGGATGAATGTTCGAATTCTGTTTAATTTAGTAACTTTCAGCTTCTCTAGTGTTCATTCA
This sequence comes from Echium plantagineum, assembly GCA_003412495.2. Classification (NCBI taxonomy): domain Eukaryota; kingdom Viridiplantae; phylum Streptophyta; class Magnoliopsida; order Boraginales; family Boraginaceae; genus Echium; species Echium plantagineum. Next base: position 29,125,735 of record CM016562.1, on the reverse strand, counting down.
GCTGGGTGTTCAAATATAACGGAGTTTATATATTTTTAGAATTCTCGAAGTATTTTGGTGTATTTCAGTGTAAATTGGTGTATTTCGAAACTAGCTAATGGAAGCACAATCAAACGTTTGAAGTAAAGAATCATACAAATGAACACTTCTAAACGCTAACAAAACACTTGTGAACACTAAAAAACACCACAGTAGACTAGATACAATCATATTCATATACTTGGCAAGAGCCACCTGTCTAAAATACATGTTTGCAGAAGGGAGCGGTGGGAACATGCAGAACCGGGCTTAGACTATTTGACCTGAAAATGGAATATTGAAATCTTTGATCATAATTTTCAGTATGAATACTGCGTCCAACATGAAACTTGTGGGTGGTAGTAAAACACCGAGTCGCTCGTTAGATTACAAAGCACTAAAAAATCACAAAACACTAGCCGGTGCCGACAATGGAGGAGGCGCCTAGAGGAGGAGATGGCGGCTCGAGAAGGTGGATGAGGTGGTGGATAGGGTTTTTGGTGACTAGTGAGGGAGGGAGATGGGACTTGTTTTAGTTGGATAGGCTTTTTTGGACTTAAGAAAAAAATATGGAATAAATTAAATAAGGATATTTTAGTAACTTCAAGAGGAGAGTGGTTATCTAGGCAAAGAAAAATAAAAATAATTATTTTGTTTAATATTTAATTGACTTTAATTATTTAGTAAAATTTCTTGTCAAAGTAGTAATATACTTTTTGCATAATTTCGTCTACCACCCTAAATTATTTACTACTACGTGTTAAATTATTTTTTCAAATTATTTCCATAATTTATTTTTGCCTTTTCAAATAGGTACAAGTCATACAACTGCATGGAAAAGCGGGAGGGGAGGGGATTGGTTTGTGCACTTATTAAGAAAATATTTCTGAGTTTATACTTTTGATGATGAACTACTGTTGATCTTTTCGATTGGGCATGCATCTGGTATACCTTGCAGTATGTTTGACCCTATAGTTTAATTTAATTGATCAACTTTAATTTCGTTCAAATATCAAATTTTGACTGCCAAGGACATAATGTTTTCAATACTTTAAATCTTTTTGTTGATATATGAGCAATTTGCATGTAGTTAACATGATTAGGTGAGCATAGGTGCCTAAGTGGGAAAAGTTCGATATCATGGAACTAACTCAAGTCCAAAAATAGGTAGGCAACTTGATTTAATTTTATAGATTGTCAATTATCTACTCTTCAATTCAATTAACTGCAACTTAGTGTCGAAGCGCCTCGAGCCCAGGGGCGAAACTAGGGGGACGAGGGGGGCGCTCGTCCCCCCTAAGTTTTTCGGTATCGTTTATTTTATATACGATTTTTTTGAATTTTTGTGATATATATAATACAAAATGTTAACAAACCAAGTGTAAGTGTAGCTTAGTTGGTTAGTTCCTTCCTCCAAAAGGTAGAGGTCATGGGTTCAAGCCTTGTTAGCTTCATTTTTAACAATTTTTCGATACTTTTAACTATTTTTTATTTATTTTCGCCCCCCCTTAATTTTTTCCCCAAAATTCGCCCCCCCTTGATTTTCATCCTGGTTTCGCCCCTGCTCGAGCCACAACAATAGAGGAATCAAATTCAGTACCATTAGGCTAGAAGCCTTGAATAATTGCAACTTGTTACTAATATTAATTTTATGATTTTTTTTATTGTAAGATGTCAACATATTTTCCTAACATGAATTACTTTTAAGGGTAAAAATAATGTCGAACCAGTTTTGTTACTATATACTATCTTTATCTTGAGAATATTGGCAGATTGGCACTTTTTGAAAGTTTTTTTTAACTTGGGACACTTGTCCATTCTTTTTGCAAAACACTAGCACCTCCCCCCATTAAAAGATTATTTTGCCCTTAAATTTAAAACAAACTACAAATACCCTTTTCTTCCTTCTTCTTCATACTTCATATTATTCCCCATCACCTCTTCTTCTCCTTCTTCTTCACCAACCATAGCCACCATCTTCACAAAGACACATACACCAACAACCCTCAAACTCGAAACCACCACACTTCTATCTTCTTCTCCATCTCTTCCTTTTCTTCACAAATTCACCACCACCAACAACCCCACACCCACAAATTCGAAACCCCACCCCCACCCCATAACAATTCAAAATCCCACGAAGGTTTGGGGGCAATGGACGCGACTTCACAAGGGTTTAAGGGGGGGGCGACTTAGGGGCGACTTCATAAGGGTTTGGGAGAGGGGCCGACTTCACAGGGGTTTTGAGGCGCAATTTCTTATAGGTAGGATGGTTATGGGTGGAGGTGGTTGTTGTTGGTGAGGTAAATGGTGGTGGTCGAAAGGGTGATGGTTGGTGGGTTTGTGAAGAAAAATAAGAGATGAGGAAAAAGGTGAAGGTGGTTGTGGTTTACGAAAATTATATCTTTTTGCTAAAAAACTACCAAAAGACAAAAAAGTTTTGCCAAACAACTACCAAAAATCGACACTTTTAGCTGAAAGAACTACCAAAAATCGAAACTTTTAGCTAAAAAAACTACCAAAATCGAATCCCTTTTACTAGAAAAAAAGGGGGAAACAATTCAAAAAAATCGAACAATTTTTTTTAAAAAAAAGTGTATCAAAATATTGGGGATAATTTAGTCATTTTACCCCCCCCCCCCCAGTGCCATTTTTAATGAAAAAAAGTCAAGGGTGCGAAAAAAAGCTAGAAGATGTGCCATTCTTCAAAATTTCTCATTGAATCAATAATTCGAATACACTTTTGCTAGGGGAAGTTTGACAGATTAGCACCTTTTGGTGTCAATACTTAACTTCTTGCACCCAACCCTCTTTTTTGCAAAGGAGTAGCACATTCCCCTATAATTTGTTCATCTTGCCCTTCAATGAAACCCTCACCTTCTTCTTCTTATTTCTTCTTCTTCATCATTTCACCACCACCACCATCAAAACATTTTCTTTACAAAACATAACCACCTTCACAAACCCACAACAACCAACAACCCCAAATTCAAAACCACCTCCATCTTCTTCCCCATCTTTTTATTCTTCTTCTTCTTCTTAGCTAACCCACCAACCATCACTCTTTCCAACACCACCACCACCACCTACCTCACCAACAACAACCACCAATTACGCCCGCCCACAACCACCGTACCCAAACCTCTGTGAAGCCGCCACCCTCCGCCCTAAACCCCCTGTGAAGTAGCCACCCCTATAAAATCGCGCCCCCCCAAACCCCCCTAAAAAATCGAGCCTCCCCCCACCCCAAACCCCTGTGAAGTCGCCCCCTCGCCCCCCCCCCCCTTAAATGCCATGTGAAGTTGCCACCCTCCTCCCCCCCAAACCTTTATGAAGTCGCCCCCTCCCTATAAACCCTTGTGAAGTCGTGTCCATTCCACCTTTGTGATGGGGTGCGGTTTCGAATTTGTGGGTGGGGGGTTATTGGTGGTGGTGGGTTTGTGAAGAAGAAAAAGCAGAGATGGAGTGGTTGTGGTTTCGAACTTGGGGTTGTTAGTGGTGGTGGTTTTGTGAAGGTGGTGGTTATAGTTGGTGAAGAAGAAGAAGAAGAGATGATGGGGAAGAAGGTGAAGTGTGGAGAAGAAGAAGGAAGAAAAGTGATGGGTATATTTAACTTTAAGGGCAAAAGAGTCTTTTCATGGGGGAGGTGTGCTTATGCTATGCAAAGAAAAATGAAGTGTGCTTCAACTTAGAAAAAGGCTTCAAGAAATACCAATCTGCCAAAATTCTCAATTGTTAATTCAACCATTGTACCCATAAATATTGTGGTATGAGGTTAAATACCCTAATTTTATGCCTTCATATTTAGATGAACTTTGAGAACCTCATCTTTCTTCATAAAGATGAGAAATCATGGAAGATTCAATTATGGTGTATTTAGATTGTCTTTGTTTAACTTGTTGCAATTGTATATGAAGCCAAATTTCAATATTTATTAGGGCGCTATGACATCACTCATGTTTGAAAAAAAAAATTAGTTAGATCATTCATATTTTAAAAATGCCAGTTAGATTTTAAAATGTCACTCATTTAGGTCACCATGTTAGTTTTTGGAATGGTGTTTCTGTCAAAACACATATTTTATCTCATATACACCCAAGTTAACTCTTAGTCACCCTTAAATAAGTCTCATTAACACATCAACTCCATATTTATGAACACATTTACTCCATCTATTTCTCCAATTTATTTTCTTAAACTTACTTTTTGGTTATTTTTTTCAGTTTCTTTTTCACTTTTTCGATTTATTTTTTATTTTTTTGCGATTTCCCTAAAAAAAATTCGATTAGTGAGCAAATTGTTTGATAGTTGTTATGGCTAAATGATTCGGTTTTATTAGTTGTTTTGGCTAAAAGTTTTGTTTTTGTCAAAAAAAACTTCGGTTTTGATATTTTTTTTTTTGGCAAAGGTGTTTAGTTTTGATGGGGGTTTTTTAGAAAACCAAACTTTTTTACCAAATTTAAACTTAGCTAAAACAACTACCAAAATCGAAAAAAAATGAAGAAAAGAATTCGAGAAAAAAAAATTGAAAAAGAGATTGGAAAGAAGAGAACAAAAAATCGGTAAAAATTTAAAAAGAAATGAAAAAAATCAAAAAAGAAACGAAAAAATATCGAAAAAGAAATCGAGAAAAAATGGGGAAAAAAGATCGAAAAAGAAATTGAGAAAAAACCGAAGAAGAGATCGAAAAAGGAAATCGGAAAAATCGAGAAAATTATAAAAAGAAATCAAAAAAGAAATCGAGAAAAATCGAAAAAGAAACCAAAAAAATCCAGAAAAAATTGAAAAAAGCAATAAAAAAAATTAAATAAAAAGAAACCGAAAATATTGTAATCTCAAGATTGGGGTCAATCATAAGAGTTAAATTGGGTGCTTATGAGAGGAAAAAATGTGCTTAGACAGAAATACTTTTCAAAAATCTGATGGAGTGACCCGAATGAGTGACTTTTTAAACATTAGTTATCTAACTGGTCTTTTAAAACACGAGTGATCTCACTAACGTTTTCTAAACATGAGTGATCTAACTAATTTTTTTTTCAAATGTGAGTAATGTCAGAAGTCATTTGCCCTATTTATTATTGCTCCATGGTCTATCATGACCAAATGTAGTTGACATTATTTATTGGTTAATCTGTATAAACATAATATTTGATGTCTCAACTATTGTTACTTTAGTGAATGAGTCATTAAAGAGGTTCATTCAAATTCAAATATTTCATATACTATACATATCACATATGATCCAATTTTAATATAAGAGCTTGGGTTTAAGTCTTGTTAGCGATAATTGTCTCATATTTACTTTTAACACTTTATTAATTAGTAATTTATATATTCATTATTTATAATACTATTGCTCTCTCGTACTTTTATCGATAATTTATGAAAAAAAAACATTTCATACATTAGGTAATAAATCGATAGAATAATGCTTCATTAATGTATTCGTTTAGTGCAAAAAAAAAATGCATTACGAGTCATGACCTTGTAGGTGTAGGTTTGCAATTAACTATACAGAGACAGAGTACTATGATAAAAACTTGTGAACAATTTTGTCTTGAAATTTTTTACGGCTACATCTACCATCACCCAACAAAAAATAGCGCAGATTTAGGATTTTTTTGCAAACTTTTCCTTTTTGTTTTATTATTAATTCTGGGCTCTTGAATCCGCAAAATATTTCTGCGAAAATGGAATCGAAAGAAGAAGCAAAGTGTTTGTTTGAATCATCAGAAATAGAATACATAAGCTATGGAGGAGAGCATCATCTCCCACTCATTATGGACCTTGTCGATAAGGAGCTTAGCGAGCCTTATTCAATCTTCACCTATCGCTACTTCGTCTACCTCTGGCCTCAACTCTCTTTTCTTGTAAAATAACTTCCCTTTTTTTGGATAATTTATTTTTTTGATTTTGATTAGTTTAGCAATATGGTTATATTTTTGTTGGTTTTGTTGCTTGTAATTAAATATCATATTTTTATGGTTAAATTAGCCTCAGCTCTCAAGAACAGCCCTTTTTAAAGTTATATATTTTGTTGTTTTTTAGTAATTTAACGACATTGTAATATGTTGGTGCGTTTTGTTGATGTTGGTTCAGTCGTTTCTATTGAAAGATCGTTTTTTTATAGGTAATTTGGTGTGAACTCGATTTTTTAGTGAGAACCAACCTACGCTATTCTGCTAATTAATTATCTCGATTTTGATTAATTTGACAATATGGTTGTATATTGATAGGTTTTGTTAATGTTTGATATGTGGATTTTTGTTAAAGGTCGACTTGTTATGGTTAATTTGCACTCCACTCTGTTGTAAATTCGGAAACAGTCTAGGGGGTTAAGGCTGAGTACCATCTGTCCTCGCTTAGGCGGGATCCTCTGCAATTGCAACATTAATGCATAAATGTTAATGTATTTGTATGCTGCATGATGTATGTACTTAATATTTGGTGAAAAAACCCAATCAAATGCTAGCATTTTTCTTGTAATTTACTATTAATTTGATTCAAATCAATGTCATTCGTGTCAATTGAGGATACAGAGTTTGTTCATTATAATCATTGATAATACAACTGAACAGTCTTTTGGGAATGGAGTGAGTATATCGACGTTTATTCGGATGCAAATTTCATTGATAAATTCCTTACATATATTGAGGGAAAAGCTGACCGGACTATACCAATTCACTCTTTTTGTTGTGCATTTGTTTATAGTGTGATGGTTTATAGTCTTCAGTTCCAAAAACTTATAATCGTTAAAATCGAATTTACCTACAATGTTTTAAAATGCAGTATGTATTGATTAATATTTGTATGTTTTGGTTGGGATTGGGAGAGCCGTGAGCGTTACATTGACTAACGATGTTCTTGTTCTTATATATATGAGTGTTATTGCATATTATGACAAGTTGTTATGATTTAAAAGTATTGCTCTTGAATTTTTACTATTTTCAAATTCTAACATTGTTAGGCATTTCACCGAGGAAAATGCATCGGAACTGTGGTTTGTAAAATGGGGGATCACAGAGGTACTTTCAGAGGATACATTGCAATGCTAGTGGTATTGAAGCCATATAGAGGCAAAGGCATTGGTCAGTTCATCTCATTTTCGGCTTAGTAGTTTTCAAAGTTTGTATATCTAGTTTTTGTTTTAAACATTTTCATTCCTCGTTCTGACAAACAAGGTTTTATGTCCACTACCAAAGTTTATGCTTTTGCTGATTGTATTAATGATGATAGCCAACTGGAACGTTTTTCTTGAGCTCTTAGGATATGAATAGATAAGTAGTTACGAGGTTTGATCTCATTGAACAGCCAAATTCAATTGCAGAGTGACCTCTTTTCTGTTATAATTGAGTCACATATCAGAACTTACACACACGCCCTCCACAATTTTATATTATTTCATCTTTTACTCTTGAAGCTAACGACGATAATTGTTGTTCTTAGAGTATAAATATCGTGTTCAGAATTATACCAAGTTACAGGCTTACGCCTCGTTTGAGGATGTTCATGGAATATGATTTTGATCTTTTAGTTTCATTCCTACTCTTCCATTCTCTTTGATTTGAATGACTTTGTGCACTTGGAATAAAGAATTGGTTGACTTCTGGTAATACATACTATTTTTTGCATTGCTTTTAAATAATACTGCTGTTATAGACATCTTCTAACTTTAAAGAGTTTCTTGTTTCAGCAACTGAACTTGTGACAAGATCCATTAAAGTAATGATGGAATCAGGTTGTGAAGAGGTATGCTATGAATATACTAAGCTGGCAGGATTTTTTACTTTCAGTTCAATAATTTTATGCATAAAGTCACATCTTTAATACCTCCGTTAAATGTAACTTTCTCGTAGAAGTGATATTACTGTTAACATGATAAATGGTATTCTGTAAAAGGAAGTTTAGATGGCTATTAGGTAGGGAACTTACAGAGAACTAAAGTAATATTATAGAGTAAATTAGTCCCAACTTCTTGTCAAGGTATTGATACATTTTTCAGGCTCCTTCACTGTGTTTGTTATAACATGCATCCACAAGAAAATGAATCGCGAGTACGAAAACTGGTCCCTTTGTCCTTCAGTTTTCCATATCAGGTTCCTGTGGAAGAAAATACGATATATAATTGTGTGTCTTTTGTAGTGTTAATGGTTTTTTAATGAGAAGCCTAAAAAATGGGCAATGTTGCTCATAATAATTGATGAGAATAGAACAATTTTATATCTAAAGAGGTAGATTTTATGCGATCAAAAGGAAGTGAATTTCATTTGTAGTCAAAATATTGGTTTATTTACTTTGTTGGACCTCTCATTCTCTTATCGAGTGAGCTTTAAACTCCCAAATTTTATCCATTTTTCGTATTTAACTTTGCCATCTGCCCATTTCTTAATGCGGTTTAAACTCTCTCTGCTCCCTTTTTGTTTTGTTTTTTGTTGTTGTTGTGGTTATGAACTGCTATTAAAATTGTAAACTGAAACTCAGAGTGGCTTCACTCTCTAATTTGATGTGTGGAAGGTGACTCTAGAAGCAGAGGTTACAAATAAGGGAGCCTTAGCATTGTATGGCCGTCTTGGATTTATTAGGGCAAAACGGCTTTTCCATTACTACTTGAATGGTGTCGATGCCTTCAGGCTCAAACTACTATTTCCTCGCCCTGAGTCCTACTTCCCAGACTCCTTGAATCCAGAAGGAGAACCGATCTACGGACACGAACACCTGCAACTAGAAGATGATTGCCATCCCCTTTCATAGTTTGAATTCTTGTCTAAATTCGAACGTTGATGTACCATAGAATAGCCTAGCTAGCCTCTTATCTTGGGCCATTTTCTAATCCAATTTGTTGTAATTCACTGATATTGGTATGTATGTTTGTTGACTGGCAATTCCAATCAACACATTCAAATTCTGATTGTAAACACACCTGGGAGAATTTTCTCCAAGGACATGTTATGAGAATTTTCTGCCTGCTTGTGGTATAGTATGTTTAGAAATACTATGATTTATATAGACATCATTTAACGTATATTGAACTCCCAATTAGTCGTTAATATTTAACGTATATCATATACATAGATGGAGGACTGGTTACGGTTCTATTAAGAATTTTTCTATTAAGATTCTTCTTAATACATAAATTACACAATTAATTCTAAATTAGCGTAAACTCTTCACATAATAATCTTTTAAAGAAATATTAATAGAAGAAAACTTAATAGGACCATAACTTTCTACAAATCTGACTCCTTGTAGGTGAACAACATAAAATACATTGATATGATGTTCAATTATAATTATTTCTAAATTGAATACTTGAGTAAAAGACATCCAAATGATTTTTATATTAGTTAAATATTTATAACATTCACATTGATATTTAAATTAGTTAAATCTACTACATATAATATGGAAATGGGGTAATTAGAGGTTAATATTGAAGTCCCATATTGATCTCCTATAATTAATTAATTATTTTATTTTTATTTTAAAAAAGTGATTTTATATATAAATTTTATTTTTCACATTAAATTTAATTTAATTAAGATGAATTAAATAGAATTATATTGAGATAGTTTATTTATGCAAAAGAATTTTAATAGTAATAAAGAATATTTTATCATCATACTTTGTATAAAAAATTAATAGAAATCATATATGTTAGTGCGTGGAGTTGGATGAAGTTTTTCAGTTAAACCAAGTGTTACAACAACAAGTGATATCCGAAGATTGACGAGAATTAACAAGTGGCAAACCAAGTGTTAAGGAGATAATCACTCTTGCTTTTAAAAGGACCATACACATTGATAACGATTGTTCGAGAGTGTATAGTATGATCGCTTAGTACAAGACCGAATAAAGAAGTAACCTACTCAAATAAGGAAACATGAAAGAGGTGATATGAGCCGCGATATTTTATTTTCTAACGAGTTCTTACTTTAATGGAATTCTATCAAGACGCAGTCCTTACTCTAGCTATATATATATACAAACGAAGCTCAATATACGAAGAAGATATCCGAGATATTAATAGCATACAAGCCTTTTATTACCTAGTATTGAGAAGTTAGATTAGTTGTAACTAAAAGCTTTTGTTGCTTCCAGTTTGATTGTACAGTTGCTATATCACAACGATACATCAACAGTGAAGTTTATCTTTACTTCATACATTATACTTGTTGATCACCGGGACGGTGGTGACTTAGATAATTGAAATAGGGAGTCTACAGGATAGTAGAGATAGGGTATGCGGGCATACAAGTAAGTACCTCTTTGTAATTGTCTTTTCATATAGTAAAATTTTCCTTGGGTAGGCCCCGTACTTGGGTGTTGTTTTGACATCGAACTGGGTTACCAACTTGCGTTTTTGGTTTCTTTACTGTTCTTACTTATGGTTAGTTAAACTATCATTATCAATCGAGATAATTAGTGAGTAGTTTACATTTTCAATATATATCATAAATATGATGAATATATTTGTAAAGAGTGAACTTTGTACAAACATCTAGTATTTATAATTTAATACTCCCTCCGTTCTTTTTTATTTGTCATTCTAGCATTTGCACATAATTTAAAGAAAGTAAAAAGTACATTCAAAATTACAATCAATTGAAATATATAATTGGTTGGTAATCAAATTTTTCCGATTTGATTCCAGGGTTTGCACACCCTCCCCCTCCCCCGCACGAGATGCCTTAGAATAATGTTAGTAACTTATTTGCTAACTTTTTGGAAGTCTCTTCTTATGAAGTGAGTAGTGTTCCCATCCTCTTCTTACGTAGGACAACCTAACTCAATTTCCAAACTCCATCATCCACTTTCAATCTTTTCACAACTCTTAGCAATTATAAAGGATGTCAAATTTTGATTCAAATCTTTAATTATCTAACAATATATTTACTAGAATTAATCGTAATATAACATTATATATATCCTTGTTTTAATATTTTCAAGAAAATATTGAATTAGATAATAAACACTGCCTCAAAATATAAATATCACTGAGACATTACTATTTATAAATAGTTATATTAGTAATTATAATGTTATTACTATTTTCATAGTGCTATTACCACTAGGATATTGCATTTAAATAGTAATTATAAGTTATAAGTAACTCTATACGTTGTAGAATAGCTACTCATGTGTTGATACTCAATTTATTTATTTTAATTTGATGTTTTGATTTTTCACGGTAATCAAGATATACTTTAAAACGAAAATATCTCTCTAATTTTACATGCATAAAAGTTATAAAATTGATATTTAAAAAATATAGACTGAAACTAATTTAACTAGATCCAACATGACTATATTATTTTTTGTATACTAATAAAAATTCATCATCAAAATTTTCAATATTTAACTTCAAAAAATCAAAACATCAAATTAGAAAAAGACGGAAAAATACTATTTTTCAATAGAATAGTCATTACATGATGCATATATGTTATTAAAATTAATCATGACTTAATATAATATATTGCCATTTTTATACTTTGAGAAAAATTCGACTCAATAGTTTAGTGACATCTGACTTACCCTTTCATGCAAAAAGTCTTGGTCTTGAGTTCAAATACAAATTTATCTCGTATATTCAGTATTTATAATATCATTGTATTATAATTCATCCCTAATTCACAAAAAAAAATATACACACTTCCAAAAAACATTGAATTCGAAAATAAACACCACTTCCATATAGACTATTTCACCCCTCCACATCCACCCCTCCCGATACCCAAACACTACCCTGAAAAAACCCTCTCTGCCTCTCTGTCTTCTTACCACTGCGTCTCTCCACCATCCACCCCCCCACCCCCACCCCCTACCCCACCCACCCTCACCCTTTTCTTTGTTGATAACACATTCACTTTATTTATAATACACATCACTAGATCCCAATTGGGTATCTCCTACATGTTATTTTCTTGATTTTTAATTTGAGCTCCATCTATTAGTAGAGCTACAACTTATCACTGAACCCTTTATCCACTTCATCGGGTAAATTAAATGTCTTATCACTTTTTTGCTTTTTCCAGTTTTTGATACTGATTTGTAGTATGTGTATACTTTTTGTTTTTTTGTTGTCTGAAAATCCCAGATGGCTAGATTTAGGATTTGGTTATGTTTTGATGGATATATGATATATCTCACTTCCTTAGCTGAAATAATTGTTATTCCACGTAAAAAATCTTGTTCACTTTTGAATTTCCGAGGTTGGATTTTTAAATTTGAAGTTGAATACTTTTATATATGTTGTGTAAGATTTGGTGAAAAATATATTGATTTGTGATATTTTTAAGCTACTTTACTGTGAACATGACGGTTTTGATTAAAATTATGTGACATGATAATTTTGATTGAAATCAAAGTTGAGTGTCGATTAATGCCCGAAAAGTTAGTTGGTTTTGGCTATTGCTAGACTTATAATCTTGTGACTACGGTAGTACTTTTTTTGTTTGCCTGGGCATGCTTTTGCAGTTTTTCGTTTGCTTAGCGAGTGGATCTAAGAGACCAGAGTCATCGTTTTTTGAAGTAATGATAGGAATTAAAAAAAGAATATTGTCGTAGGAGATTTTGTTTCATTATTGTGTATATGGTTGCGTTTGGTTGATTCGTTAGGTTTCATGATTTAAAAAGTTTAATATAACTTGTCCTACTGGCTTCTCTTGACTGTACGTAAATAACTGAAATAAAGATTTTTGTATGATCTGATTCTGTTAAACCTCTTATCGGTTAAAAGTACACCATATGGATATGGAATATCTATCTCCTCTAGTTTCCCTTAGTGTGTCGAAGTATTTATTTGGTTTTATAAATCTTTGCAGTAGGTGGAAATGGTGAAGAAAAAAGCTAAAAGTGCTCGAAAGCGGCCTGTGAATTCATCTTCGAAGGACACAGTTTCTTCTGTTAAGAGTGTTACTAACAATGAGACTCCTAAAGATGGAGTTGTAGCAGCGATAGAGAAAAGAGTTTGCCCACACATTGATAAGGGTGTTGATTTGGAGAAAGTATCGGAGAAGCTGAAGTCTTCAGAACCTCTTAGGTGTGAAGACTGTAGGGAAAGCGTGGTAGATAAAAAGGTGGGCAAGGCGAAAGGTAAACAGGGAAAGAAGAAATGTGGGGGTGAGTCCAAAGCAGTTTGGGTGTGCATGGGCTGCGGCCATTTTTCTTGTGGAGGGGCCGGATTCCCGACTACACCTCAGAGTCACGCAGTTCGTCATGCGAGACAGCATCATCATCAATTGGCTGTTCAGTTCCAAAACCCTCAGCTCCGGTGGTGCTTCCCGTGCAATACAATTATACCTATAGAAAAAGCAAAAGATGGTGGGGAAACAAAAGATCCACTATGTGATGTGATGAAACTTATAAAAGGGAGATCTCAAACACCTGCTTTAGATGTTGAGGATGTCTGGTTTGGGACAGGAAGTGTTACAAGTGGTATAAGTTCTGAAACTTCTGCATTGACAATTAACCGTGATGCAATTAGTGGTTATATGGCAAGAGGTCTGATAAACTTAGGAAATACATGCTTTTTCAACTCTGTCATGCAGAATCTCTTAGCTATGGATAAGTTAAGGGATTATTTCTGTAAATTTGAGGGGTCTCTTGGGCCTCTTACAACGTCTTTGAAAAAACTGTTTATGGAGACCAATCCTGAAGCTGGTTTAAGAAATGTAGTCAATCCAAAATCGTTCTTTGGATGTGTTTGTGCAAAAGCTCCTCAATTCAGAGGATACCAACAGCATGACAGTCATGAATTACTTCGTTGTTTACTTGATGCTTGGTGTATTGAGGAGTCGAATGCCAGAAAACAAAAGAAATCTTCCCTGGAGGAGTGTAAGTCATCTCAAACTGATCCAATTTTTGTGGATTCTATTTTTGGTGGACAGCTTTCTAGCACCGTCAGTTGTCTGGAATGCTGTCATTCTTCAACAGTTTATGAGCCTTTCCTAGATATTTCATTACCTGTTCCAACAAAGAAACCACCCTCTAAAAAACCTCAACCAGTTTCTCGCTCTAAGAAACCAAATCCACCTCCCAAACGAAGTGCCAGAAACCGTTCGAAAGTAAGCAACAATTCAACTGCTTCCTCAGATAAATGTGCGTCAAAACAAATAAGTAGAAACAAATCTTTTTCCCAAGTTCAAACTAAGGAAGATGCTGCTGACGAAAAATCTTCCGCTACAGATGATTGTGCATTATTAGAGATTTCCAAAACTATTTCCACCACTAATGACAAAAGTTGCGACTTGCAAAATAACTTACTGGTTCAAAATTCTGATTCCAACCCAGGAAAGGAAGAAGCTAGTGAGTTAGTGATGCCAACTAATGACACCACATGGTTGGACTTCCTTTCTCCTGATGCAATATTAAGTGAAGAGACTTTGACTCCAGATGTCTGTAGTTATTCAGTTGACCATGTTGTTGATAAAGAAGATGGTGAGCTGAAGAGTACTCTTGATTCTACTAATGAAGTCATGCCTTCAGGCACATATGATGCAATTAGCTCTAATGATCTGACATGGCTGGAATTCTGTGAACCTGGTCAACCATTAGATGGCGATGGCACGGCTTCGCAGATAAATCTTGGATCACCAACCCAAGACCCAGAAACCGAAAATGTTTCCCTGAATTTGGGGCTTAATTCATATTCTGGTAATTCTGTCCCATTTAGTGGCTCAAATGTTGATGATGAGGCCCCTTTGCAGGTTCAAGACTCTGCAATAATATTGCTCCCATATGAAGATAACACACCAAGTGAAATATTCAGGGGAGAAGGTGAGGGATCGCTGCCAGTTGTGGGGTGTGATAATCAAATTTCAGAATTTGATGGCTTTGGGGGTTTATTTGATGAACCTGAGTCAGAGGTGACAACTGTAGAGTCTTCTGATGAAAAAGCTGTACAGACTGGCATAATATATGGGCAGAGCAGTGAGTCTGACCATGAAGTGGATGACTCTGATGCACCGGTGTCTATTGAACGCTGCTTATCTTACTTCATAAAGCCTGAGCTTTTATCAAAAGATGAACATGCTTGGAAATGTGAAAATTGTTCCAAGCTTTTGTATGAGCAGAAGATGAAATTGAAGAAGGCCGTACTGAATCCTAAGTCAGACACCTTGATCAATGGATGCAAGGAAACTAATGCAAGAGTTGGCTTTCGTGTAAATGAAAAGCAGTACTTTTCCACTGAGTTGGGAAACCTGTGTAATGGAACGGTAGTAGATGATATTCATGACAATGATGCTGCACAGTTGTCATTAGATTCTGAACCAAATATTAAGACTAATGGCATCATTGAAACAAGAGAAGACGCTACAAAGTCTGAGAAAGAAGATTCTGATTGCAATCCATCTGAATCTTCTTGTTCAAGTGAACTTTTCCTGCCTCAAACTCATAACAGAGATACCACTGAACCTGAGAATGTTGAAGGAGTCAATGATTCAATGCCGCTCCCAGAATCTATATCACTTGTTTCAGGAAGTGATGAAGAAGAGATGGACTCTGAGAATGTGAAGGTGAAGAGAGATGCAACAAAGAGAATTCTCATTAACAGAGCTCCTCCCATTCTCACCATCCATTTGAAAAGGTTTTACCAAGATGCTAGAGGTCGGTTGAATAAGTTAAGAGGGCATATTGGCTTCAGAGATACGATCAATATAGGACCATACATTGATTGCAGGTGTGATTTTTCTCATCCATTCTTTTAGTAGTTAATTTTATTTAAAGTAAAATATATGCTTAACATTTGTATATCTTCTTCTTGAGTAATTCCTTAGACTATTATATGTTTTCCATTTTGACTTGCTAAAGAATCTTCTTAAGTCACCGCCCCATTTTTACTACTACCAAACTAAAATTAGTTTGAGATGTCTTGATAATTTTTAAGAATTTTTCTAATTATTAGAGCTGCAGCCAAGAACTAAACATACATAATAGCGAAGGCAAAGAGTTTATTTCATAAATTTTATTACATTCTTGTCTTTATAAAGCATGCCAATTGATACTGGTATTCCAGATAGCAAGACTAAGTAATAAATTTAGCAATTGATAATGTTCTTCAGTTATATTTGACTAAGATGTTATATAAAAATGAGGAAAATGTCAAAAGGAATGATCTTATTCAGCCACTTGTACTACTTTCAACCCGTCTTATATTATTTTTAATAAGCTTATCCTAGCATCATCTTGATTTCTATGGACCTTATTTGTATAAGAGGTAAAGAGCTTTGGAAAGATATGCAAGTGTGATATATTGCATTGTTTTTTGTGTATAACATATTATTAAATGCATAATACTAGTACTTTATACTAAAGGAATGATGAAGCATCCAATGATCCCAGCTTCACCAATCTTAGTTTCAAAAATAAGATATGTCTAAGTATAGTACGGTCTTTTGTACTTCTTATCACTCTTACGTAATCTTGATTTGGATATCAATGGTAGAACTTTTTTCTTCTGCAACTTACCGCAACAAAGTAAGTGTTATCACTTGCATCCTTTTGTGCTCCTTGGTGATCCTTACATATGTAATGATATAAGAGGGAATTAATGACTTGGGTCATGACCTTCTCGAATCATATGGTATTACTTTGGTGTTGATTACTCTTATATATAGTTGTGATACTTTATTATCGCAGTGGTATGACGCTGCTTATATATAGTTCTGATACTTAGTATTATTGAAGTGGTATGACTCCTTATATATGAGCTTTTGCTCACTGTTCTTAATTCTCATCCATGTCATGATATCTTCTCAGTATTTTCAGTAGATGAAAACTTCATAGAAAGATATTTAAAGAGGTGATATAATTTAATATATGGCAACGCACTAAAGAGCAGTTGGGTTCCTTGGTACAGATGAGTGCCTTGATAATGAGACATCGATAAGGAGTTTTCACATGTGTAAGTTTTTTGAATTTAAAATGTAATCATTAACTTAACCAATCGCACATACATCTAGGTTCATGTGACCGCCAAATTACATTTGGTCACATATATTCTTATAGTTGGACTTATTTGGTAACTGAAAAAATGTGTTGTCACAACAAAAGTGTTGTAGAATATGGTTCCTTGAATAGCCACATTTCTGCATAACTGCATTCATTGATCATAGTTAACCTTAAGTTTTCACTATATCAGTATCTTGTAATACCATTCCACTGCTTATAGCCGTCTGTCAACGTTACGTGAATCCACTTGTTATCATGCTACCTTCTTACTGTGAATATGGTGTGCAATTACCACCCTCTCCTTGAAGAGTAATAACCTATTATCTTTAGCGAAGTTACAAATTTTGTTCAGCGCAAGAGAAATTTAACTGATATTTTTAATGTTGTTGCAGCAACAAGGGAGATGACTACAATTATCGTCTTCTTGGGGTGGTGGAACATTTGGGAAATATGAGGGGAGGCCACTACGTTGCATATGTGAGGGGAGGCAAGAAGAGCAGCTCACAGAAAATAGAGGAAGGTGGGGATTTTAAGTGGTATTATGCGAGTGATGCTCACGTTCGTGAGGCCAAATTGGAAGAAGTTCTTCGTTGCGAAGCATACATCTTATTTTATGAAAGAATATGACATGAACCTCTCCTTCGCAGATTTTTTCACATCTGAGCACAGTGAGAAGGTAGGAGGTCAGTGTACAACATGTCATACTATTTATACCATTCTTTTAATCACACAATGAGTTAGCAAATGTAACATTCGCTAATTTTTTCATTCCAAAGGAAATATATAAATTTTTGGTACACTTTTTTCGTTCTTATGTTGATATCCGCATACTTTTTCTTTTTAGCTCCACTTAGTCGGATAAGGATTTGTTTGGTTTATCGACATATAATTTTTGCATGTGTGTGTGCCTGTTGACAATTATGTTAAAGACAGGTAAATGAAAGAGGGAAAAAGTGATGTGGGAGCAATCGACAGGTAAAAGAACAGAGGGCATAAGAAAAAGGGTAAATGGCTTCTGAAATCGAAAAAGAAATCGAAAGAATATTAAAAAGGAAATGGAAAAAATTGTAATCTCAGGATTGGGATCAATGTGTCAATAAGAGTTAAATTGGGTGCTTATGAGAGGAAAAATGTGTTTGGACAGAAATATCTTTTAAAAATCTGTTGGAGTGACCTGAATGAGTGACTTTTTAAACATTAGTGATCTAATTAGTGTTTTTGAAACATGAGTGATCTAACTGGTTTTTTTTCCAAACGTAAGTAATGTCAGAAGCCATTTGCCCTAAGAAAAATGTGAATTTGGGATTGGTTATGGTTAAATATGTTTTGTTCTTGTAAGTGTTCTTTATACATAAAAAATGTTCTTATCATATTAATTGAACGTCATCCCTTACCACTATATATTTCTGTTTTTTCAAATGTCGTTAGCTTGTTTAAATTTTTTTTGTTTTTAAATTTTTTGTTTGAAAATAGTTACTTTAATGTAATAAATTCTAATTTTATATTTTTAATACATTTTTTGCTTATTTTTTCTATTGAAATTATCACCTATTCAATTAATTAGAGGAAGTATGATATACTAATTACAAATTATATTAAATTATATAATGACAATTAATTATTATTTTACATGTTCAAAGTACTTTTTGATTATTTATGTTTTTTCTTTTAATTTATGTGAACATGATAAAAATTGACAATAAAAAAATGGAGAAAGTATGATATACTAATTACAAATTATATTAAAGTGTATAAATAAGTTTGAGAATTTTAGTAGGAGATAGTCTTAATTTATCTTTGGAAGGTAGTACTTATTAACGGAGTTTCAAATTTTGATCGTTTAGCAGGAATAACTAATGGTAATAATAAGATTTTTGGCCGGTTGTTTTCTGAACTATCGATTTATTTTTACGTTGATTTAACTATCAGTTCTTTTTTTGGTATCTTTCAATCCCTTTATTTTCAAGGTTTAATAAAATGATAATTGTACCAATGACACTATTCAAAAGGAATAGGAAATACATTTCCAAATATTTTACATAATTAAAATAAACATTCAACCACTTCTTTTTTAACATACCATACCATACCCTACCCTTACTTCCTAAATTTTTGTCAACATAATCACTTACTTTAGAGTTGTCCTCAAATATTATCTCCTCTTCATTTTCGAAAGTGGAAATCAATGACTCAAAAGTTTGTTGCATTGTGTGGCAGATGGGTGAAACTAGGATGCAAATGAGGATAGTACGTCAATATAAAATAAAATAAACAAGGGGCAAATTATGGATAACACTTGAACTAACAAGAAAAGTACGAAGGACAAGTAAAACAAGTGTCGTGACTAAATTGCCCTTCTAATTGTTGTGCTTAAAATTGCAATGTGAGCAAAATTGGCGAAAAGTAGACGGGTTGAGTAGTATTGGAACATAAGTGATGTCTTTGACACAAAAGTAAACGTCAGTAATAAATGTGATAAATAAATAAAAGGTTAGTGATGTCCGGTGCCATTTGCCGTACATTCTAAATCTAACATAATATATGGCTCAACTAACAACCGAATTCATACATGATAATTTTAGAATAAATTTGATAGACTTCCTCACGAATATATTTCGGGATTTTTTCAACTTCTATGGATTTCTTTAACTTCTACTTGTACAATATAAACTCCTTAAATAGAGTATGTAGATTGGCAAGGTAGAAGAATATGAAAATAATTATTCTCCAATCAACACACTGATGTAGGGAGAAAAACAAATAATAATAACAATAAAAGTGATGTAGCGGAAGCTACGGATATGAATAATAAGGCCGTTGATTTCACAAATACCGGCAATATTATCCCTTCAAAGCGATCGTTGATTCACGCGTGAATACCGAAGGCTAAGGCTTCAAAAATATTATACTTGTTCAACAAGAACAATTGATAAATATTTTTGGGAAGAGAGAAAACAACTGTTTTCAAAATTTTATTTAATATAATCAACTCCCTTCAATACATTGACTAGAGACACTATTTATAATATAATTAAAACCCTAATCTAATCTAAGTGGGCTTTTCAAAAAATCCTAGTACGAGTGGGCTAATCAAATAATAATTATCAATTAACTTAAATAGTAATACTAATAATATTAATAAAATATATAATTAACTCCTTTCTCCATCACACACTCTCTTTTAGATAATAAGAGAGAATGAGACTTTAATAAACTTGTTTTCTTACGTTGTTGATTCATCTTCAATTAATGTACATTACCAAACTCGTCTTCTTGTGCTCCAAGAAGTATATTCTTCATTAAACAACATATATTGCATCATTAATTGTGAGATCTTCAATTTTTTATGTCAAGGACAGATTAAATACAACGTCTATTTTAACAAACTTGCCCTTTGAATAAGTTTTTTATGACAAATCCTTTCTTTTCCGTGCAGGTATTGAACAAACTCATATACAAGATGAGTTCTAGGGATAACAAAGCATTTGGAAACACTAACTCAAAGAAAAGTAAAACCAAAGCTGAGTCAACTAAACAACCTAGAAAAACCAAAGGAAACCTTCTTACCGGGCCTTCTCCTGGCAGGGTGCATAACCCGCAACCAAAAGATGGCGGTTCTCTCCCGGAGCATCTTTGCGGCGGCCGCTAAGGTAACGCTCGGTTCCATTTTTTCTCGTTTTCTAAAATAAATAGTAATTAATTTGGTGCAACTAATATACTTGAGCCTTGGGGAGGGTTTGGTTGTATAATTGTATCATACTTGACCTTTAATTTTCATTATCACCATTAATTTGAAATTGAGTGAATCATTTCAGGTTTCTCGTGCACTACTATCAATCTTTACATTCATTGTTGAATTTTTTACATGTATATTAATATTTTGTAGTAGTAAAATAATTATTAAAGAATAATGATGAGTAATAAAACATGCCTATAATATATTGTAAGAAGGCTCTCTCTTTTGTTCACAGGGCTTGAAATAGGTGCTTCCGGGCTTTCATGCGGGATAAACAACTCGTATTTGGGAAGATCTTCGATCAATGGAATACCTACTAGTTGTTTTGATAACTTAAAAAGACTATTTTATTATCTCTTTCAATTTACGATCTTGGTGTAATAACTCTAGTAGTGATTGCCTTAAAAAGACTATGTTATTTTGTTTCCATATATATATACAATATCAAATATTTATCGTCTTAACAATTTTATTAGTTGGATGTGCATTCGTAAGTTATAACCGTGGGACTAACTTGAGCGTTTTTACCATCTTTTTTTGATAAATAAAATGAGTAAATTGCTGAAATGGTCCTCGAAAGTGGGTCTAGGTTGTCTTTTGGTCCTCGAAAGTACAAAAGTAGCAATTTAGTCCATGATATTGGCCAATGCTTGCAGATTGGTCCAAAATTTAGTTAAGGTATTAATTTTTAACGCCCCAATGACGATTGTAGTTCACTCCTAAGCTAATTTTATTATTACCATTCTAACTTATTAACAGCACATGTAACTCACGAGGCGCGTGAGCCGTTAACATTTAACAGCCCCGTTAAATTTTGGACCAATCTACAACCGTTGGCTAATATCGTGGACTGATTTGCAACTTTTGTAGTTTTTGGGACCAAAAGGCAACCTGAACCCACTTTTCGGGACTATTTCAACAATTTGCTCTAAATAAAATATCAAATATATATTTATCGTCTCAACAATTTTACTGGTTGGATGAGCCTTCGTAGTTATGAACCCTGTTTAAGACGCAGAAGCATACCATATCATTGCAAAAGTAAGTAGTAAAATAAAAAGAGTTTATATATAATATCAATATTCCTTAAAATTAAAAAAACATTCAAAATTAGTCGGAATTCAACAAACTTTGCAACATTAAGAGTGTTGTATCTTGAAGCAAAAAATTTCAACCTTCAACATGTGAAATAAAATGGTGATATTTGTACAAAACCTGAGAAAAGAATTGATGAGTGAGAATAAATACATTATGAAAGTGAGATTCCTAAGACCATGTACAATGGTTTTTTCTTTTAACAGCTTCATTTTCAATTTTCAATACTCCATATGATCTTCTCTCTTCCACCTAATTATTCAACACTCATTTTAATTTTTCATCCTAAAATGGTTTTGTTTATAAAAATTCAACACTCTACCCTACCACTTTTAATTTGTATTCTTATTTACTTTTAACAATTTATTTTTATAATTGAATAAGAATAACAATAATCGTTTATAATTAAATAAATAATTAAATAGAAGTAATTAATTCTAAAGTTGATTTTCTGTATCCAAATGAAGTCTCAATTTATAAAATTTAACAAGTGTTAAAGTTTGGTATAATTTTCCCCCATTAAATAAATAAATAAATATAAAATTATTCACTTCAAATAATTAAGATGTGATGAAAGTTCAATAAAATAGTAATAAATTTTTCAATATTCAACTCAAGCACCATTGACTGTAGGCCTGTGAGCAAACGTCTTGGTTCGAAATTATTCGACGCATTCGATTCGAAAAGATTCGGCTCGAAGTATGTTCGAAGGCATGATACTGATACCTGAACCTTGATTTTTAGGTATTTCCAAAATCGAGACGAACGGTTCGATTTAGTTCGGCTCGATCACCTCCTTCCCCCGTCATTAAATAAGAGGGCTGAACCATTGTGGACTAATATATGTATTCCTTTCAACCCACATATATTCCCCAACCCTAATCACTATATATGTATTTAATGATAAAATCCTTATCAACCCATATATATTCCCTTATATGTACAGTGTACTCCTCTCATTCTTTCATCTTTACTCTCCAGATCACCCTCCCCCTCCCCTTCGGCCCTCCCTCATCTCTTCTCTTCTCAAAAGCCGTTACCCCACCCCGCTCCCCCTCATGAGGCATGCCTAGCCTTGTGATCAAACGGCTCTGTTCGAAATAGTCCGACGTATTCGACTCGAAAAGATTCGGCTCGAAGTATGTTCGAAGGCATGATACTGATACCTGAACCTTGATTTTTAGGTATTTCCAAAATCGAACGGTTCGGTTCGAAAAGGTTCGAAGGCATGATACCGAACTCGAACCTTGCAAATATTCGACTCGATTCGGCTCGATTACAGGCCTAAGTCCATTGTACATCCAAGCACACGATGGCCCTTTCCCCTTCCCTGGGCCCAGCAAGTCATCAACTCAAGCACTTTCTCCCCATGTGGGCCCAGCTTTTTGCAATGTTCAACTGTTAAAATTTTTTTATACCCAAAACTTTCAACTTCCAATTAAACATACCATTGTGAGTATTCAACAGTTGAAAAGAGAGTTTCAACACACCTACATAAGGTGGAAGACATTAAAAATTGCTTTCCTAAACTTTCGAGTGACATGGACGACGACAACTCCAAAATCAAGCTACTTCCTATATTACTCCTTCCGTCTCTAAAAAATTGTTACATTTTGACTTTTGTTAGTCAAACATTACAAAATTTGATCATGAATTCCCATTAAAAGATAAGAAATAATATAGTCTTGTGGGACCTTGTTAGGTTCGTCTCAATATATATTTTTGAAATATTAACTTTTTATAATTTTTTCGCATATAGAATAATAGATATTTATGTTTTAAATCGTGTTTTGTTGACCACAAAAAATCAAAATGTGATAATCTTTTAAGGACGGAGGGAGTATTATATTTTTTCATGTGGGCCTATACAACCACCTCGATTTTTAAGAGAGTCCATGCGGTTGTCTTTCTTCTTTCAAAACTAATAAAAAAGACAAACCGTTATTGTTATAGTCAAAATCCCTTAAACTGTTGTTTGATAATACTAATAGAAAATCAAATTAATTATTAGTTTGATGAAAGACGACAAACACTATAGTCTATACACGTATACAATGTTGAATGTTGATTATCTTTTAATATTAATTTCATTTTATTGACTAAACGAGTGTTTGGTACACTGCTAAATTGTTTAATGCATAATATGTCGACGACGACATTATAATTAGTATTTAAAGGACAAGACTATTCATTTTATTAATATATAATCTAAACCGTCGTGCATGCCGTGCCCTGCATTTGTACTACCATACAATGTTGAATGTTGACAATAGAAATCACTTAACAAATGAAAAACATCCTCAACAAGTCAACTATATAACTAACCATTTTGTAATAACTGTTTCTTGTACGACAAGTTATGTGCATGCATGCATCATAAGTTACTACAGTGTACAATTATATATTAATTATGCCCATAAATAAGATATATAAAATTCAATTAGTTCAATTTTTATGTATTTACACAATTTCATTATAAGTCATTCTAATAAATAATAACATAACTAATTAGTACTACCTCCATCCCTAAATGATTGTTACATTTTGATTTTTGATGGCCAACAAAATACTATTTAAAACATAAATACTCCCTCCGTCCCTAAAAGATTGTCACATTTTGACTTTTGTGGTCAATTACAATAAAATTTGATCATGAATTCTTATTAATCGATAAGAAATAATATAGTCTTGTGGGACCTCGTTAGATTCGTCTCAATATATATTTTTGAAATATCAACTTATTATAATTTTTTCGCATGTAGAATAAGAGATATTTATGTTTTAAATCGTGTTTTATTGACCACTAAAAGTCAAATGTGACAATCATTTAGGGATGGAGGTAGTATCTATTATTCTACATGAGTAAAAATTATAAAAAGTTGATATTTCAAAAATATATATTGAGAGAATCTAACAAGGTCCTACAAGACTATACTATTTGTTACCGTTTAATAAGAATTAATGACCAAATTTTGTTATGTTTGACCAACAAAAGTCAAAATGTGACAATCTTTTAGGGACGGAGGAAGTAATTATTAGTAAAGTAAATTGAAAATAAAAAAATATGTTACTTTCTCACAGAAAAAACTCTATATCATCCCCATGCATGTATAACCATCAAAATCATTAGGCTCCGATACACTTTTATTGATCACCAAAAGTCCGACCCGCCATGGCTGCAACACCCAAGGAGTTGCCTTGCCAAGTAACGGATTGCTGATTGCATCATATTGGCCGTCTTTAATTTGTAGGCTAAAAAAGTTATCATCATAGCCTCTTTTTTTCTTCCTCTCCATCTCAGACATAAAAATATAAATATAGATAATGATCACAACTCGAAGGAGATACTTTGAATCATGATTCATAAAATGATATTGTGAGTCAACCATTTGTGACGATTTACAAATATAATTTAGTTAAACAAAATAACTAAATCTCATGTTATTGAGTAGATAACTTAGGAATATTATTAGGATTTGTACAAATACAAAAATTGTTTATTTATAAAGAGATCTTAGAGTCGCAAAATGGAAACCAACGGCCTATTACTTCTTATTTTCAACATCATTTTTCTGCAGCAACATTTTTTTACTTGAAAGCGAACAAGCCTTATTTACATTATATATGGAATTTAATAATACATAAGAAATCTCTTATTGAAAGTTCAAACGTTCAATTTGTGGGCAAAATCATGCATGAAATATTCTTGCAAGCTAAATTTTCAATATGATGCTACAAAAGATCCACTCATGAAATATTCAAGTCCTCTTCATTTGTCAAGGTAATAATATAGAAGCCAATATCATAACTTTAGCGATGGGTTAATTATTTTAGAAGGGCAATTTAGGCAATAAGAAAAAGGGAAAAAATGCCAACCCTTTAACATATTATATATACTAGTCATCGCGTGCAGAGTCAATATCTATGCGAATCAATATTTTGTTTAGTTAATATTTATTTATTCAAAAAACAATGAATACAATATATTTTTGGCATAATCATTGCTTGTATTATCGTAATAATTTTAATTTAGTTTAAACTGTGAAGAAACTTATATACATTATATATAAAGGTAGAATAATAACAACTATTTTATAACAAATATTATAAAATTATATATGAGAAGTTACTTTTTAAGTTGATTAATTAAATTTGGACATGTATCAATTAATTATAATGCCACATGGCTAAGCTTGCATGACTTTTTAAGCTTCACCAAACATTCCCACTTTATATATAGTGTAGCTATGTAAATATAAATAGATACATTATACATATATGAATCTCTTTAAAATTTAATTTACATTGTTTGACCCTACACAAAATCACCTTTTCTCTATGATATTAATTTTAATCAAGGCAACCCATATACCTCACCCTTCCTAGTTCCTAATGTCAAACTAGCACTTTTAGTTTCTTGGATAACCGATCATACACAACTCAATAAAATTAATCACAGTTACGAAGATTTACAAAAAAACAAATTCATTTATTTTTCAGCGTGGTTTTATATTATCCTCGATAAGATGTAACATAATTTGTTGCAAAAGTAACACAAAGATCTGTCCTAGAATTTCTAATATACAAATTCCAAGTGGTACACGAATTTTCACAAGATCAAACGAAATGAAAGATGAAGAACGATCTTGAAGGAAATTTTATGCAGGATCTGATGTAAAATTGTATGCCCATAAAACTATCGGGCATAGTGGATGGTTCAGGGCAATTCCCCGGTTCGTCTGCATGTGTAATTGCCATTTTCTCTTTGTTTCCACCGTCACCAACTGTTATGTATACTCTGTTTGATCCTCTCATAGGCGTGAACCTGCACATTGTTCAGAGATGTTTTACTACTCAATTATATTGTGTCACAGGAACTAATTGGTGGAAGCAGTTTGTATTAAAGAGAAAAATGTTCACAGTTACACGTTATCAATGATTTTCAACTCAAATAAAAATGAATCGGTAATTCTCAGTTGCATATTCAGATCAGAGGTCTAACCTTCGTGCCTACACTTATCACCATACTAATCAAACGGAAGAAACTATTTATTCAAAGAAAACAGTGAGTATAACCTGTAAAATGCCTCTTTGGAAATCACCAAAATTTTCAGACCTTCTATGTTGTATTCTGAATCGCACTAGCTTCTAATGAAATGGAAAAGATAAACCAGTAGGCTGCACAACCAAACACACTCATAAAACATGTACAATGAAGAGGGAGTTGATGTTTCAACCCAAGAGGCCAACTCAATTGAGGCTCAGATATGTTCAGACAGGAGATCCCATACCTGCCATGGCTGCATTACAGAATCAAGTCCAACGCCCTGCCAAGATGCAGTTTGGGTAATCTCGTTGACTGATAGCTCAGAATTTATTTATATAAGAATATCATCACAGCCTCGAGCCCCAACGGAATAAAATCATAATAGTAGGTGAGATGTAGCTCAGAGGCTAGAGCGCTCGCATAAATGTAAGAGGTGTCATATACCGACACATGTAGATAAAGAAAGAGCAAGTATGTGATGTACAAAGGCTGTTGGTTTTGTGGTTAAGCTATAAAAATCACTGGCCGAAGAAGAGAGGGGGCAACCACCTTACAAAAATCCCACGCTCTCTAATGGCCTCATTTTTTTATCCATGACTTGCTGAGTCAAGCCTTCTTAGGCAGCCAAAACTGAAGGCAGAAAAGGTACTCCGCCATGGCTGCTAGACAAAGATATCTATTTTCATAGATACAACAATGGTACAGTAGTAAAAAATCATCATTGGCTCATAATATTCTCTCTTAACTGGCTTTGACAAAGAGTGGCAGAGACCATATGAAGAAAAAGCAACTCCAAGAGTCCAGGATGAGGCAACGAGAAACACATACTCTCTGTCCCTCTCTCTCTCTCTCTCCAAAATAATTTGGGGAGGTAGCGATGACGAGATTCTGGTAAATTTGCAACAGCTGGTGTTTACAGAGAGGGAAACCATATTTCATGGTATCCAAGCTCTCTGCCGCCTTAAAGCGAGTATCTCCATTTGTCTTTGTAATCTAATTCCATAACTCAAAGAAACTTAGAAAACATGGAAAAATGAGACTTAGGGCTCAGAACAAACATATTTCTTCAAGCTAGGAGTCCAACATGCCATGGCTGCAAACAAGTTGCCAAGCCAAGATGCAAGTCAAATCACATTGTCTGAATTTATCAGTTCATCACAGCCTCTATCCTGTGCATATTCTTTTGCATTCTACCTATTCCAATTAATATACCATATAGAAAATCATCAAGTACTAATATTGCAATTTGCTCATGATTACAAAACTTTTCGAAAATGTTGCGTTTGGATCCACAGAATGTCAAGAAGCTCTACTGGTTGAGCTTAGTTAGGGCTTACTGATGAATGCTTATCTTCTCCTAAAAAAGTTAATTTTGAAGAAAATGACTCCTAGGCTCAGAACAAATAGTTTTCTTCAGGAAACGAGCCCAACACGCCATGGCTGCAAACAGCTTTGCCTTGCCAAGATGCAGATTGGATCACATTGTCTGAGTTTATTTGCAAAATAATCAACACAGCCATATCAAACGACTGATCTCCTACATGAAAGTATGGACTTAACAGAAGAGAATATCCTACATAGAGATGATCGCATCCTATGACGAATGGAAGTTTGATCGAGCCGGACTAAATCGAACCGTTCGTCTCGATTTTGGAAATACCTAAAATCAAGGTTCAGGTATCAGTATCATGCCTTCGAACATACTTCGAGCCGAATTTTTTCGAATCGAATACGTCAGATAATTTCGAACCAAGACGTTTGCTCACAGGCCTAGACACGTCACAAGAAAATAGAGATCATAAATTTCTAAACGTTATAGCAAGAGATTCATTTACTTCTGAACAGCAAGTAGAGCCATCCACAAGCCAAGCCAAGACCAAGCAAAAGAAACACAACATAGCCTTAAGCCCTTAACCTTATGGGCAGTAAACGGAGGTTCAGATATGTCTCTTATAGACAAGAGAGTCCTACCTCGCCATGGCTGCAACATTAGGAGGTATAATCCCCGTTGCCCCGCCAAGATACGAGGTGGATCCCCTCATTGCCTTATCAAATAAAAACATCATCTATAACTCACGTTACACATAACAAGCATTATCACCAGTCCACCACCATCGCTTACCAAAGTAAAGAGATTGGTGAACGACCTTAAGAGAAATTTGGAAGAATACTACATGATCCACTAAAAATTAAGAGGTAGCAAAATAAATTTTGCTAAATATACCCCCACTCCTCCTCCTTCAAAAACAACACCACCCAAGTTTCATAACTGAATTAATCAAGAAAGGGTTAATGGCACCATTGATCACACATAATTCATTCACATGAAATGCAATTACTCAATCACTAATTCCTCGAAACCAAACGCACCCTCAAATCCTCAATCTATATAGCAGTACATGCAGGCTCAGATCTGTTTGTTTTCAAGACAAGAGAGTCCGAATTCGCCATGGCTGCAAAAGCGATCTCTCCGGTTGCCCCGCCAAGATACGAGTCGGATACTCTCATTGCCTAATAGCTCAAAAAGATTTTACCCAAAAAATCATCATTGCCTTAAAAGAGAAACTTACCAAGATTACCACTTCTCAGTTCTCACATAATGATCACAAACATAAAAATTACCACCAGCAGCAGCAAGCTCCAAATATTGGCAATAGTTTAGGGGCCAAAATGGAAACATATCAATAGTTCAGGGTGCATAAAGAAAAAAAGCCAAAAAAGCATTCCCTTCAGGGAATAACTAACAAGGGTTGTTGGGGTTTGATGAAGGGGAAGAAATCATTGGCTAAAAGGAGAGAGGCAACCACCCTTTGAACAAAAATCCCAAGCTCTCCATTGCCTCATTCTTCTTTCTTATTTAATCGAAAAAATAAACAATTAAATTTACTTTTTCTTATTTAATCGGAAAATTAAACAATTAAACCTACTTGCTGCTTGCTGCTGGGATTGTCAAACAACAGAGGGTTCGATTCCTTAGAGAGTGTTCATATCATAATTGTCTGAGAAGTGAGAACTCAGAAGACTTAGGCTATTGGACAGGCTTCTAACGATGCTAGGATCTGATCTGTTATACACACACCAAAATAGTGGTTATTTGGGGAGGTAGCAAAGACGAGATTCTGGTAAATTTGCAACAACTGGTGTTTACAAAGAGGGAAACCATCTTTCATGGTATCCAAGCTCTCTGCCGCCTTAAAGCGAGTATCTCCATTTGTCTTTATAAACTACTTCCGTAACTCAACGAAACTTAGAAAACATGGAAAAAGGAGACTTGAAGCTCAGAACAAACATATTTCTTCAAGCTAGGAGTCCAACATGCCATGGCTGCAAACAAGTTTGCCAAGCCAAGATGCAAGTCAAATCACATAGTCTGAATTAATTGGTTCATCACAGCCTCTATCTTGTGCATATTCTTTTGTGTTCTAGCTATTCCAATTGATATAACATATAGAAAATCATCAAGTACTAATATTGCAATTTGCTCATGACAATAAAAATCAGAGTCATATGACCGCCAACTTTTCGAATGTTGCGTTTGGATCCACAGAATGTTGAGAAGCTATACTGGTTGAGCTTAGTTAAGGCTTACTGATGAATGCTTATCTTCTCCTAAAAAAGTTAATCACATGTGATTATCAGTAAAGGAACGTGGGAGTACTTTTATGAAAAAGCATCATACCAAGGTTTATCAATCAAAGAAGATAAACGAGGAGGAGAATGAGGATGAAGCTTGAAGCTAAGAGGTTAGAGCACTCATGTGCACTTGCATGCATGTATGATTATGACTTTATATATGGAGAGAGGGACAGTAGATAGATAGATAGATTCAGAAATCCTACTTTCTGAGCTGAACCGACAGTAATGCTCGAGAATTTGAAGAGCATTGAAGAATATGACTCTTAGGCTCAGAAGTTGGAACAAATAGTTTTCTTCAGGAAATGAGCCCAACACGCCATGGCTGCAAACAGGTTTGCCTTGCCAAGATGCGGATTGGATCACATTGTCTGAGTTTATTTGCAAAATAATCATCACAGCCATATGAAAAGACTGATCCTACATGAAAGTACCTAAAGTTTTATGGACTTAACGGAAGAGAATATCTAAAATAGAGATGGATTTAGACATCATATCTAAATAACATAAAAGACGTAATTGCCAAACAGTCCAAAGTGAACAACTAGTTTATTACAGTAGAAACTCTTTAAATTTTTACTCGATATATTAATAAACTCCCTAAAGTAATATATCTCATCGGTCCAACATTATAAATTTATATTGTTTACTGTATTAGTATGGCTAAGCCATTCTCATGCAACAAGGCTAAGGCTAAAATATAAGGCTCAGATGAAGTCTTCTACATCAGGTAAAAGTCTAACAAGCCATGGCTGCAAACACCGAAGGAGTTGCCCTGCCAAGTAACAAGTTAGATCACATTGTCTCCCTACAAAAAATTATAGCTTTTTGTTTCTTACTTCCCATCCTAATTTCCCAAATGAACCTGAGTTGCTATAGACACAATCAAATAATGTTTTGTAGGAGTGAAAGTACTATTTTACCCTGGAGGCCAACCTATCTTGTTGGTCCGACATTATTAATTTATAGAGATTTTACTGTATATGGAAATACATGCAGGCTCAGATCTGTGAAAGATTTTTACTATAATATCATCACTGCCTCATGTATAACCATCAGAATCATTAGGCTCCGATACACTTTTCTTCATCAGCAAAAGTCCGACCCGCCATGGCTGCAACACCCAAGGAGTTGCCTTGCCAAGTAACGGATTGGATCATATTGGCCGTCTTTGTAGGCTAACAAAAATTATTATCATAGCCTTTCTTTCTTTCTCCCCATCTCAAAGAAGTTGAGCAATAACATATAGAGCAACAGTCAACAATTAGTTGTATTTTTGTAAGTTGTAACCCCATGGATTCTGTAAGATATGGCTACAACTAGGGTTCAGACTAGAAGGCAAACAGAGAAGATGCAGAGGAGAAATGTAGAGAACAAGAAGAGAATAGAGAAAAGAGTGGAGAATTTAGATTTTCATTCATAGAAAATGTGATCCTCATACATTTGCCTTATAAAGGTCTTGCAGTACTAGAATTCTGAAATGTAAATACTGAAATTCAGAAATGTAAATTACATCATTGGTTGAAATGAAAACAGAATTATTCCTTCACTGTCCTTTCTTGATTTGTCATTTCCTGGCAATTTCCTGATAGTACTGCCCCTTCCCTTGATAGTACTATCTGCCCTGTGTGTGTGATTGTCTCCTGATCCTTGCATATCCTCATATCATGACATTCCCCCCTCCTATGAATTTTCTTGACCCCAAGAAAAGCTGGGAATTTTTTCCAAATGAAATGGTAATCTTCCCAGGTAGCTTGATCAGGAGAAGAATGGCTCCATTGAATGAGCAGTTGGTAGACATACACCCTTCCTCTCAGGATAGTTCTCTTTTTTAGTATTGCCACAGGGAAGATTGGAAATGATCCATCTGGAAGTACTTGTGGCAACTCAGTGTTTGTAGTAGAGTGCCTCTTAACATGTGCTTTCAGCAATGAAACATGGAACACTGGGTGAATCCTGGAATCACTAGGCAACTTTAACTTGTAAGCCACTTGTCCAATCTTCTGCAACACTTCAAATGGACCATAGAATCTTGCTGCTAATTTCAAATTCCTTCTCAAAGACAGGGAGTTCTGTCTGTAAGGCTGTAGTTTGAGATAGACTTTGTCTCCCACCTCAAACACTCTTTCAGTCCTCTTAGCATCTGCATATTTCTTAATCCTGTCTTGACTCAACCTCAAGTTTTCCTTGATTAGATTAGTGAGGTTCTTCCTTTCCTCCACCATGTCCTTTGCTTCAGTTTGCAGCTGTTGCATATAAGGAGATCCAATCAATAGTGGAGGTTTGTATCCATACAGTGCTTCAAACGGAGTCATCTTCAAGCTAGAGTGGTAGTTTGTATTGTACCAAAATTCAGCCAGGGAAAGCCACTTATGCCAGTCTTGTGGTCTGTCACTACACATACATCTCAAATAGCTCTCTAAGCATTGATTCACCCTTTCAGTCTGGCCATCACTCTGAGGATGATAGGATGTACTATAGCTCAGTTTTGTACCTAATTTTGTAAATAATTCATTCCAAAAGGCACTCAAAAACATCCTATCTCTGTCTGAAACAATGTTGGCAGGCATTCCATGTAGCTTGTATACATTGTCTAGGAACAGCTGGGCCACCATATGAGCATTGTAGGGATGAGATAATGCTATGAAGTGAGCATATTTAGTGTATCTATCCACTACTACCAAGATGCTGTCCTTTTTCTGAGATTGTGGCAGTCCATCAATGAAGTCCATTGATATCTCATTCCAAGCTTTATCAGGGATTACCAAGGGTTGTAATAATCCTGGATATGGCACTCTTTCACTCTTGTTCTTCTGGCAGATGGTGCAAGAAGATACATAACTGGCAATGTCATTATTCAAACCTTTCCAATAGAACAGTGATTTAACATTGGAACTTGTCACTGCTATTCCTGAATGTCCTCCAGCAGGTGAATCATGGAGAGCTGAGATAATCTTTTGTTTCATAGCTTGATCATTGCCCAAAACTATCCTATTCTTGTACCTCAATATCCCTTCTTTGTAAGAGTGATCAGGGAAATCAGCAGGATTGACTAGTATGGCTGCTAAAATGTGTTGTATTGAGTTATCCTTTAAGTAGGTGCCAGTTATTTCAGTCATCCAAGTGGGATGGACAACAGATATAGCTTGTAATTCAGCTGGAAAGTGTTGTCTCCTTGAGAGGGCATCAGCTACAAGATTTTCCTTTCCTTGTTTATACTGGATGGTGTAATCCAATCCAAGGAGTTTTGCCACTGCCTTTTGTTGTAGGTATGTAGTGACTTTCTGCTCTAACAAGTGCTTTAATGCTTGTTGATCAGTCCTTATGATGAACTTCCCAGCCATCAAATAGTGTCTCCACTTATTAATTGCCAAGACAATAGCAAGTAATTCTTTTTCATATACTGACATTCCCAGCTGAAGTGAATTCCATGCTTTGCTTATATAAGCTAAAGGCCTTTGAGATTGCATGAGCACTGCCCCATAGCCCTGGGCTGAAGCATCTGTCTCTACCACAAATGGCATGCTGAAATCAGGTAGTGCTAAGACAGGGGTGCATGACATTGCTTCCTTCAATGTATTAAAAGCTGCAGTAGCAGCCTCAGTCCACACAAAGGAGTCCTTCTTAAGCAAACTAGTTAGTGGTTTTGCTAGTATTGCATAATGCTGGACAAATTTTCTGTAATAGCCTGTCAATCCTAGAAAGCCTCTCAAGGACTTGATGTTGTGAGGTGTAGGCCAAGTAGTCATTGCTTGAATCTTATGTGGATCAGCCTGAACTCCACTGGCAGATATGGTGTGGCCTAAGTATTCAATGAAAGGCTGCTCAAAAGCACACTTAGATGGTTTAGCAAATAGTTTGTTTGCTCTAAGTAGCTTCAGAACCTGATACAAGTGCTGACAATGACTATGGTTGTCTTTGCTATACACCAGGATATCATCAAAGAATACTAATACAAACTTCCTCAAATAGGAGCTAAACACCTCATTCATAATTGACTGAAAAGTTGCAGGAGCATTAGCTAATCCAAATGGCATCACAAGGAACTCATAATGGCCTTCATGTGTTTTGAATGCAGTTTTAGGAATATCATTTGCACTCATTCTTATTTGATAATATCCTGATCTAAGGTCCAATTTAGAAAAGACAGTAGCATGGCTTAACTCATCAAGTAGATCATCTACCAAGGGAATTGGAAAATCATGCTTTATAGTGAGTTCATTGAGATACCTGTAATCCACACAGAATCTCCAGGAGCCATCTTTTTTCTTGACTAGTATGACTGGTGATGCAAATGCTGAATCTGATTTTTGTATAAATCCAGCAGCCAGGAGTTCTGATACAATCTTTTCTATCTCCAACTTTTGTGTATGTGAGTGCCTGTAAGGGGGAAATCTCCTAGGTGAGGCTTCAGGCTTGAGGCTGATCTTGTGATCAGTGTGTCTCACAGGTGGCAATTCTTGGGGAGGTAGGAAGACATCTTGAAATTGTAGCAAGAGTTTGCCTATTTCAGGGCTGCATTTATGCTCTTCCAGTAATGATGGAGATTGGGAAGCTGGCTGGATAGAAAACAACTGTGATATTGATGATGATGCTGGATTTTTGATCCACTTTGAGAGTTGTTTTGCTCCAATGATTTGCACATCATTCCTTAAGGGAGTAGCTTGTAGTTTGATCTTATTGCTCCCTTGTGTGAGTGTAAGTTGCATTGTCTTGAAGTCAAGCTCAATTGGACTGTACATATTCAACCAATCCACTCCAATCACCATCTCACAAGCTCCAAGGTTAAGTATTCTCACATCAGCCTTGAATGTGTAACCTTGAATTTTCCAAGTGAATTCAGGGCATATGAGTGAACTGCATAGTTTGTCTCCATTTGCTACATTCACCATCAATGGAGGAGCTTCAATTAGTTGAAGTTGCAGTTTATGAGCAGTAGTTTCATCCAAAAAGGTATGGGTGCTCCCAGTATCTACCAAGATGTGCACTATATGCTTCCCATTTGTGCCTTGTAACCTGAATGTAGACAACTTATTTGGACCAGCTAAGGCATTTATTGAAACTTCTGCTTCCTGTGTTAGGTCTTGCTCCAAGATTTCAGGAGATGTCTGTTCTAAGCCCTGAATTAATGCCAAATGCTCTTCTTCTTCTGACATCATTAGGTACAAAGTCCTTTGCTTACACTGATGACCTGGGGCAAAGGTCTCATCACAATTGTAACAAAGGTTTTTGTCCCTTCTTGCTTGCATCTGAGCAGCAGTTAGCATTTTCCTAGGTAGCAGTTGGTGACCAGGGTTAGGAGCTGAGTGGGGGTTTTGGAATGTTTGATTTGGCTGGAATGCTTGGGGGTTGTAGGTTGTTTTTTGTGTATTTTGGTATTGTGGTCTGAAAGGTTTGTACATGGGAGGTTTGAATTTGGAAGCTATAGTAACTAACTGCTTTTCACAATTTCTAGCTAGTTCAAAAGTCTGAGACAGTGTCATAGGATTAAACATTTTTATGCTAGCTTGCATTTCTTCCTTTAAACCACTAATGAAGCTGCTTATCCAGTAAACCTCATCATAGAATCTCCCTAGATTCATCATTAATCCTTGCATTTCTTCAAAGGATTCAATGTATTCACTGACAGAGGTTGTTTGAACTAACTTATTAAAGTCAGCAATGATGTTTGTAGGTTTAAGTTCATCAAACCTATCAGCTAGAGCATATGTAAACTCAGGCCATGTAGCCCTAGGGAACTGTTGTGAGTAGGAGTTAAACCACACCTCAGCCTTACTGTCAAAATGCATTGCAGCTAGGTTTATATATTGATTTTCAGGTATGTTATTTAGAGTAAAATACCTTGTGCATTTTCTGAGCCATGCCCTAGCATTTATTCCATCAAACCTGGGAAAATGGATTTTTGGTGTTAAGCTTACTCCCTGATTTCTGGAAGCTTCAGGGGTGTATGTTGGTTGTGGATAGTTGCTTGGTTTGGGTAGGATTCCATCAGGTTCTTTAGGTCTGTATGGTGTGTTATCAGGAGTTGTTAGATCAATATGTCTTTTTTCTGGATTTTGCTGTGGATGTTGATGAATGGAGCTAGATGCAGGGGTGTTGGAGGCTTGATGTTGATTGATTATAAGGTTTTTAATGTCTGCCATGGCTGATTTAATGTCCTGGATTTCATTATGGAGCTGTGAATCAGTCTCTTGCAGGGTGTGAAGTTGACCTTGCAAAAGCTGGATATCATCCATAGATGGGTGGTTTTTTGTCTGTGTGTTTT
Source organism: Echium plantagineum (assembly GCA_003412495.2). Lineage (NCBI taxonomy): Eukaryota > Viridiplantae > Streptophyta > Magnoliopsida > Boraginales > Boraginaceae > Echium > Echium plantagineum. The sequence goes on along the minus strand of CM016562.1, from coordinate 29,088,988 downwards.
TGGCCATGGTGGTGTGTTTTCTGTGGTGGTCAGGTGAGGGTCGAGTGGCTGATACCAAGTGTAAGATATGGCTACAACTAGGGTTCAGACTAGAAGGCAAACAGAGAAGATGCAGAGGAGAAATGTAGAGAACAAGAAGAGAATAGAGAAAAGAGTGGAGAATTTAGATTTTCATTCATAGAAAATGTGATCCTCATACATTTGCCTTATAAAGGTCTTGCAGTACTAGAATTCTGAAATGTAAATACTGAAATTCAGAAATGTAAATTACATCATTGGTTGAAATGAAAACAGAATTATTCCTTCACTGTCCTTTCTTGATTTGTCATTTCCTGGCAATTTCCTGATAGTACTGCCCCTTCCCTTGATAGTACTATCTGCCCTGTGTGTGTGATTGTCTCCTGATCCTTGCATATCCTCATATCATGACAGATTCTGCTCAAAAAAATTATTCATCCAAACACAAAGGTTTAATACCTCTATACAAAACAATGGTGCAACCGAGCAATCATGACTTTATCATCAAAATAATATAATTCGGTGCATTAGTACTTGTATGATCGCATCCTATGACAAATGGAAGTTTGATGGACATGTGACAAGAACATAGAGACCCGCCATGGCAGCAAGTAAAGCCATCCACAAGCCGAGTCAAGACCATACTGGAGAAACACAACATAGCCTTAACCTTATGGGCAGTAAACGGAGGTTCAGATATGTCTCTTATAGACAAGAGAGTCCTACCTCGCCATGGCTGCAACATTAGGAAGGGCGATCCCCGTTGCCCCGCCAAGATACGAGGTGGATCCCCTCATTGCCTAATCAAATAAAAACATCATCTATAACTCACGTTACAGATAACAAGCATTATCACCAATCCACCACCACCGCTTACCAAAGTAAATAGATTGGTGAACGACTTTAAGAGAAATTTGGAACAATACCACATGAACCACTAAAAATTAAGTGGTAGCAAAATATTTTTTGCTAAAAATAGCCCCAATCCTCCTCCTTCGAAAACAACACCATCCAAGCTTTTTTTTTCTTTTTCTAAATTAGCGATGAGGTCAGTATCGAACCACGACCTTCTGGTCAGTAGCTAGGCTATCCGATTAACTCAAACCACCCAAGTTTTATAACTGAATTAATAAATAAAAGGGCTAATGGCACCATTGATCACTTAACCACACATATTTCATTCACATGAAAATGCAATTACTCAATCACTAATTCCTCGAAACCAAACGCACCCTCAATCTATATAGCAGTACATGCAGGCTCAGATCTGTTTGTTTTCAAGGCAAGAGAGTCCGAATTCGCCATGGCTGCAAAGCGATCTCTCGGGTTGCCCCGCCAAGATACGAGTCGGATACTCTCATTGCCTAATAGCTCAACAAATTTTTTAACCAAAAAATCATCATTGCCTTAAAAGGGAAACTTACCAAAATTACCACTTCTCAGTTCTCACATCGTGTTTTGTTGACCACGTATTTAGTCAAAATGTGACAATCATGGAGGGAGTAATTACCAGCAGCAGCAGCAAGCAGCAAGCTCCAAATACTGGCAATAGTTTAGGGGCCAAAATGGAAACATATCAATAGTTCAGGGGCCATAATGAAAAAAAGCCAAAAAAGCATTCCCTTCAGGGAATAACTAAAAAGGGCTGTTGGGGTTTGATGAAGAGGAAGAAATCATTGGCTGAAAGGAGAGGGGCAACCACCCTTTGAAGAAATCCCAAGCTCTCCATTGCCTCACTCTTCTTTCTTATTTAATCGAAAAATTAAACAATTAAATTTAATTTTTTCTTGTTTAATCGAAAAATTAAACAATTAAACCTGTGTTTTGGTGGCTGCTTGCTGCTGGGATTCTCAAAGAACAGGGGGTTTGATTCCTTAAAGAGTGTTCATATCGTAATTGTCTAAGAAGTGAGAACTGAGAAACAGAGAAGGCTTAGGGCTTAGGCTATTGGACGGGTTTCTATACTGGGCTAGGATGGATCGGTTAATGCACTTGTTTACCCCCAAAAAAAAGTGAGACGGGTTGTTATATTTTCGTCTAAATTTTAGATTAGTTTGTCTTTTGTCATGATTTTTCAGTAAGAATAAAACGGGATTTTCACAAATATTAAATTGTTGTGAAATTGTCCAAAATCTTAATACTTGATATGGCAAATTGACCTATTCAGAAGTTCAGTCTCTCAAAACGATTTTTAATAATTTAGGGAGTCCTACAAAATTTAGCCTTGTTTTTCGTGCCTAATTAATTCCTTCCTGATAGGGTTATTTAGTTTTTCACGATCAACGAGACACGATTAAAACGTAAATATTCTTAATTGTACATGCATAAAAGTTTTAATATTTCAAAAATTCATAATAAATTTTGAATTGTTTTACCTTGATGTATGTGGTTCATATCAAGTTGTATCTTCACTATACTTCTATCCATAAAACTCAAGTTCTAATTGTAGTGAAGAATATGTTAGCTATGAGATACAATAATACAATAATCTACAAGCAATTCAAGAGTTTTATCAATGATCAAGTATTTTGCACGTACACTCTTCAAAATATGCTAATATGACAAAATTCTCCTACTAAGTTTCTCATAAAAACAAGTTTGATCATACGGCTTTTGCCCATATATTTATAATATATCCTCATGATCAAAAGGTTTATACGCCGAAATGACAATGATCATGTGTACTTTAACTAATGTCAAAACTTGTTGATAAAAAAAATAAAAAATAACTCTCATTTCATTCGAGAATTTGACCATTTCAGCATGTTTTCATCAATCCGAGTCTTGAATCAGTCTTTTTCCAAATACAAAGCTTGAATTGGATTGGTAGGATGGCTTACTGTGTCTGAGCCTAGTAACACTTCTCAAAATTATTTTTGATCTTTAGTTTACCTACTGGTCAGGGGAATCTGGATTTATGCGATTCTAATTTCTATTCACATTTTTATCGCTTTTTAAATTAACAAAAATAAAAATTCTCAACTCTCTTCGACGTCTAAATGTAACTTTGTGAAGCTGATAGCATCGGTAATTTTTCGTTTCTTTAATTCTATTTAGTACTTATACAGTAATAGTATAAGCTGATATTCCAAATTCCTCATGAATAATGTATGCTCAATTTCATGTTTACTAGCAACGTGACGATGTCCCATATATTGCTCCTTCAGAATTGCATGTTCTTGAACTATCATTCTAGAAGATTGCTTCCTTTAAGAGAACAAAAAAAATCAAAGCCAAATAAATTTTAGTCATTTACTTTTTAATAGGCACAGTAAATATTTGAACTTAGAATCATCTTCAACGCATAGAACAAGCTCTCCAATGCTTCTATCCTTTAGAATTCGAAGTTTTCGACAAGATAGGTAACCCGTAACCATTCTTGTTGTGTTTGCATGGTGTGGAGTCTCGCAGATTTATTAGAAAGCGACAAGGCCTAATTCAATATCGATGTATTACTTTCTGTATTCCAATCAAAATATTAATGGTAATAGCAAGATCAAAAAATTGGTTCTCAGGATCCTAGCTGATGAGGTTCCTACTAATATTGGCCAAGTATGCTAATCTAGAACCTTTAAGACACTAATTTCGTCGCTGAGGTATATTTGGCTCTTTGTTCAAGGTTAATTACCTTATGTTTGACCAAACATCTCTCAGGTTGTCTTACAATATATATCTGATCTGCTGCTCTATTGTACATGTCCTGGTTGCGGTGCCATGTCCATAACGCGTGTGTATCGTTCTTTACCTGCAAAAAAGGCACAACAACGTTATCACAATGATACATTAGTAATGGTAAATTAGGAGTCGATAAAGTTAAACATAACGTGGGTATGTCTAAAGGAGAATACCTCTAGAATGCCATGGCCAAAGCTACTTTCTCTGTATGCACTATAATCCGGTTGACGATCCCAGCAAAACTTTCCAGCTGCAGGACCTGATGTAAAATTGTATGCGCAAAAGCCACCCATAAAACTATCAGGCGTAGTGGATGGTTCAGGGCAATTCCCTGGTTCATCTGCATGTGTAATTGCCATTTTCTCTCGGTTTCCACCGTCACCAACTGTTATGTATACCGGTCCACAAGGATCTAAAGTGTAGTTATATACTCTGTTTGATCTCTCGTAGGCGTGAACCTGCACGTTATTCAGAGATGTTTTACTACTCAATTATATTGTTGTCATGGAAACTAATTGGTGGAAGCAGTTTGTACTAATGAGAAAAATGCTCAGAGTTACATGTTATCAATAGATTCTCAACTCAAATAAAAAAGAATTGGTAATTCTCAGTTGCGTATTCAGATCAGAGGTCTAAATTTCATGCCTACACTTATCAACCCTACTAATAAGAAGTCAGACAGATGGTTATATTTCATTACATTATTCTCTCGACGTTGGACAACATATAAAATTGAACAGATCTCAAATTGGGAAGAACTTGGAACTTAGGAACTTACATGACCATTAAAGACAAGATCAACACCATGCTTGTATAGTAGGTCTTCCATTGATACCCTCATACATTCGGCTTCTCTGTAATGTGCAGTGTATGTGCTGTACCAAGGTGGATGCATAATAGCAATGAGCCAAGGAGTCACGCTCCTGTCAACTTTAGCTAAATCTCTTTCCAACCATTTGTATTGATCCGCTGAATAGGTGAAGGCAAGTGTCAGATGTAGGTTTGTATTAGTAAATCGGTTCCTAATTCATGAAAAGTTTTTAATTGTCTGGTAGGACGCGCAAAGGGATATATAGTCAGCGAGCGAAAGGTAGGTTTGGGCATGTATTGTTACCGGATCTGTCATATGCTGCGTATCCCCCAAGCATGATGAAGTGTATGCCTCCTGCATTAAAGGAGTAGTAAAATGGAGATGATGATCCACTCTCTTCAGATGGGAAAGCAAATCGAGAACTATATGCTACGAATGTCTTATTTTCCGCTTGATCTTCTATTTCATGATTTCCTTCAACCACCATCATAGGAACTTTGGACAAAAATGGCTGCATATACCTAAATGAAATAGAGGGAAGATGAGAAGCTCATAAGTCATAATAATGTTGATATAGTTGAGAAGTTTGAGTAAGTAAAACAGGGAAAGTCTTCAACATGATTGAGGTTTTCGATTTTACCTTCCCCAATAATCCCAACGAGGTTGATATGTTTCATGAATAGGAGTATCCGCAAATGAACAGGAATAGCAGTCAGAACCTGTTCCGTTAGTCAAGTACAAATTCGCATAGCAGACATCCCCAACCAGCAAAAGTAGATCAGGCTTGTTGCTCATCAAGTGACTTACTGTTGAAGTGGTATTGTAAGTGAGGCCCAAGTCTCCAACCACAGCTATTTTTCCAGGATAAGTCCTTGGAGTTGAAATTGGCATCGTCCGAAAATGATATATATCACTAACTGCTGGTATAGATGGATCTCCACATCGGTAGTAATATTTTTTGTCAGGTCGCAATCCTGTAATAGAAGATTGATTAAGCCGAGGGCTTCAAATGCAGGACAACGTCTTGCCTCCGCTATTCAATATGTAATTAGAACTTGTATATAAATATGTCAAATTAGTGAAATACTATAAGGTGTCTCATTTAGCCATGTTATTCGCGTCTAAGGTTCTTCATCGAGAGTGCTTGTGGCGTGACTCGATAAACATACCTTTAAGTTGGACGTGGTGTATAATCCCGGAGGTGTAATTCTTCATGCCTTCGAAGGGATAAAGTTGATTATAAATAAGAGATTGACCACTCGCATTGTGACGTAAAGACTCTCTATGCTTCCCATAAAGAACCACACTTTTCACTGTACTTGGATCTAATGGCTTAACGTTATCACCAATTTGAAAGTCCCCTGTAAAATAAAAGAATTATATAAATGCCCATGATTCCAATCTAAAACCTATGATAAAATGGTGATCATCATGTAGTTTTGATTATTATAAAAACATTTAGTTGATATGGAGATTTTCCCCTTTTGCCCTTTTGCTATTGGCCTAGTGTTATCAACCCAACCTCTACAATTGAAGGTGTGAGTTCGAGTCCTGGCAAGACATCCGAATAAAAATCGATTTCTCCGCCTCCACTCTACTGTAGGGTAGATTTCTCCGTCACCAATAGTACGAAAAATTGTTAAAAATGGGATTCATGTTTGCAAAAACGATGTTTCCTTTTTTTTTTTATGATATTTGTCAACGTATAAAATAAAATTTAAAATTAACGGATTAAATCAAAGAAATAGAACGAATTAATTGATTCAGGGGTCTAGTTTTTTTAGACTATGGTTAATTTTGAGAAAAAAATATTTTTTCTAATGGGAACTCGCAACTACTATTCATCCAGTGCCACAGGATAAACGTAATAACCATAAAACCACATCAGCCAACCAGGTAAACCACACTAGACAACTACACAAATCTCATGTGTCAGACTCGATCAAGAAATTATTGGTAGGGAGAATCATAAATGTCCCCTAATCCGAACTTGCACTTCTAACATCTTAATATAAAAATTAATCTAGAAACTCAAAGTGATGAACAAAAACAGAGAAGCTAACCTGTTATCCATGAAATCCAAACAGAGTCATGAGTTGCAGAAAGAGCAATAGAAATTTGTTCAGGCTCAAAGCCATTAACATTCCTTTGGACTCTGGGATCATTATCAGGCAAATCAATAGCATGCCCTCTAAAACTCTTATCAAGAGGAACAGTCACAGGCTTGAAGGGCCCTTCAAGAGTTGATGGAACTTCACCATGAGCTTTAACTATCCTCAAAATAATAACCAAAATAGAAACTACACCAAATATTCTTGACTTCAAAGCCATTTCAAGAATCAAGAATCATATGTGTTGAGGTGCAGAAGAAGAAAGAGGGGAGGAGAGGGGGGAGGGGGGGGGGGGGTTAGGACAAGTGGCAATAGAATATGCCTTCTTCGGACAAGTTACTAGGAGCATATTCGGAGAAGGAAGTCTATTTATATAGGAGAAAGTGGACATATATGTGAAAAATGGCGAGAAAATTGAGGTTTTGCTGACACCAATTTGACAATGATGGTTATGTCAGTTGATTTTTGTGCGTTTGTTTTGTGTATATTTTGAGCTACATTTCGATGAGACCATACTCATTGGGACCATGATTTATGGGACATGTAACAATATTTTTGGATAATGTTGAGTCACATGGTATTGTAATTTAGATCTCATGAGAGATCCAAGAATATGCAGTATTTTATTAGATTGATTTTTTTGTGGGTAAATTAATGACATGACTTTTTATATGAAAATTAGGTCAGATGTTATTAGGTTATTGAGTAATTGATAATTTTGTTAGTATTGACTTAGTTGAATGATTAATGAGTTTTAATTAGCATATCGCATTTTTAAACTCGTGTATTTAAAACACATGCAAATAATGTTTCTTTTTTATAATTAGCGATTAAGGGAGTTTCAAATTCAAGACCTTTTAGTTACTAACAAGAGTATTTTTTATTTGGCTATTAGATTAATTCGTGTCTTTATAGCACATGTTAATAATGTTAAAGTGCACAAATTAAGTCAAGACATCTTGCCCCAGTGGCAAAACATGCTGACACCTCTAGCTCAGGTCTCTGGTTCGGGTCTCGGATTCGAGCCCTCTTGCTAGCAAGGAAATTGGTTAGAGAGATGATTTCATCACTAGTTTGACTCTAATCGCCCCTTTCTTTGAATTTACGAATTGTATTAATGTTTGATGATTGTAATTGATTATTTCTATTAATAAAATAAAAGGATACCTCTTTTTTCTTTTCTTTCTTAAAAGCGCACAAATTAAGAAATTAATATGCATGGTACCTTATTAGTAAAATATTTTCAATAAATAATGTGTAATAATGTTAATTATGCCATTTCTTTTCTTGGCCTATATTCACATGGTAAGTTGATCAAATCAATATATATATATATATCAAAAATAATTTTACTCTCATATGACATGAATTCATTTATGGAACAATTAGTCATAATAGTTATTGACTAATTATACTAAAATAGTCTTCCTTACGAAAACTCACGGTTCATGCCGTTGAATTACTATTTAATTATTGTTAAATGGAGTGATATTAAATTGATTTGGACTTATCATTTGAATTTAGCTCAACGAAAGGAATGATACAATTATCATAATTCAACATTATGATTAATTACTTAATGTGTGTAGTGTCAATATTAACATTAATAAGATAAAGAATTGGACGTTAAATTTGTAAAAAGTTTTATTTAAAAGAATTAATCAAACTGAGTTAATCGAATAGCCTAGTGGAAAATGCTCTTACTAGTGAACAGAAGATCCTGGATTCGAAACTCACCTCATCGCTAATTTACAAAAAGAAAAAAGAATTAACCAAACTCGTGACAAGTTTTCTACTAATATAGTTGACTAGTGTTGACAATGAGCCGGGTAACTTATTAACCATTGGAGCTCCCCACTCAATAGACAATTTGATAGTTAATGAGTCGGATACGAACTTTAGGATAGTTTTAGTCGTAAATCTAACAGTAGTAAGAATCAGTAAGGGTGTCCTCGTTTGAGAACCAGACATGCACACTCTGTATTTACTCAGTCTGTTAATAAACAACCAAACTAATTAATTGATTTTATATTTGCTTGTGTTAAAAATAATTATGTATAATTAAGGTTTCTAAGTTTTATTGTGAAATTAATTCATTTAACTACATATTAAAATACATAAATAACAAATTGGTACATAATATGTTATTATTGTGATTTGATTGTATTTGAATCTTGATTGTGTGTTATGTTATTATGAGTTGTTTTTCAACAATTGAATATACTACCAAGTTATTAGTATTAACATAATCTTTCAAAAGAAGAAACATCCGATATAACTATACTATTACAAAATAAAAAATAAATTTAATCAACGTGGATGGTGACTAGGTTGAGGCAGTTGCTCGGTCGAAAGATAAGACATCAACGCCATTTATGTAATCAAGATTGAGGCAGTTGCTCGGTCGAAAGATATGACATCAAAGACATTTATGTAATCAAGATTGAGTACCTATTAAAAATAATTCAGATGTTTGAAATTATATAATCTTCAAGTAATATGAAACAAAAATTAATGGGCATACCATGAAATAAAAGAACATAGCTTCGGATTGGCTTCAGAATGAAATGAACCTGCAGCCAATCCGAAGCTATATCATGACAACAACTTCGGATTGGCTTCAGATTGATTTAATTTTTAAGCCAATCCGAAGCCATATAGTATTTATTGTAAAAATATATTCATCTAACAACATATTAAAATACATAAATAACAAATTGGTACATAATATGTTGTTATTGTGATTTGATTGTGTTTGAATCTTGATTGTGTGTTATGTTATTATTTGTAATTTTTTAACATATTGAATATACTACCAAGTTCTTAGGGTTAACAAAGCTTCGGATTGGCTTCAGAATTAAATGAATCTGAAGCCAATCCGAAGCTATATCATTTAATTCTAGAGCCAATCCAAAGCTTTTATCATGGCTTATGGAGTTGTTGATTCATATTAGCTTCAGAATTTGAAATTGTTGATTCTGGTTGGCTTCAGATTTGTGTGGGAAATACAAAAATATCTCATGTTAACTTTGGAATGGCTTCGGAACGAGCCAAATTCTGAGATCTTTGCCTATTTATTGTTAAGATGCACATCCCACATCGAATATCGGTGTCCACCCGGGTAATATATAAGATCTTGGGCTACTCCCTCTAAATGTTAAGAGTCTATGGGGTTCCACTCTAAAACCAATTAGTTATAGAGGGAGTAGTCCAAGATCTTATATATTGACCCGGGAGGACACCGATATTCGATGTGGGATGTGCATCTTAACATTTATATACCATATCCAACTTCTTCTAAACACTCTCTTCCATCTTTTCTCCAAACTCATACTTTATATACATTTTGTACATCAATTGATAAAGAGGTAACCATCTAACTTTGACTTTGTATTCTTTTATGGTTCTAATATTTTATCTATTTGACTAATTTTGTCTAACTTTTTTTTCCTTCTTATGGTATTTGTACGAAATATTGACTTCCTTAAACTATTTGAGGTATTTATGTTTTTTGGATAATGTTTGTATTTTCCGATTTATGTTTCCATATTCGGTGTATGTGTGTTTTGACTAATTTTATTCTTGTTTGTATTTTTTGTTGTGTTAGTTGTATATATTTTGGATGTTTAATCATTGTGTGTATGTGTTTTGGGTATTGTGTGTTTGGTTGTTATTGTGTTTTCGATGTATTTTTTGTTGTGTTAGTTGTATATATTTTGGATGTTTAATCATTTTGTGTATGTGTTTTAGGTATTGTGTGCTTGGTTGTCATTGTGTTTTCGATGTGTTTTTTGGGCTGGTTGTTGCATTTGATGTATTGCAGCTTGGATTTCTGCATATATTGCAGAATCCAAGCTGCTGTTTTTTTTTTTTCTGCTATGAAGGTTTTTTGCTTCGGATTAGCTTCGGAAATCATACACGTTGGCGTCGGATTAGCTTCAGCCTTCAAACATATTGGAGTGAGTTGGCGTCGGATGTTGAATACATAAATATTGGTTAGCTTCGGATTGGCTTCAAACTTAAAAATATTGAAGTACTAGTGGGATTTGCTTCAGATTTCGAAATTTATATTAGTCTCAGATTGGCTTCGGAAAGGCGTGAGGTATACTAATTAAGATTAACAAGGTTTAGGCTTATTTTAATCATGTCTTTGGTTTGCTTTCAGATTGGGTTAGGATGCCTAATTTTATGTTAGCTTCAGAAAGGCTGGGGTTTGACTAATTAACACTAACAAGGTTTAGTGTTAATTTAATAATGTCTTGAAGGGCTTCAGAATTAAATAAATGAGAAAAGAAATTAATTTTTCATTGGCTTCAGAAAGGCTTCAGGTGAAATTGTGGCGTCAGATAGGCTTCGGAGCCAAAATAGCTTCAAACTTTTAGCTTCGGACAGTATCCGAAGCCTTTCTAAAACTATTTACTTTTTTGCTTCTGAATGACTTCAGATTCCCTTGAAGCTAATACCTCATTTTCTAGTAGTGCCTATGAAAAAAATTCAACTTTCTAGGTCCAGTATCAAACACTTGGTGTTGGTTCCTTTTTTCCAAATGTGGTTTCTCAAATTCTTACACGAAATCTTCAAAGCGTCAAGTGTATAGGAGACAATTATGCTCAAGAGAGTATTAAGACTCATCTCACAATTTTTGCTCCAAATGTTGAAGTTTTTCGTGTAGAGAATATGTCTGCATAATGAGAATATTGGAATGGCAACTTCAGGATTCAAGAACCTAATGGAAATAACATTTCATTTATGTTTTTTTATGGATCGAGTCGAATTTGAGGGCGAACAGATTGAGAAGGTGGCATTTGCAAGATGCACATTTGTTGATCCTTACTTGAATATATGTTCATCTTCATCATCAAAATTCCCTTTGATTAAGAATGTGAACATTGCTGAATGCGAATGTCTTAGTACACACCAGAGGCTGAGTTTACATGGTGATAGATTGCTTTTCAAGGTACGAGAATGTCCAAGGTTCAATGATCTTTATGAATTTTGTATTGATGTGTTACATATTGTATGATCCTTTTTAGTTGACGTTATGGACAATTATATATAGATTAAGAAAATAAAAAAGTAGAGTAACAATATAGAAGAATAATTATTTGAAACTATATTATTAGTTAATTGATAATTTCAACATAAAAACTAGTAGTAAAGAAGTTCATAGAAAATGTATATGTACAATTCCATATGTTAAAATAACATGTATTTTTAATAAAAAAAAAATTGTGCCACAATGACAAGTAAAAATGAAGAGCAAATTGTATAAATAGTCTCCGATTGTGTCAGATTGTCGTTCGGTCCCAATAGTGGCAGCTTTGCAGTTTATTCTCCAAAACTGGTCAAAAGTTGTAGATTAGTTCCCACGTTAACTATTTAGTTAATTTTTACCACAACACGTGATGAGGTTGAATTTGGGGCAAAAAATGATCTATTTAAGATGTAAACTCATGTTTTGTGCCTAATGAAGCTGAAATGTAAAACTTCATTTATTTTTAACACGGAAAATAAGTTTAAATGCAACTGTTTGACCACTTTCAGAGACTAAACTATAACGGTATCACTATTGGAAACTAAATTAACCTACGTAATAATGGATGATATAAATTAACTAAATCCTATAATAAACTAAATAACAAGTAATGCAAAAATAGGAAATAACATTTAACAAGTAAGCTAGCGAGCATACATGAACTCACTGAAACATCATATTAGTTAACTATGAGATTGTTTATCAATCTATCACAAGAGGATTCTAAAATATTAATTGATGAGGCGGTCTAATTCGCTATGGGTTGATCTGATGTACGGACGGCCCATATCTTTAAGTAAGGAAAATGTCGAATGTGGATCGGCCCACTACCAAGAGGATCGTACGACAAAGCCTCACCAGCTGGAGGAGACGTCAACGGTACCTACGTGTCAAGCGTTCACAGGGTGAAGTACCTATTCTTCTCTCTCTATATTTGCCTATAAATAGTTCATTGCCATTCATTGAACAGGTGATTGATTCCTAGACTTACTAAGACTTGCATTGCCTTGCTTTAAGACTCTCCTTCCACCTTACTGACTTAACCATCGGAGTGTCTGTGGTCTACCAAGACCACACTTTCAGGTACGACGGACTCCGGTGATTGTGCTTGGGGGCGAACGACCGACGTACTAAGACAGCGAAGATTAGGCCTAAGAGAACCATCTCTACAAGACGAACTCAAATACCTCTTAGCCCAATTCCGAGAGATAGATCCGGCCCAGAATCTGTAGATCGACCTACGGTCTTCCCAACCTCTCAGGGACTGGAAATATCATTAATATTATCTCGAGTAATACTAACCTCGATTAGCCACACATATTATATATGTCCATGATAGTTTACAATATAAAACTTGAACAGGTTAGTATTAGAAATATATTGCAGGTTAGTATTACTCCATAATATATAATCGAAATCGAGTAATAACCATACCGAAATGATTATATCGCATTATAAATATCGAGATTTCATTTATGTTCGAGTAATAACTGCATTGAAATGATTTTTGGTTTTGGCTCTAATAGTATTTATAATCGGGTTTTAGGGTGTTAACTATGACAAAATTTTATTTTTGCCCCAAAATTACGCTTTTCCGCCTAATTAAAAGTAACATCTAGGGACTAAATATGCACCTTTTGTAATAATTTTTGAGACCATTTTATTTCGTATACCTAATAACTGGAACCAAACTGCAACGTACACATATTTACTGATCGATTTTAACAATTTTCTCCACCGGAATCCAACTCCTATTATTACTTCCAAAGTCTCCCAGTCCAATAAGATTCTTTATGTCCAAGCAATTGTCAGTTATTATCCTTACAGAATTAGGAAACAATTAATAAATATTACTCCCTCCGTCCCTAAATGATTGTCAAATTTTAACTTTTCATGGTCAATAAAACAAGAATTGAAACATAAATATCTCTTATTCTACATGCGAAAAAATTATACAAATTTGATATTTCAAAAATATATATTGAGACGAATCAAACAAGATCCCACAATACTATATTATTTTTTATCGTTTGTTGAGAATTTATGATCAAACTTTGTAATATTTGACCAACAAAAGTTAAAATGTGACAATCTTTTAGGGACGGAGGGAGTATTACCATAACTAATCTTAGTTGGAGTCTAACACTTACTATAATAAACATTAAGACCCTCATAAATCCTACATATAAACTCCTCTCCTCTGCTTCTATTGTTTCATCCGAACTCAGATCATCAATATTATTCTTAAAATTTCCCTCTTTAGTTTTTTTTAGCCAAAAATTATTTTTCTTCTGTTTATTTTCTTGAATTTCATACGTGCTCACTCGTAATCTTTATATAATCTGTTTTATTTTCTTCAATTTCGTATAAAAACATGGTGAAAGAAATAATGTATGAAGATGTGAAACACCTTGAAGAAAGAATGTCGGATTGGGCGAAAATTGATATTCTTGCTGAGATTGTTGGGGTGGCCTTTAAAATTTATAACAAAGAAAAGGATTCATCAGAGAACAAGAAAAGCAAAAATCCCGTTTCTCCTTCTCAATGTTTTCCAAGTCCTGAGGGTGAATTCATTGAAGGGAACATGCCAACTAAAAAGCCCAGGACTGAAAAATATGACAACAATAATTGTTCTTCGTCTTCTTCAGATCCGATTCGAGCACAAATAGAAAGAAATGAAAGTTTCTTAGAAAAACCAGTTATCAAAACAAACAACATAAAATGGTTTGGTCTGAAAGTGAAGTTGAAGGTGAAGTCGAAGTCGAATGGTGCTACTGTGAACAACAATAATCAATATATGCCGAGTATCACCAGTGGTCCCTCTCCAAAACTCTTGGGTCCTCAACAAGAACCATGTAATGATCAAGAAAAGGAAATACAACCTTCTCCTCCACAAATCTTGGCGGAGGGGCAATTTAGGGTTGATGTTAATCAACTTCCATCATCACCCGAAGATATTCCAGCAGATCTCCAGCAAGAAATTTGTAGATTTGCGAATGGAAGACATGTGTCGGAATATATTCTTGTGCTGCAAAAGACATTGTTCAAATCTGATATAAGCCCGCGACAAAATAGGTTACTCCTTCAGAAATCCCAAACTAAAGAATTTCTGAATGAAACTGAAAGAGAATATTTTGCCGCTGGGAACCCTATGGATTTAGAGATAATTGAACCACACTACCACCCCGAACGGCTAGCCAAGGTGACATTGGCCACTTGGGCTACTATGATTGTTTTGAGAAATACTTGGAGTAAGATTATGCAGAGAAATGGTATTCATACAGGTAGTACTGTGCAGCTTTGGGCAGTTCGATATGATGATGATCAATTGATTTTCGTTCTTGTTAATTTAACGAGTCGACTTGGCTGAAAGGATTGTACTGGAAGTTAATGATTTGAAGGCTTCTGAGAACAACAATGGTCAAATTTGAAGAAAGGGCAAGCTATTAGTTGATTTTTTTATTGTTATTATTTGTTACTCCCTTAATTAGAAAAACCGTTATAAAAATTAAACTTTACTAAAACTTCACATTTATTGTATTATATATATATATATATATATGTTTTCACAAATGTGCTTTACTTTTGTTTCCCAAGTGTGATTTAACTTTGCATATCAACACCCTCGATTTTCTAGGGCCCCATAATAATGTTAATATTGTTTAAATATAGAAAAAATTGATGAAATAGTCACATAATATGTGTAAATGGTCCATGTAATTGGTATATATAATTTAGTTACTAAACTAATGTTGGGGTTAAACTTAGATGGAATCGAAATAGACTTGGAACCGATCTGAACCTGAACTATTTGGAACCGAACCGATTAAATCGGTTCGATTATTTTTTTTGTCCAAAACTGTACCGCGAAGCGAACCAAACCGTGTACAGGCCAACTTAGAGTACAAACTTTTTTCAGGACTGAAGGAACTATTCATCATACACGTTTCCACTTGGTTCCAGTTCATCAGTCACGGTTCAAAACGTCCCAGTTTATCAGTCAAGTTATGCAATGAAGCAAAATCACTATAAAATGACTAAATTACCTATAAAATGAGGCAGATGCCTTGCACGTCACCAAAAAATGGTACAATAATTAATAGTCTCACTAACATAAATAATGATTTTATGAATTTTGATGGGTACATAACTAAATAAAAATTTGAACTTTTCATTACTTCAAATTGAAATCCAAGAAAAAGGCATAATTATACAAGAACATCATAATCCGCACCTACATATCAAGTATTTGGGAACAATAACCCTTAAACACACATACTAGAGAAAAACAGTACTCCTGCCACCATGAGCAATTTTGGGTGCTCCGAGCACACGGAATGATTCACTTACTTACCATTCCATGACTCGAAGTTCGAGCTCAACTCGATTTAGAATGGGTCGAGCTCAACTCGATTGAAAATGGGTCGAGCACTCGAGCTCATTTTCAAGCGTGACTTCATTAGCTTGATTTTTATCAAGTTTTCGCATGTATATAAAATGTAACTGAAAATCAGAGTCAGAGAGAATTGATGGAATAGTCCCACTAAATATGTGTCCGTTGCAGTATGGTCCCACATGTAGTTGTTGAAATGGTACCCGGAATTGGTACATTTGGTGCACTTTAGTCCCCAACCGTTAAATATACACGGGAAAAAAGTTTTAGCATTAAATCAAGGTTAAAACGAAAATTTGGTTATAAAATGGATTTTTCTTTGTTTTTTAAAATTTTTTTTTCGATTTCTTTGTAGATTTTTATTTAATGTTCTTTTTCGATTTATATTCGATTTTTTTCGAAACTTTTTGCATAACAATTGTTTGACCACTTTCAGAGACTAAACTATAACGGTATCACTATTGGAGACTAAATTAATCTACGTAATAATGGATGATATAAATTAACTAAATCCTATAATAAACTAAATAACAAGTAATGCAAAAATAAATAACAATTAACTAGTAAGCTAGCGAGCATACATGAATTCACTGAAACATCATAGTAGTTAACTATGAGATTGTTTATCAATCTATCACAAGAGGATTCTAATATTATTAATATTCTCTCGAGTAATACTAACCTCGATTAGCCACGCAAATTATGTATGTCCATGATAGTTTAAAATAAAACTCGAACAGGTCAGTATTAGAAATGGATTGCAGGTTAGTATTGCTCCATAATATATAATCGAAATCGAGTAATAACCATACCGAAATGATTACATTGCATTACAAATATCGAGAATTCATTTATGTTCGAGTAATAACCGCACTGAAATGATTTTGGTTTTGGCCCCAATAGTATTTATAATCGGGTAATAGTGTGTTAACTATGACAAAATTTTGTTTTTGCCCCAAAATCATGTTTTTCCGTCTAATTAAAAGTAACATCTAGGGACTAAATATGCACCTTTTGTAACAAATTCTGAGACCATTTTATTTCGTATACCTAATAACTGGAATCAAACTGCAACGTAGACATATTTGCTAGTCCATTTTGACAATTTCTCCATTTGAATCCAACTCCTATTATTACTTCGATAGTCTTGTAACGCCCCGCCCCGGAAACCTGGTCAGAAGGTTATTTGATTTGATGGACTGACCTCAC
Source organism: Echium plantagineum (assembly GCA_003412495.2). Lineage (NCBI taxonomy): Eukaryota > Viridiplantae > Streptophyta > Magnoliopsida > Boraginales > Boraginaceae > Echium > Echium plantagineum. Next base: position 29,071,736 of record CM016562.1, on the reverse strand, counting down.
AAACCACCACGAGTCCTTCCAACACGTTTTTGTCCTTACTCACGTGCTCAACGGGATACTTCCCAATGGGTCACCCATCCCAGAATTACCCAAGTCAAGCACGCTTAACTTTAGAGTTCTTATGAATTGGGCTACCGAAAAGAAGATGCATATTGAAGGTATGAGTAGTACCGTTCAAATCATATCAAACATATCACATCACCCACTCTGGGCCGGATATTACAAGTCTCCCAATCCAATAAGATTCTTTATGTCCAAGAAACTGTCTGTTATTATCCTTAGAGAATTAGGAAACAGTTAATAAATATTATACCATAACTAATCTTAATTAGTTGGAGTCTAACACTTACTATAATAAACATTAATACCCTCATAAACCCTACATATAAACTCCTCTTCTTCTATTGTTTCATACGAACTCAGATCATCAATATTATTGTTAAAATTTCCCTCTTTAGTTTCTTTCTACCCAAAACATATTTTTCTTCTGTTTGTTTTCTTGAATTTTATTCTTAATCTTTATATAATCTGTGTTCTTTTCTTCAATTTCATATAAAAACATGGTGAAAGAAATAATGTATGAAGATGTGAAACACCTTGAAGAAAGGATGTCGGGTTGGTCGAAAATTGATATTCTTGCTGAGATTGTTGGGGTGGCCTCTAAAATTTATAAGGATTCATTAGAGAATAAGAAAAGCGGAAACCCCGTTTCTCCTTCTCAATGTTTTTCATGTCCTGAGGGTGAATTCATTGAAGCGAACAGGCCAACTAAAAAGCCCATGACTGAAAAATATCGCAACAATAATTGTTATTCGTATTCTTCAGATCCAATTCGAGCACAAATAGACAGAAATAAAAGTTTCTTGGAAAAACCAGTTATTAAAACAGACAACATAAAATGGTCTGGTCTGAAAGTGAAGTTGAAGTTGAAGTCGAAGTCGAATGGTGCTATTGTGAATAACAATAATCAATATATGCCGATTATCACCAGTGGTCCCTCTCCAAAACTCTTGGGTCCTCAACAAGAACAGGATCAAGAAAAGGAAATACAACCTTCTCCTCCACAAATCTTGGCGGAGGGACAACTTAGGGTTGATATTAATCAAGTTCCATCATCACCCGAACATATTCCAGCAGATCTCCAGCATGAAATTTGTAGATTCGCGAATGGAAGACATGCGTCAGATTATATTCTTGTGCTGCAAAAGACATTGTTCAAATCTGATACAAGCCCACGGCAAAATAGGTTACTCCTTCGGAAATCCCAAACTAAAGCATTTCTGAATGAAACTGAAACAAATATTTTGCCGCTGGGAACCCTATGGATTTAGAGATAATTGAACCACACTACCACCCCGAACGCCTAGCCAAGGTGACATTGGCTACCTGGGCTACTATGACTGTTTTGAGGAATACTTGGGGTAAGATTATGCAGAGAAATAGTATTCATACAGGTAGTACTGTGCAGCTTTGGGCAATTCGATATGATGATGATCAATTGATTTTTGTTCTTGTTGATTTAACGAGTCGACTTGGCGGAAAGGGTTGTAATGGAAGTTAATGATTTGAAGGCTTGTGAGGACAACAATGGTCAAATTTGAAGAAGGGGCAAGCTATTAGTTGATATTTTTTTATTGTTATTGTTTATCACTCCCTTAATTAGGGTTCTTGCATTTATAAATATTAAACTTTATTAAAACTTTACATTTATTACATGTTCTTGCATATACTAACGAATTTGATCATCATGATCACCCCCTACAATCAAATTCCATATTCCTCAATCGCATGAAAAGGTATTGTAATAAGTAATAACCATGATTTTACTTTCTAGGAGAAGTTGAGGATTCGAACTAGAGAGCCCAAAAGGAAATATTCAAAAAAGATCTTTCAAAATTAGTTGATACATTAATTTTGAATTCTTCTAGGGCAAATACTCTCAAGGAATGTAGATTTGAGGAAAATGTAGGTTTGTCCAGACAAGATCCATCGTCGGTTTTACTTAGCCCTTGAAATACCCATATTTTCATTTTGCAAATCTTTGAAAATCTTGAAACTTAAAGGTTGTAGATTTGAGGGGAATGTAGGTGTGGGTGATGATGATGATGGGGCTACATTTCCCTTTCTCAATGTGCTTCATATGAAGTATTGCTTGATATCCGACGACGATTTTATTTCAAAACTTATCGATGGTTGTCCAAAACTTGAGAAATTTTCCTACAAGTATAACTTACCTATGAAAAAAATTCAACTTTCTAGCTCAAATTGTTACACCAAGTCTTCAAAGCCTCAAGCTTATGGGAGACACTTATGCTCAAGAGAGTATTAAGACTCATCTCACAATTTTTGCTCCAAATGTTGAAGTTTTTCGTGTCGAGAATATGTCTGTGCATAATGAGAATATTAGAATGACAACTTCAGGATTCAAAAACATAATGGAAATAACATTTCATTTATGTTTTTTTATGGATTGACTCGAGTTTGAGGGCGAAAAGATTGAGAAGGTGGCATTTGCAAGATGCACATTTGTTGATCCCTACTTGAATATATGTTCATCATCAAAATTGCCTTTGATTAAGAATGTGAACATTGCTGAATGCGAATGTCTTAATACAACCAAGAGGCTGAGTTTACATGGTGATAGATTGCTTTTCAAGATACGAGAATGTCCAAGGTTCAATGATCTTTATGAATTTTGTTTTGATTAATATAATTGTTGAAGGTCAAAAATAAAGTATGGTTTATGTTTAATGTATCTTATTTCTTAGCAATTTGTTTGTCGCCATTACAAACTATTATTCATCAATCTCATATTGATGAGAGAAATATAGTTGTGGAAGATAACATTATTATTATTGTGACTTGTGAGGTGATGGGGGATGTAGGAATTACAGGTATTCACTTTCATAGTTAAAATATAAAAATTATAGTGAAAGAATATATAAATTGTTCAACGATTTTATTATCAAAGGCTATGAATATCACAATAACTGAATCAAATGACAATTGAAACTAATTCAACTTTATTAGCATTATTCTCTCTTTCATACCCTGAAACCGGTTGAGATTGAAGTGCTTGTTATGATTGTACGTTAATTGAACTAGTAATTACACTTAAGTCTTGAAATTTCTTTTTTTTTGGCTTAAAACACTTACATATCCTAGAAACAAATAAAAAATATATAAATAACAACTAACCACCAATTAAAATAGTTAAATAATTAATTATTTTACCTTATATTGCTTACTAATTGTGTTAGTATTTATTTTAAGGAGCAAATACCAAGTATGAAAAAATATAATCTAACTAAAATCTTAAATTAATTACATCAAAACATTAAGATTGGAAGTTAATAAGGATTAAAAAATTAAATTAAAAATCAAAACATAATCTTTTGCATGAAAAATTATTAATATAATAATTATTGTAAGCTAAGGATTCAATTTACGATATGTAATTGTTAACATGCACACCCACATCGGATATCGGTGTCCTCTCGAGTCAATATATAAGATCTTGAGCTACTTCATTTATTGCCAATTGGTTTTAGAGTGGAACCCCATTGACTCTTAACATGGTATTAGAGCCAACCCGAGTTATTGATGCACGTGTAACCCCGCCGATGTTGTTCCGACACCGATGATTGGGTTACACGTGAGGGGAGTGTTAAGATGCACACCCACATCGGATATCGATGTCCTCCCGAATCAATATATAAGATCTTGGGCTACTCCCTCTATTGCCAATTGGTTTTAGAGTGGAACCCCATAAAATTGGTGAATTAATCATTGAATACAATTTCACAGTAATTCATTGGCAATTGGGTATCATTTCTGAGTTGAAAACTTGACATTGGTTGGAGGGGGTTAGCGTATTGTTGTGCTGAATCCGCCTCTGGGGGTGATGATGAACGAGTCATATCCATAATAAGTGATATATATATATATATATATATATATATTCTTGAATAAATATAAGTATTCATTATGGCATGTACGGAAAGAGATCACAGTTGCAATTTGAATTAGTGTGTAGTAGTATTGTATTGATGTGTTACATATTGTATGATCATTTTCTGTTGATGTTTTAAAAATTTATATATAGATTAAGAAAATAAAAAGTACAGTGATAATGTAGAAGAACAATTATTTGAATTATATAATTAGTTGATTGATAATTTTAAACATAAAAACTAGTACAGAAGTTTATAGAGAATGTAAAAGTACAATTTCATATGTTACAATAACATGCATTTTTTATTATCAAAACATGTGTTCCGATGACAAGTACAAATGAAGATGAATTGTATAAATAGTGTCCTGCTTGTGTCAAATTGCCGTTTGGTCCATAGTGACGGCTTTGCAGTTTAGTCCCCAAAAGTGGCCAAAACTTGCAGATTAGACCACACTTAACTATTTAGTTAATTTTACTACCAACACGCGATGAGGTTGAATTTGGGACAAAAAATGATATTGTTTTCTGGTTACTAGCGAGAGCCTTTTCCACTAGGCTATTCGATTAACTCTAAAGAAACAACAATTAACTAAAACATAATTGCGTCACTATTGGGGACTAATTAACCTAAGCATAATGGATTATATAGATTAACTAATCCTATACTAAACTAAATAACAAACTAATGTAAAAATAGGAATAACAATAAACTAGTAATAATGTAGAAGCTAGCAAGGACACATGAATTTATTGGAACATTAGTATTAGTTAACTATGAATTGTTTATCAATTTATCATAAGAGGATTCTAAAATATTTTTCTTTCGTTTATTTTCTTGAATTTC
>CM016562.1:28856553-29066837 GCA_003412495.2 Echium plantagineum | reverse complement strand
CAAAATTAGTCCGAGAGAATCTGTCCAACATTGGGGGGAGATAGTCAGGGCAGTATCCTCCAACAATGTAATAACCCGTTCCCATAGACGTGCTAGAAATATTAATTTATTACCAAAAGGTGACGTGTCATAATTGTAGGATGCATAGAAATTTTAATCGAAAAATAATAAATAAAAAATCGAGTAGTAGCCGAAAATAAATTTGGGGGCGCATGATGACATGTAGTAGGAAGATATTTTGAATAAGTTTTTATATTTGCATTTTCCACCCCACAACTTTAGCATTAAAACATGTCAAACTTGGCCTCCACTCCATAAGGACACTTGTCCATCATGCACCAAAAGCAAGTTCTATTTCCTATAACTTGGTCTAGCATGCTTAGTACACTCATTATCATCTTCATCATCTTTCAACAACACCAAAAAACCTCCAACTCCCTCCTTACACAACCGAGCTCCTCCCCTCTCTTTACTCCCAAATTTTTCTTCCATTTCACTTGCTTTTGAGCTTAGCACAAAGCCAAGAACATTACTCATCCTAAGGTATAATCTTTTAAGCTTTGAACTATATTATTTATGATGTTGACTTTGAAAAATATTGTTGACCATGGAGTTTCATACAAAGATTTTCATATGCATATATGTTAAATGATAAAGATGATATATAAACATGATTCACGAATTATTTTGATATATATGACCATATTTGTTAAGTTGACTTGGTAAAAATTGAATCTTGAAGAATAAAACTAAGTATAACCCCATGGATGATATTGAAGCTCATATATGTTGTATAATGTTAAATCATGTTGATATATGTTGGTATTTTGATTATCATATGGTCTATGTTTTTATTTGAATTTTTGGATGAAAAATGCTTATAATATGACAAAAGAATAAAAAATATTCAAAACGCGTTTCAAAATTCGTGAGATTTATTCTGTAGATAACCCTGAACATAATGAACACACGCCAAAAAGAAAAATGAGATTTTGACCCTTTTTGAATTTATTATAATTTCCGCAAGATTCATGGACGAAATGTGTTTTAAATATAAAATAAATACTAAAACGTGATAAAAATTCTGAAACTTTAATCTTAACTACTATATACCTCAAGGAGTAGACACACCAAATTTCAGCTTATTTGAAGGTCATTTGTTTTTCGTTCATTTTTGATATGTTGTTGCCTACTTATGAGATAAAAATGAAAACAGAGTTTGATTTAAAGAAAAAATGGATATGGATATTTTCTGAGACTCACCACTGTACTATGAATATCTAAACCAAATATTGGATTTTTCTGAGGTCTATTGCTATTTTTGACTAATTAAATAGGTAAAAGAGGGATTAAATAAAATGAAAATGATTTTAGCATTAAACTGTGAAATTTGTATTTTTCCAGAAACTATGAAGATGTTTTTGACCTATGTTTCGAATATCATAATTTTTGAAGAGGATTTGATAATTATTTTTAATTCAAGGATGTTTAAGGGTTAGGAAATGCTTTAAAACAAATAAATAACAAATGGACATGAAAATTAAAATGGGCAGTATGTTTGGACTTTGGAATGATATTTTGACTTGGGAAAAATATTTCATACGTTTTTGAAGTGTTTAACTATTTATTTCAAATTAAGGATAATAAAATGAGTTTAGATGATGGAAAATAATAAATGGGTAAAAAATGGAAGTTGGGCAGAATGTTTAGCCTTAAAATGAATATTTGGACTTATAAAAATTATTTGGTTGAATAAGTTTGAGTTTTACCACTTGATTACGATTTTTGACATTTAAAATGGCCAATAAATAGTTTAAAATGAGAAAATTGGAGAAGTGAGTCAAAAATCATCCATGGGCAAATACTTATGACTTTTGGGAATTTTGAAGATAAAGTAATATGAGAATTTGCAAAATGATTTGAACAAGTGTTTGACACTTTTGAGGCCGAAGGGCATTTTGGTCATTTCACAAAGTTGACATAATTTAAATCCTTGAGCATGATTTGTTGCATTGGGGTATATAAGGGTAAATCTAATGTGAGAATCCAACCTCGAGCGATGTAATGGTCCGAACACGGGGAAGGGTAAAATAGTCATTTCACGCCTTAGTGGATTGTTAACGCGCTTACACTATTTAGGAGCTGAAAGGGGACGCACAAGGAACATTTAGGTGTACGCTAGTTGCTCTAGCCAGAGGTGAGTAACCTATCTCACAAATGATAACTTGCTACATGTGGTATTTACACATATTGATTGATAATGTGTTAATTTCTATTATTGTGTGGTTGAGTTATAATATGAGATAAGTGATAAGAGATGAGGTACATAATATGGGACATTGATTAAATGATGATACAAGTGTTAAACTGAACCATAGTGTGAAATATGAAACTGAGTGAACTAAATATGAGATGTTAATAATTATTGTGATTATTGGAGTTATATGAAAATAGAAGTATATAAAGTCGTACCATGATGAGATGAACACATAGCGTGGTTGACTCGAGGGATTGTATGTATATGATTATGTGGTGATTGATATGTGTTGTTTATATGATTGGTTGATGTGTGGTATTGATATCCGGTAAAGTGCCCTAGTAGTTATAAAGCTACGGGAGCGGGTGATGTGCCCTGTCCTACAGGTGCGGGTGATGTGCCCTATATGGTGCGGTTGTTAATATACCTTGTGTCGACGGGCACAAGAAGAGCTCCCTGCAGGTAGAGGTTGATATAAAAGCATGCACATTGATAAATCCTGAATGGCCACAGGATAAGATACGATAACCGGATGTCATATTGTGTCGATTGGTGAAGTATATTGCGGTTGAATGTTATTTATGTACTTAAGGCGTGATTGCGTGATTATTAGTTCTTGATGTGTCTATACTTGATAATAATATACGTTAGACCTACTATTAACATGCCTTAGGATTATAGGTTGATCCTAAATCTCTCTCTCTTTAAATAAATGTTTACATGATTTTCCTATAAGAACACGTGCATGGAATGGGTTACCACACGTGATATAAGTTCTCACTAAGCTTTATAGCTTACCCCATTTACGTATGGGCTGGTATTCCACGCCAGCTTTTGAAGGTTAGTTGCTGAGGGTGCGTAGCGGAACAGGATCTCGAAGCTGTTAGCTCATAGGTGAGACGCTGGTGGCTAGGAGTCCTCAACAGTCAATAGATGTCTACCCTTTCTCATGGAGTTTTTTTTAAGCAATTTATGTTGATGTCGTCTTTTGAATTTGAAACTTGTCAAACACTATTGTGGTCATTTTATGTTGTTATGATCATCGGATGTACGGTTGATCCGTTATTTTTGATGTAATATTGTGGAGACGTCTAGTTCACCATGATGGATAAATCCTTTAATCAAATGAAGTCATTTTGTCGTCATCCATCGCATGGTGACTCTGATTTTCAGGTTGCTGACGATCCCAACCTCGGGGGCGTACGACCCGGGGCGGGTCGTTATAATTTTGGTATCAGAGCCTAGGTTTTAGATTCCTAAGGAATTATGTGTGATTATGTGCCTAGGTCTAAGATTTATGTGGAGTCGTCAATATATTTGAGTTGTCGTTTTGAGTCTAAATTTCGCCTTACTTCGTAAACTCGTAGACTGTTGAGGATGCCACCAAGGAGAGTTGTGCGTGGAGTTGCAGCGAGAGGGAGAGAGAATGTAGGCGGAGCGTTAGGTGGCGATGAGCCAAGTGTAGGACAACAAGTTCCGGGATTGAATGTGAACCCCCCTCCTGCACAGGCAGCAATGAGTGACCCACTACCTGATGGTGTCATTGGTGAGAATGAGGTGCCTGCACCAGCTGTTATACCGCAGCAAGTCGATGTGCAAACTAAGATATTTGATCGGTTCCTTAGGAGAGACCCGCCAAAATTCTATGGGGCCGATTCCCCGATTCAGGCTTTAGAATTTCTTAGGGATATGGAAGCTATCTTTGAGCCAATGGCTATTAATGGAGAGCTGCGAGTTAAGTTTGCTACATATCGGCTTCATGGTGGCGCACGCAATTGGTGGGACAATGTTCATCGTTCGTTGGTTGAAGATGGCCATGTTCCGGTAACTTGGGAACGCTTTGTTGAGATTTTTAAGGATAACTACTGCTTGAGCACCCACATGTCAGCGTATGAGAGAGAACTGATTCAGTTGACTCAAGGGGGAAAGACTATCGATCAGTATGAGATGAGGTTTAGCGAGCTATGTCGATTGCTCCCTGATGTGTTTGCGAATGAGAGAAAGAAGATTGAACGTTTTCGTGATGGACTAGATTTGGAGATTCGTTGCCGGTTATCACTAATGAATTTTGCTAGCTTCCATGAGCTGAAGAATGCTGCACTGAGGGTAGAAATGGAACAAGCTGAGTTTCGAGCTCGTGGGGAGAAGAGGGCAAGGTATGATATGTCGAGGTTTAGTGCTCCTACAAATTCTAGATTTCAAGGACGACCTATACAGCGAAGTCGCTTCACTCAGAGCCAAGCTAGTGCTCCAGTGACTCATTCTCAAGCCACCTCTGTTGCATCTGCGCACCGGCCCCCTAATCGGTTCGGAGGATTTAAAGGGAATATGCAAGGAAGGGCTGGAAATGATAGTTGTTTCCGTTGTGGTAGAATTGGGCATAAGGTCCAGGACTGTCGGGAGAGAATGGTGATTTGTTACCGTTGTAGACAGCCAGGACATGTTAGTAGTGAGTGCCCCTTGCCTCGAGGGAATGCAGGTGGTAGTGGTGCTATCACCCCTATGCCACCAACTAGAGGTGGATTCCAGGGTAACCGTGGAGGGAGATTCGGTGGTCGAGGAAACCAGGGACGTGGAGTCGGAGATCGCCAAGGTAGTACTGTTGCTGGTAGTAGCCAGAGTGGCGTTGGAGCTGGTCGAGGTCAGATTTATGCGGTGACCCAGCAGGAAGCTCAGGACTCGCCTAAAGTGGTGACAGGTACTCTAAATTTGTGTGGGTTAGAAGCAAAAGTCTTGTTTGATTCTGGTGCTACACACTCTTTCATATCTCTAAACTTCTCCCATAGTATGCCTATGTTATGTGAATTGCTATCTGTGCCTCTTTTGATTCAAACGCCAATAGGAAAATCCGTTAAAATTGTTGAAGTATATAGAGATTGTCCCCTAAGTGTTGAGAACCAAATTCTAGAAGTAGACTTACTCCCTTTTGATATGGTAGACTTTGATCTTATATTAGGGATGGATTGGTTGGGAAAACACCATGCTGTGATAAATTGCCATAGTAAGGAGGTGATAATCTTAAGTCCTGAGAAAGTTGAAATCCGTATAGTTGGTGATAGAAAAATCTTCCCGGTTTGTCTTATTTCCGCCCTAGTAACCCGTAAGTTGTTAAGAAAAGGATGTGTTGGATATTTAGCCCACGTGATTGATGTAAGGAAGGATAAGATTGAATTGCAAGATGTCCAGGTAGTAAGGGAATATGTGGACGTTTTCCCTGAGGACTTTCCAGGCCTCCCTCCTGAGAGAGATGTGGAATTCTCGATTGAATTATTACCCGGTACCGCACCAATATCTATGGCCCCATATCGGATGGCCCCGGCAGAATTGAAGGAGTTAAAGACTCAGTTGCAAGAACTGTTGGATAAAGGGTTTATTCGACCCAGTAGTTCCCCTTGGGGTGCGCCTGTGTTGTTTGTTAAGAAGAAAGACGGATCTTTGAGGTTGTGTATAGATTATAGGCAATTGAACAAAGTAACTATTAAGAATCGGTATCCGTTGCCTAGGATTGATGACTTATTTGACCAATTGAGGGATGCTCGTATATTTTCTAAAATTGATTTGAGGTCAGGTTATCACCAGTTGAGGATTAAGGACGACGACGTATCCAAGTCTGCCTTTAGGACAAGGTATGGACATTATGAATTTTTGGTGATGCCGTTTGGATTGACGAATGCTCCTGCAGCATTTATGGATCTTATGAATCGGGTATTTCGTACGTATTTAGATAAATTTGTGGTTGTTTTTATCGATGATATATTGATTTATTCGAGTAGTCTGGAAGAACATGAGGAACATTTGAGGATAGTGTTGGAGATGTTAAGACAGAATAAGTTATATGCTAAATTCTCTAAGTGTGAATTTTGGTTGGAGAAAGTTCAATTCTTGGGTCATGTGATTTCTGGAGAAGGCGTAAGTGTTGATCCTCAAAAGGTTGAGGCTGTGATGAATTGGGAACAACCCACAAGTGTAACAGAAGTAAGAAGTTTTCTGGGTTTAGCTGGATACTACCGTAGGTTTATAAAGGACTTCTCAATCATCTCTATGCCGATGACCCGGTTGACCAGGAAGGGTGTTCCTTTTGTTTGGAGCGAGGAATGCGAGCGATGTTTTAAGGAGTTGAAGGAGAGATTGACTACAGCTCCTGTGTTGACCCTTCCATCAGGCTTGGACGGATATGTGGTATATAGTGATGCTTCACATCAGGGTCTGGGTTGCGTGTTGATGCAGCATGGCAAGGTAATAGCCTACGCGTCAAGACAGTTGAAAAATCATGAGAAGAATTACCCAACCCATGACCTGGAATTAGCAGCCATAGTTTTTGCTTTGAAAATCTGGAGGCATTACTTGTATGGGGTTACATGTCAGATCTTTACAGATCACAAAAGTTTGAAGTACCTGCCAACGCAGAAGGATTTAAACTTAAGGCAAAGGAGATGGATGGAGTTTATAAGTGACTATGATTGCTCAATTGAGTACCATCCTGGAAAGGCGAATGTGGTCGCAGATGCTCTAAGTCGCAAGATAAGAGTGAAAGAGCCAAGAGTTGAGATGAAGGATCTAGGTGTCAACTTTAGAGTTGGAGTCAGTTGAAGTTTGTTGGCCCAAATAAAAGTTAGGCCAGTGTTGATTGAAAGAATCTTGGAGTTTCAAGGGAATGATGAAAAGATGAAGAAGATAGTTGAGGAAGTAAAGAGCGGCAATAAGACTGAATTCGTGGTGAGAGAGGATGGTGCCTTGGTAATGAATGGAAGAATGGTTGTGCCACAATCTGATGAGTTGAAAAGAGAAATTTTGGATGAGGCTCATAATGCCTCGTATACGATGCATCCTGGTACCACGAAAATGTATCGTGAGTTGAGGATGGTATATTGGTGGCCTAATATGAAGAGAGAAATTGCTGAATATGTATCCAAGTGCCTGACATGTCAACAAGTCAAGATTGAGCATAGACACCCAGCAGGTTTGTTGCAACCATTACCTATCCCTGAATGGACATGGGAGCACATCACTATGGACTTTGTTTTTGGGCTCCCAAGAACATTGAGAAAGAACGATGGTATATGGGTAATTGTTGATAGACTTTCAAAGTCGGCACATTTTATACCAATCAAATCAACCCATACCCCCGAGCAGTTAGCAAAGTTATATGTGGATCAAGTTGTACGATTGCACGGAGTGCCGATAACAATTGTATCAGACCGTGACGCTAGATTTACCTCTAGGTTTTGGGGAAGTTTCCAAGAGGAAATGGGTTCGAAGTTAAATTTAAGCACCTCGTATCACCCTCAATCGGATGGTCAGTCAGAGAGAACGATTCAAACGTTGGAAGACATGTTACGTGCATGCGTATTGAGCTTTTCTGGGAATTGGGATGATGAGTTGCCTAAAATAGAATTTGCTTATAACAACAGCTTTCACGCCAGTATTAGAATGGCGCCATTTGAAGCGTTGTATGGAAGAAAGTGTAGAACTCCAGTATATTGGGATGGGATAGGGGAAAGGAAAATCTATGGTTCGGAGTTGATTGAAAGGTCTGTTGAAAGAATAAAGTTGATAAAAGAACACTTAAAAGTTGCGCAAGATAGACAGAAAATGTATGCCGATCATCGTCGAGTAGATTTGTCCTTTGAGGTGGGTGATAAAGTGTTTTTGAGGATCTCTCCATGGAAAGGAGTGTTGCGATTTGGTAAGAAAGGGAAGTTGAGTCCCCGTTATATTGGCCCATATGAGATATTGGATAGAGTTGGGGCAGTTGCTTATCGTTTAGTTTTACCTCCAGAACTTGATAGAATACATAACGTTTTTCATGTGTCATGCCTGCGAAAATACATTCCTGATGAATCCCACATTCTTAAATCCCAACCGATTGAACTTGAGAAGGATCTCACGTATGAAGAGAAACCGGTGAAAATCCTTGATCGTCGAGAGAAAACGTTGAGAAATAAGGTAGTAGCCTTAGTTAAGGTATTATGGCGTAACCAACGCGTCGAAGAAGCGACGTGGGAACGGGAGGAAGATATGAGAAACCTATACCCACACCTCTTTGAGTAAAGGTTAGTTGTTGAAATTTTTGTGTGTGTTGAGTCTTTATGTGTATCTCTTTGAATTGTTTTGTTCCTATGATATATGTTGATCTTGATTGTGATATAAATGCCTTGAGTTGAGAGGTTTAGATGATTATGATGCACACGACAAGTTGTGATTAAGTGATGTCGTTGGGAAGCCTTAAGTCGTGAAAAATTTCGAGGACGAAATTTCTGTAAGGAGGGTAAGATGTAATAACCCGTCCCGTAGACGTGCTAGATAATATTAATTTAATTACTCAGAAAAGTGACGTGTCATAATTCGTAGGATGCATAGTAATTTTAATCGAAAAATAAATAAATAAAAATCGAGTAGTAGCCGGAAAATAAATTTGGGGCGCATGATGACATGTAGTAGGAAGATATTTTGAATAGGTTTTTATATTTACATTTTCCACCCCACAACTTTAGCAAATTAGAAAACATGTCAAACTTGGCCTCCACTCCATAAGGACACTTGTCCATCATGCACCAAAAGCAAGTTCTATTTCCTATAACTTGGTCTAGCATGCTTAGTACACTCATTATCATCTTCATCATCTTTCAACAACACCAAAAAAAAACCTCCAACTCCCTCCTTACACAACCGAGCTCCTCCCCTCTCTTTACTCCCAAATTTTTCTTTCATTTCACTTGCTTTTGAGCTTAGCACAAAGCCAAGAACATTACTCATCCTAAGGTATAATCTTTTAAGCTTTGAACTATATTATTTATGATGTTGACTTTTAAAAAATATTGTTGACCATGGAGTTTCATACAAAGATTTTCATATGCATATATGTTAAATGATAAAAGATGATATATAAACATGATTCACGAATTATTTTGATATATATGACCATATTTTGTTAAGTTGACTTTGGCAAAAAATTGAATCTTGAAGAATAAAACTAAGTATAACCCCATGGATGATATTGAAGCTCATATATATGTTGTATAATGTTAAATCATGTTGATATATGTTGGTATTTTGATTATCATATGGTCTATGTTTTTATTTTGAATTTTTGGATGAAAAATGCTTATAATATGACAAAAGAATAAAAAATATTCAAAACGCGTTTCAAAATTCGTGAGATTTATTCTGTAGATAACCCTGAACATAATGAGCACACGCCAAAAAGAAAAATGAGATTTTGACCCTTTTTGAATTTATTATAATTTCCGCAAGATTCATGGACGAAATGTGTTTTAAATATAAAATAAATACTAAAACGTGATAAACAATTCTGAAAATTTAATTTTAACTACTATATACCTCAAGGCGTAGACACACCAAATTTCAGCTTATTTGAAGGTCATTTGATTTTTCGTTCATATTTTTGATATGTTGTTGCCTACTTATGAGATAAAAATGAAAACAGAGTGTGATTTAAAGAATAAAATGGATATGGATATTGTTCTGAGACTCACCACTGTACTATGAATATCTAAACCAAATATTGGATTTTTCTGAGGTCTATTGCTATTTTTGACTAATTAAATAGGTAAAAGAGGGATTAAATAAAATGAAAATGATTTTAGCATTAAACTGTGAAATTTGTATTTTTCCAGAAACTATGAAGATGTTTGTGACCTATGTTTCGAATATCATAATTTTTGAAGAGGATTTGATAATTATTTTTAATTCAAGGATGTTTAAGGGTTAGGAAATGCTTTAAAACAAAATAAATAACAAATGGACATGAAAATTAAAATGGGCAGTATGTTTGGACTTTGGAATGATATTTTGACTTGGGAAAAATATTTCATACGTTTTTGAAGTGTTTAACTATTTATTTCAAATTAAGGATAATAAAATGAGTTTAGATGATGGAAAATAATAAATGGGTGAAAAATGGAAGTTGGGCAGAATGTTTAGCCTTAAAATGAATATTTGGACTTATAAAAATTATTTGGTTGAATAAGTTTGAGTTTTACCACTTGATTACGATTTTTGACATTTAAAATGGCCAATAAATAGTTTAAAATGAGAAAATTGGAGAAGTGAGTCAAAAATCATCCATGGGCACAATACTTATGACTTTTGGGTATTTTGAGGATAAAGTAATAATGAGAAATTGCAAAATGATTTGAACTAGTGTTTGACACTTTTGAGGCCGAAGGGCATTTTGGTCATTTCACAAAGTTGACATAATCCCTGAGCATGATTTGTTGCATTGGGGTATATAAGGGTAAATCTAATGTGAGAATCCAACCTCGAGCGATGTAATGGTCCGAACACGGGGAAGGGTAAAATAGTCATTTCACGCCTTAGTGGATTGTTAACGCGCTTACACTATTTAGGAGCTGAAAGGGGACGCACAAGGAACATTTAGGTGTACGCTAGTTGCTCTAGCCAGAGGTGAGTAACCTATCTCACAAATGATAACTTGCTACATGTGGTATTTACACGTATTGATTGATAATGTGTTAATTTCTATTATTGTGTGGTTGAGTTATAATATGAGATAAGTGATAAGAGATGAGGTACATAATATGGGACATTGATTAAATGATGATACAAGTGTTAAACTGAACCATAGTGTGAAATATGAAACTGAGTGAACTAAATATGAGATGTTAATAATTATTGTGATTATTGGAGTTATATGAAAATAGAAGTATATAAAGTCGTACCATGATGAGATGAACACATAGCGTGGTTGACTCGAGGGATTGTATGTATATGATTATGTGGTGATTGATATGTGTTGTTTATATGATTGGTTGATGTGTGGTATTGATATCCGGTAAAGTGCCCTAGTAGTTATAAAGCTACGGGAGCGGGTGATGTGCCCTGTCCTACAGGTGCGGGTGATGTGCCCTATATGGTGCGGTTGTTAATATACCTTGTGTCGACGGGCACAAGAAGAGCTCCCTGCAGGTAGAGGTTGATATAAAAGCATGCACATTGATAAATCCTGAATGGCCACAGGATAAGATACGATAACCGGATGTCATATTGTGTCGATTGGTGAAGTATATTGCGGTTGAATGTTATTTATGTACTTAAGGCGTGATTGCGTGATTATTAGTTCTTGATGTGTCTATACTTGATAATAATATACGTTAGACCTACTATTAACATGCCTTAGGATTATAGGTTGATCCTAAATCTCTCTCTCTTTAAATAAATGTTTACATGATTTTCCTATAAGAACACGTGCATGGAATGGGTTACCACACGTGATATAAGTTCTCACTAAGCTTTATAGCTTACCCCATTTACGTATGGGCTGGTATTCCACGCCAGCTTTTGAAGGTTAGTTGCTGAGGGTGCGTAGCGGAACAGGATCTCGAAGCTGTTAGCTCATAGGTGAGACGCTGGTGGCTAGGAGTCCTCAACAGTCAATAGATGTCTACCCTTTCTCATGGAGTTTTTTTTAAGCAATTTATGTTGATGTCGTCTTTTGAATTTGAAACTTGTCAAACACTATTGTGGTCATTTTATGTTGTTATGATCATCGGATGTACGGTTGATCCGTTATTTTTGATGTAATATTGTGGAGACGTCTAGTTCACCATGATGGATAAATCCTTTAATCAAATGAAGTCATTTTGTCGTCATCCATCGCATGGTGACTCTGATTTTCAGGTTGCTGACGATCCCAACCTCGGGGGCGTACGACCCGGGGCGGGTCGTTATACAAGTGTTAAGGCCAGATAATCTGAAGATTGTTGTGTTGGCCGGGGCAGGGTAGCTTCTGATCCAGGCAGGGTCGATGGGTGAGTTGGTGCCGATCCATTCATTAGCCAGAAAATTCACCGTTTGTGTGGGGAGGTCTTCAATGTCATGCCAAGGTCCGAAGATTAAGAAGTGTGTGTCTTCCTTGTCTTCTCCTTTGAGAAGTAGTTTAGCAAAGTTTTTGAGTTGTTCTTCAACTTCTTTGTTCCAATCTTCAAGGGAGTTAGCAGCGACCCCGTACACCATGATGATATTTACAGATTTGCAAATGACAAAGCCGAGGCAAAGATAGGGGGGAAATGATGTTTCAGCTGAAATCCAGAGAGTGTCCGAGCTTGAGAGGTTGATGGGGATTTGAGATGAAACATGGGACGAGGAGAGTGAGTTGTAGAACTTGTTGCCATTGACAGAGTCACTGTCCGAGGGAAATCCAGCTTTGTTGAGAATGCTTTCCCATAGTGAATTCCATGAAAGACCCAGGTCCTCCCTGTATTTTTGGAGGTCATCTCTAGTCTTTGCCCATTCAGGGTGATAATTCCCTTGGATGACTTTGTCAAGAGGAGGGAGTGGAAGGTTGTTGGGGAGTCCACTTTCATCCATGGAAAGCAACATGGCTTCGTTCATATCCCTCTCATACATCTCTCTTTCATAGTTCATTTGTCCTATTTGATCCGATCCATCAGGGGAGCTAGGAATGTTGAGGTAGTTGGGGGTTGTGAAGGCGGGTGATGAATTGGGATTGTCATTTAGGAGTGGTGTGTCAAAGTTTGGAGAATTAGGTAGGGGGTTGACTGTTATAGCTGCAGGCGGAGGAGGGCCAGTGGGATGACCACCTTCTATAATAAGTCCAATAATTTCATCGGCAGTGAAGGTGTTTGTGTGATGAATGGGGGTGATTGGTTCTGGGGAATTATTCTGAGGCAGGACATTAATGGGTTCAATGTCTAGTGCTTGGTGAGGGGAAATGGACATGTCTGATGGAGGAGATGGGGGGCTATTGTTTCTGTCTGGGCTGGGAGAGTCATTATCAGAGGAGTCGTTGTTGCCATGGTGAGGGTTGTGATGCGGGTTGTGTTGGTTTTGCTGGGGGTGGGCAAAGAGGTGAAAATGAAGCCGGACTGCTGTGTTTCTGAACTCAGCTGAGTTCGGCAGGGCTCTCACCCAGTGATCAAACAGAGGTCTTGCAATGTCAACATGGAAGTTGTAGAAGTTGTTTTGGTTAGTTCGAAGAACTCTATCCATATATCCATTGAGTGCCCACTCAGGTTGGATTCGACAATGCGCAATAGAATGACCAATTCTTCCACAGAGATAGCAGGCTCTAAAGATTCTTTCATAACGAAAATTGATCCATAATATAGTGTCATCTGGCATACCGATGAATGTACCTGGGATTATGGGAGCATTGGTGGGAACTCTTATTTTGACACGAACAAACTCCATTGCTCTTGCTTCAGCTGCATAGAGGTCTATCACCAGTACTTCGCCTGCAGTGGAGGCCATATTTCTTATGTTGTCTTCATAAAATCCTTCAACAGGGATTCCATGTAGCTGAATCCAGAGGTCCATGGTAGTAATCTGGAAGGATTGGAGGCAGAGGTTCGGCGTCCAGTGGCTCAGCAATAGGAGTGCTCCATTGATGTTAAAAGGCGCCCTGATGATAATATCATCCTTGTCATCATTGTTTTCAAACAGGAAGGTGAAGAGGGTGCCTATTTTTTCCACTGTGACAGTTCCTCTTAGAGTCCAATAGGAGTTGACATATGTCTAAAAGTTAGATCAAAATAATAAATCTTTATTTTAGGATTCGTTATATTTTAAAATTGGAAAATTAAACCAATTTTGTCATAATCAAAGCAGATCTCACACCATTTTGATTTTAATTTGAAGTAAATCATGCCGGATGAATGGTATTTTGGGGAATTGTTTTTTCTGGTTCCTATTTTGGCGAATTTGTAATTGCATTACTATAATTTTTTTTGCAAATGAAGGTAAATGAAGCACTTTGATAGTTGTGATGAGGAAGGGTATAGTTGGTAACATCAGTGGTGAAAACGACTCGATAAATATCCGACCCGCTCGATAAGCTAACGGGTAATATCCGATCCGCTCGATAAGGTATCAAGCTCGATTTTAGTACCCGACTCGATAAGTACCCGCTCTTAAGGTAATTACCCGACCCAACTCGATAAATGCCCGACTCGTTAAAATAAAAATAGAAAGAACTTATTTTTTAACACAATAAAGATGTATTAGTATATTTTAAATTTTAATAAATTAAACAAACCTTAATTCTTTCAAATATTCATAATAAAATGCACAAACCTTAATTATAGATAATTATTTTTGCCATATATATTGAAATTACTAATTTATTTATTCATTTATTAATGGATCGGGTATTTATCGAGCGAGTCGGGTATTTCAAACGAGCACAACCTTGTACCCCTACCCTACTTCTTAACTATCGAGCGGTCTATCGATTCGAGTACTCGAGCCGGGTGCTCGAGCGGGTAACGGGTTACCCGACTCGTTTCCAGCAATAGGCAACATATATAAATTTGCTCTGAAACTAAAGTTTTTGCTCTGACATTATCATTAGCCCAAGAAAAATGGTTATAACAACGGGTATTTTATCGATACTTTTTCTTACTTTTTGGCCAGTACAATATTTTCCCTTTCAATAACACTTTTTCCTTTTTAGTATCTATATTAAGTATGTGCATTTAAACACCAAGTTTTTGTTATATTTTGATTAAAATATAGTAACATATAAATAATTTGATAGATTAAATATTTATTACTATAAAAATTAATATACGTTATATTAAATAAAATGAAAGAATATATCATATATGTTGATAAAAATTATATTATTTTTTAATAACATTACTACTTTGTACGGTGTAAATATATTAAAAGTATTAGATGTTGTAGTAAGTATTAAGGTCCGTTAATAAAAAGAAGAAGTAATTAAGGTCCATTAAAACTATCACTAACGAGAGATATTTGGAGTGATATTTGCTTGCAATAAGAGCAAGGGTAAGAAAGGAAAGCATGAGTACAAAAAGCACATTGAATTTCATAAACAATTAACTATTATGAAAAACTAAATTTTTTCTAAATAATCAAGTAATGTGAATCGGAGGGAGTATAATTTATAAGGGTAATTTTCTAAAGAAGTATTAAATAATGTCTTAATTATTATGACAAGAAAGTACAATTTTCGTATGCTTTTTACACATGGACAATCTTATTTCTTTATTTCATATTTTTACTTTATCCTTTTATCTAATTTTATGTGTTCTTTTATTTTTTAAGAGTTATAAAAAGAGATTAGATTTGTTTGATTTATAAATCATTTTTTTCTCTTTTTCTTTATTTCCTCAAGGTTTTTATATGTGGTACAAAGATAAAATGATGTGGAATTGAGAGAAAATGAAATTAATTTTTGAAGTACTCCCCTAGTATATACTGAGAAGATATTTGAAAAATTATTAAAGATATTTAATGATGTTTTTTTTTTTTGTTGTTGTTGTTGTAAATTAGCGATGAGGTGAGATTTGAACCCAGGACCTTTTGATCACTAGCTAGAGCCTTTTTCACTAAAGATATTTAATGATTTGAAAAACAAATAAATAAGATGGTGTGAACTATTGAGAAGATCAATTACCTTCTACTGAACATCGTTTAATATGGGGCCACCCGCTAGGGAGAGGACTAGAATGTGGTCTAATCTTAATGAATGAGCAGTTTAAGCCCACTCCTTCGTGATCCTGCCTGGCCCACTTATAATACCATCTCTTGAATCTTGATAACGCGATCGAGCAGACTTCATAGATGCTAGATTCAAATTCAGCCCAACAACTCTTCACAATATAATGATAGAAGGTTTGATTGTACACGATTCGATTTTATTCTAAACTAAAATTGAAATCAAAACTATTTTGTCTGAATCTAAATTAGGTTCGGTTACATTTCGTTTTTGATCTCGTCGGTTTCGGTTCGGCTCTGTTCCATTTTCGGTTGGGGGCTATTTTTTCGATTTATCGTTTTTTGTTATTATGATATTTTTTTGGCGAGTTTTAAATTTAAATAATAATGGTTTCCCAAAATTAACTTGCAATACTATGTCTAACTTATGTAAGTTTAATTACTCATTTTAACATTAATTCTAAAAAATTACACAAACAAAATTAAAAAATTTACATATCTATTATTACATTAATCGATATTATTGCCTTGGAAAAAATTGGTTTGATTTGGTTGTTTATGTTGTTTGTATTTAATTTGATGAAGTTTGGTTGTGTATGTTTGATTGAATGAATTTTAGTCCTAATAAAATAGGAAAAAAAATATAGAGTCTCTTGACACTCACACTATACCTTGAAAATATTCAAGGTATACCGTGAAAATCAGGCCTGGCATGCCTCAAACGAGGCTCAGGCCATATACCTGGGCCTGAGGCCTAAACTCGGGCCCCTATTTGGCCCTGTTATTATCTAATTGTGGTCGGGCAGGGGCCAGGCTAATGGAGGTGGCCGACTTTTGGTCTGATCTGGTTTGAAACTCACATTATTTCTAAATAACAAAAAATAAACAATCAAGATCATATGCGGATTTCTTGTCACATACTTTATAGTATGGAGTTGTACATAAGTATGCAAAAACTTAACACATAAAGTCTTTACTAGTCCCTTGCTAGTTGCAGAACAAAGAAAAATCTTGTACTGTACTAATTAAAACGATCAAATCACTTTGAGTATTACTTCACATGTACTTATATTGAAAATTATGAGACAGAGTTAATCGAATAGCCTAGTGAAAAAAGTTCTTACTAGAGATCAGAAGGTCTTGGATTAGAGACAGAGTAGTTTTGAACGTAAATTAGTTTGACAGATATGACCATTAGCACGTTATAGAATGCCGAAACTTGTCGTCGAAGCATCAAAATTGATCCCCCCATAGATAGACTTGTTGAACGAATATATAATTACTCCTCAACACAGGGAATATACTTTCTTGCAGCCTTTTGCATTGTGTTGAAACAAACACATTATAACAACATTTTCCTTGGTCTACCTATTTAAACTTACGAAGAAATATTATATAGCTTCAAACTAATTTGTGATGCAATGGCTTCTTGATAAGCTCAAAAGAGCGATTTCAGGAGTCGAAGCCCAATATAGAGGCCCTCTCAAGATGTATCAATTATGCAATTCTTTTTCTCTTTTCATTATCGCTATTTGTAGAGTGCGTTATGTTCGTATTAAATAGATATCGGCTTGGCGTAATAGCCTGCAAACCACGAGAAAATGGATAAACCAGCAAAACTTTGACCCATTTTTTAGATAGTTGGGTGGTATAAGTTAAAAACGGG
This sequence comes from Echium plantagineum, assembly GCA_003412495.2. Lineage (NCBI taxonomy): Eukaryota > Viridiplantae > Streptophyta > Magnoliopsida > Boraginales > Boraginaceae > Echium > Echium plantagineum. The sequence goes on along the minus strand of CM016562.1, from coordinate 29,049,450 downwards.
GTCGACCTTGTACTAGTTTACTCATTTAATAAACAAACCACGCCAGCCAGGTAAATCATGATAGGCTCGACCAAAAAAGTATTGGTGGGGAAATTAAACTCATGTCCTTATGGTCACAATATCACCTACTCTATCAATTTGACCACTCTTATGTATATGCGACTGTTATTATGCATACATAAAACAAAAGTCACTTGTAGGAGACAAAAACATGTATTAGAGCATTTGTAGTAGTCCCTCTAAAAATACGTTTACCTCAATAAAACGGAAGAAGATTCAAAAAAAATGTTAAAAATCCTCTTTTCTAGACTCTTTATAATATGATGGCCCACACCAAATTTTTGAGGAATCAATTGGATGTGCCAATATATGAGTATAGAGATCATTTTCCAAAACTACCTTTATTAAATTTACTTTATTGTCTCTCATGCACCATGACCAATCAAGTCTATTTTTTCTTCCTCACAAATTCTTTTTTTATTTCTTTTGCTTTTATTTTTATTGAATAGGGTGTCAAATAAGGAAGTTGCAAAAATAATAACATTGAAATACATTCCCGAAATTAATAAAGATAATAAATAGAAAATATTTTAGAAATCAATTTAAGATGGCTAATGTGAATTGAATAATCTTTAATAGTATTAATGTTACAAGTAACCAGTAATGAAATGTGAAAAATCAACAAAGGTTGTTTTCTAAAAGGTAAAGTATTGATTTATGTTTGTGCTGTACAAGTTGAAATTGAGCTTGAGTTTCACCATATTAAATTTTTAGGTCCACCCCTGAGGGGATCGGGACTTGAATGGAGTGATCAAGTTTGATCTCAACAATAACTCAATAAGCCCGACAAGATCTATTGCAAGGAAGCATATACCCCGATAACCCAAAAAGCAGCCATCGGATAAAAGCGAATAAATCAATTATTATGAACATATTTTCAATAACATATTCAAGTTAAACGTTTTCTTCCTAAAAAGTTTAATTTAACTAACAATTTCCTATATACGCACTATGGAATGATTAAATGTATGTGACAACAATTTGTAAACGTTTAACATATAGAAGGAAATATTTAAACATATCATGATCACTCACAATGCAACTATATATGCAAGAGCTATGATAAAAGAAAAAAATAGCATTTTTACTCGTTAACTTATATGATATATGAAATTAAAGTTAATTGTTGGAATGGTCCCAGTAAATGAGTCTGGTGCACTTTGGTCCTTAGTGGCACTATTGCAGAAATGGTCCCTGAAAGTGTGTATATTGGTGCGATTTGATCCCCATATCGTTAACTCCGTTAAATTTAAGCATGAATAGCAATTTTTGGGGCAAAAACAAAACTTTTTATAACTTAATCGATGTTGTATAATTTTTTTTCCTTCTGTTTTAGAGTGTTAGATCAACGTTTGAGGATATGAAAATGTTTAAACTGAATTGATTTCTTAGTTTGAATGTATTTAATTGTTACTTTTGCCTTTAAGTTTTTGTTATTTACATTTTAGGCCCCAAATGGGGCTATTAAGTTATAAAAAGTTTCATCTTTGCCCCAAAAATTGCTATTGACGCTTGAATTTAACGGAATTAATGGAACAGGGACCAAATTGCATCAATATACACACTTTTAGGGATCATTTCTGCAACAGTGCTACTTTGAAGGACCAAAGTGCACCAGACCCCCACTTACTGGGACTAACTGGGACTATTTCAACAATTAACTCTATGAAATTACAGGAATATACAGTAGCTATCCTTAAATGTCACAAAGTAATAGTAAATATTAAAAATTAAGCAAAAGGCTAAAATCATTGCTCATATTTAGTTGGGTTAACCATTTAGTCTCATTCGGTCATCGATCATTTAAATTGAATACTTTTACTTTTATTGATAACTATTTTTATGAAGTTGAATGTTGGCATGTTGACTAGTTAGTTCTTTTGAACAAAAATATTTTAGTACTCTCTCTACTTCATAAAAATTATTCACTTTCATTTTGTATTTTTATTTCAATATAATTTGCTATCAATTTGGTAAATATTTAAGAAAAAAAGAACAACTTCAACTAGTATACACTCACATATAATTTCTTTTTTCTGTAAAGCAAAACTAAACAACGTTCATGTAATGAGAAGAATATATGAGGAGTAATAATATTTGAACAACTCAGGGTGGGGGTGAGGGTGAGGGTGGGGTGGGGTGGGGGTGAGGGTGGGGTGGGGTGGGGTGGAGGAGTCATCATTGCTAGATTATTCTCTAGCAATTCAGGGGCTGGGGGGCCAACAAGGATTCCAAAAGAGGGTGTCACATGTCACTATGTATCTTATCGAAATGTCCCCTTTTTTCTGCTTAAATTCTCATTCTAATCATCTAAATAAGATATCATAATCATTATCTGTACGATTATACATATATTGTCATGGTATTACTATTTACATCCCATCTATTTCCTATTAATTTGAATATTTTCTCGTTAACATTTAATGAAAGTATTAATTTAAAGACTATTTATCCACACAGTACATATTATAAGGATTATGGACACATTATTTTTACTTACTAATACTACTAAATACAGCGATCATTCATTTAGTGAAAATATTTTAATAATGATTTCGCAAATATACCTAATTGCTTAATAAAATATTTTGTGAGTAAATAACAAAATAATATGAAGAAGATAAAAGGAAGAAGTAGTATCTTTCAACACTCATTTCTCAAACCAACTTCTTGCTAATTGTCAAATAATTACACCTAAGGGCCTATATATATGTCCCTGAATTTTCAATCATAGAAGTATAACTTTATGTGAGGATCAACTAATAATGGTCAGATAGAGTCTGCTTGACATCAATTTAGTAAGACCATGATGGGATGATGATTATCCATGTTCATTTCAGTTGAAAACAATTACCTGTATTTGATTTAACTACACAATTATTCCCTAATAATGATACATAAGTAGTATTTAGTAAATAACAGTATCTTTTTTTATTAAAATGGTCGAAAATACAGTTTCCCATTAACATGTTAGCACCATTTCAAATTTGCAGGAAAATATCTTGAATTGTATATGATATTAAAAGTTTATTCGGTTCATACTAAAATCAATTTGTTTTAGATGGATACAGTTTAAGGCCATTTAAATTATCTCATATGTTTTGACATCTTCAATGTGGATAGGGTCTTTCTTCACTACCTCCTAGTCGAGGTGGCACCCGATTTTCGGCGATCGTGTGGGTGACATTGAAGAGCTAACTCATTATTAGTGCTGGAAAGGAGTCTGGTAATCTATTACCCGCTCGAGCACCCAACTCGATAGGCCGTTTAACAGTTAAAGAGTAGGGTACGAGTCTAGTGTTGTGCTTGTTTGAAATACCCGGCTCTTTCTACAAATACCCGGTCCGTTAATAAATGGTTAAACAAATTAATAAGTTCAATATATATGTTAAAAATAATTATCTAATGTTAAGTTTTGTGTATTTCATTATGAATACTTGAAACGATTAAGGTTCATTTAATTTATTAATATTTTAAATATATTAGTATAATTTTTATTTAAATTAAAAAAATAAGTATTTTTTTCTTTTTGTCTTAATAAGCCGGGCGATTATTGAGTCCAGCCGGATAATTACCTTAATGATTTGGGTACTCGAGTCAAGTCGGGTATAAAGTTGAGCTCAATATCTGATCGAGTCGGATATTATCCGGATCATTATCTTATCGAGTCAGGCCGAATATTCCAATAACAAACTCGACTTATTTTCAACACTACTCATTATATGATGTCAAAAGTCCACGAAATGAGCGAAACCTCTAAGATCATTTATTCATCTAATATGCTTTGACATATTTATACTCCCTCCATTCTTGTATAGTTGTTATTCTAGCCTTTAGTTTTTGCTTATAAATAATTGTCTTATTAACATTTCAACATATATTTTATCAACTTTCCTCTTCAATCCTATTCACTGTAATTACATGATCAATACTTTTATTAATTTGCATGAGATGAAGGTAAATATTAAATGTCACAAATATTCCTTGATTAATTAACATAACATTTCAGTTTATATAAAAATCCAACTAATACCTCCTTGATGGTGGATAATAAGTGTGCCTTTATTAATAAAGAATTGAGATGCAACTTACATGAAAAGGCCAACTAATCCTCTTAAGTATATTTTTAGAAGTTTGAAAGATTAATTATGGGTAATAAATGTACATTTTAGTAAATCAATTTTTAGTTTATTTGATCATATAATTCTCTACCTAGGGACTTATAGATCATTCTACACTTCTCTTATTTGTTTCTTTTTCAAATTTTGAAGCACAATATTTTGTCCAATCAGGTTGTTATAAGTTTCTCCTACTATATCTAATTCAAAATGATTCTCATTTATATTTTTGTAGACAAATATTTGAGTAATCATAACTTTTATCATTAAAAATTACAAAAGTTTGTCAAAAAAACAAAAAATAAATAATTTTTTAAAATTGGCGGTAGTAGTAAATAATCTTAAAAAAATTATTTGTTAGGGTAAAACACTGCAATCATTATTGATGTTTATTTGCATTCACCACTCACTTACTCATAAATATTATAGTCCCACTCATCCGTCTTTCTAAATTGGACATTTTTCTTTAGAGCAAATGACTTCATGATCACTAACGTTTACTAAAAAACTCCACTCGATCATTCTAGTATGACTTTGTGTATTTTCGATCACTCATGTTCACTCCTATAATGTATATTTTTTGTCACTCAGCTGTTTTTTTTTTGTTGACCGCAATTCTTTTTAGGTTTTAGAGGGGTATTTTTCTCCATTCATACTATTATAGTAATTAACTCATCATCTTCTTCACTTAACCCATCTGTTAAGATGCACATCCCACATCGAAAGTCAATGTCCTCCCGGGTCAATAAATAAGATCTTGGGCTACTCCCTCTATTGCCAATTGGTTTTAGAGTGGAACCTCATAGACTCTTAACATGGTATCAGGAGCCAAGCCCGAGTTAATGAGGCACGTGTAACCCAGCCGATGTTGTTCTGGCAAAGAATTCGGGCGAGAAAAATTCCGCCGACGATTGGGTTACACGTGAGGGGGAGTGTTAAGGTGCACATCCCACATCGAAAGTCGATGTCCTCCCGGGTCAATAAATAAGATCTTGGGATACTCCTTCTAGTACCAATTGGTTTTAGAGTGGAACCCCATAGACTCTTAAATTCACCACCAAAGTACTCCCAACCGACACCCTCGCCAACAACATCCAATCATTCGTGTTAATTTGAGTGTTAATATTACCTTTCTGGCCTCTATTATAGGCAGCTTATTGTTCGCCTTCATACTACAATTGAAAACTGGAAGAAGGCAAAGAGGCAAGAGTAGTGCTTGGCTTTTAGGAAAATGAGACGAGATCATAGATGGAGTATAATGTTAGGGTTTGCAAAAGTGAAACTTAAGGTGGTCACAAATTTGAATCCCTAGAACAACTTTCCTTTTTCCATACTTTCCATGCCTAATATATGACTAGCACGTTAGCTTCCTCCTTCAAATCAAATCAACTACACCACGCACCTTAAGTCCCTTTTCGTTCGGAAATTACAAAATTATCAAAAAAAAAAAAAATCTCTTGCCACCTTCAATCCCTAAAGCAATGTCTAAGTTAACAAATAATAATTGTATTAATTATTTATTATCTATTATTGTGAAATTATATTTTGAATTTTATATTATTTATTAATTTTTAATTTATTAATCTTTAAATTCAATCTTAATGGTTTCATGTAATTAATTTAGGATTTTAATTTGATTAAATTTTAAGATTTTATATTTGCTTGTTAAACTGAAACACATACACAATCTTTAAGTCAAAAGGTTAAACAATTAATTTAGGATCTTAATCTTAATGACTCAATATAAACTAGATACATAAGTTAGAATGATTAGTGTAATATTGATTAAATAATTCATAATGAGAATATTTGGGTAGCTACATCGATTATTATATTAGATATATAATTATTTATTTAATTATTACAATTGATGGTTAATTGTTAAATATAATTTTGCTTTTGTTTTCATATACATAAGTATTTTATGCCAAAAGAGATATTTGTTGATTCAAGTGTAATTATCTATCTCGAATACGACCTTCAATTCACTTAAAAATGGCTAATATTTTGCTTAATGATTGTTTGATGACTTATATAGAAAAAAAGTATTTAGCACTTTTGATAAAGGAGATCTTATCAATCGGTTTCAAGTAATGAAAAAGAGAAGAATGTCGATAAATTTGAAGTAGCTTCTATTGTTGTTACTTTTTATTAACGTAATATTCATAGCTTTTGCAGTATGGTTTAATGTGTATATGTTGTCGTTAGCTAAATTTTTTTGAATGATAAATGCAAATCCCATTATGAAATTATTGGGTCCGTCCCTGGACAAGATTGAATCATGCAAATTGTTGAATCATGAGTTGGTCTCTAAAAGCTTAACGGTGTAGATATGGGATGCTAACTAATGGTTTTCCCTTATGGTTTTTTTTTTTCTTTTTTGTCAATTTAGAATGAGGTGAGATTCGAACCCAAAACCTTTTGGCCAGTAGCGAGAGCCTTTTTCACTAGGCTATTCGAGTATCTCTTCCCTTCTGGTTTTTGTGTCTCAACTCTGAAGCCTCGGTACTGGTTTTTACTGTTAATATGGCAATCATTTGATTATAAAAAAAATCAGATTTTTATTTACTCCACTTTCCTTTTATTTGATAAAGGTTTGATTTTTATTCAGCTCTGTTTTTTCTTGGTGGTCGTTGTGGGATGGAGGAGATGGATTAAGTGAAGAAGATGAGGTTAATCACAATAATAATATGAAATGACAAAAATACCCATCTAATAACTCGAAAAAATTGCGGTCAACTAAAAAAACGGATGAGTGACCAATAATATACATTATAGTAAACATGAGAGATCAAAAGTATACAAAATCATATTATGATGATCAATTGAGATTTTTTAGCAAACGTTATTGATCAATAAAGCCATTTGTTCTTTTCCTTACATAATTAATGAATGTGCCAAACACATGAATTTTTGAAAGACATATAGTAATTTCACATCCAAAAATCCTTTTAATAAAAATAAAAAAGGTTAAAATATCATCTGCCCAAAATAAATGGGTGTAAAGTTACTATTATTCCTTTGAAAAAGTCATGTGTTTGGCACAACTAGTTGACTTCACAAAATAGCTAATTACATGAGTAAATATATTTAATATGAAAAGATAAGTGAGTGAATGATGTTATAGTATTCATGAGTTGAACACTAGTGCGCATGAACAATGGTTGCAACCTTTTGTCCTATTCATTAAGGTAATATGTTTGAAATATTAAAAAAATAGACGAATAATATAAGTGTAACAGAGAGTGCCGCATAAAATTGTAACAAGTGATCTAAATTTAGTAATTTAACTACTAACATCAGTTGTTGCAGTCTCCACTGTACTAACTATATTGAAAGTTGATATGACATTACAACAAAACTATAACAAATACAAAAAATAGACGAGAAAGAAACACAAAAAATTACTCGTATTTGTCTAGTTCGGTGAAATTGAACCCTTGTCTAAATGTGATATTGGGCTGTTTCTACGTTACTGTGGAATAAAAAAAGGCTTAATTTCAGGGCACCTGAATGTTAAAAAAATCTCAAAAATAAGCACCTGGTGAATTTTTTTTCCCAAGTAAGCACCTGGACCGATAAATTGGCACCTACTTTCATTTTTCTCATTTTTCTAAATTTTTCAAGTTTTTGACATTTTAAAATCCTTAACCCAACGACAAGTTAATCATATTGAAATTCCCAAAATCCTTAATACTAAAAAGTCTGATCTATCAATAGATCAATAAAATATGCAATGATCATGAGGTAATTGTTGAGAACCATAGTTCATCACATTACTGGTAAATTGCAGGTTTAACTTCTTATTACCCTGTTTAAGACACTACAATATTTTTTAAACTTGGATAGGTTGCCGATACTATGCATCATCATACCCCTTAAGTCGAACAATAAAATATGTTTAATCAAGAAAATCATGTAAAAAGGATTATCTGTCTCTATTTGGTGTAACTGCCCGTCCTTAGTAGCTGCAATTTCTATGACCACTCTCACATTAATAGTTTTTTATTTTTGAAATTATAGAAACGAAATGTTACTATAATTACAAAATAAATTTTTTTGTAGATATAAGTTTAAGTTTTCAACTTTTCTGAGAAACATTTAAACTAAAGAAAATTCATTAATTTTCTTGGAAATATAAATCTAAATATAGAAAAAAAGATAGAACGTTATATAGTGATTTAATACAATTACTTCATAATTTTTTGCCATATACATATATAACATATAGCGTAGTTTCTACGTGTTAGATAATTACAATTGTCTATTCATTTTTTAGGTTTAGCTAACTTTTAGAAGTAGTTACAAATAATATTAATAAATATTCTATATAAAAGTTTAATTTTTCGTTAAACTCTTATTTCAAACTTTTATGTAGAACAGCAACAAGTGGAAACGGGTAACCTTAAGCATTCCTGCCATGAAGCAGAAGATGCCTTGTTCCAAGGCATGGAGAAGTTACAACAAATTCTGGCTTCGACAATTGCAGCCGGTGAACTCGGTGAAGGAAATTATCTTCTGCAGATGAGTGCTGCTATGGAGAAGTTGGAAGCTCTAGCGAGGGTTCTCAATTAGGTAACATTCACATTGTCTAAGAACTGAACTGCTTGACATAGTTACAACTGGATTGGAATGTGGTACCAGCTGAACCTGAAGAAGCCCCTCTATCTATCCTACTAAACTCTTCCTCAGTTTGATTGTCTTCCTCCGCCACCTCCTCAGTCTCGGTAGGAATTTCCTCGCCCCTGTGAGGATCCGAGCACTCAGGAGAGTGTGGGGTACGTCCTTGAGTGTCTGTGGAGACGTGACTAGACAAAAAGGCAGGCTCCAGAGGAGAGAGTAGGGTTTGGGGTAATCTCAACAGATCTCTGAATTCATCGTCTACGTCCTCCGAAGTATTCTTCTCACCAGATGAAAGGTTCACTACCGGAGAGGATTGTGAAAGATCCTTTTGGATGGTGGGTTCCGTCTAATCTGGAGAGGGGTTAAGAAATTCCATACCCTCAGATAGAGCTTCGCGAGGAGGACTGGGAGACACGGAGGCTAGTGGTGTGACCACTGAAGGACGAAGAGGGTGAATCTGTATATGAGGAAAAGGATCATCGTTAGGAGAAATCACAATAGAAGGAGAAAGGGTTATGGTACAACCGAAGAGAGCTAACCACTTATACCATTCAACAAGTTTGGGTTCATAGACAAAGAGGTCATCATCGTCCGTGAAACCAAACTCATCAGAAACGGAAGGGAGAGGCTCGTACGCTGAAGGAAAAGTACAAGAATGACCTACCTCGTTCATAAGTTGGCCGTTGGATTGATAGGCTTTGGAGTTCGTTTTATCCATGAGAATATCTACAAGAACGAAAGACGAGGGATGAGATCAAGGCAAAAGTAACGAGTGTTTCACCAAATAACCTAATAACACTATTTGACCCAAGGGAAAAGGGAATTAAAGATCTAGAGACGGAATTTCAAAAGGCCTCTAGAAACTTATTCAAAATCATTGAAGAACATTCAAACATTCAAATACTTAAAACCCAGAAGAAAGCATGGAAGATGGCGTAATCTGGGCATAAGTTGAATCATACTCACATAAAAGAAGGAACTTTGTGGGAAAAGAAGTGTTCGTACCTAAGAATTGTTCGAAATCGTAGCAGAGACGAAATAAGGCAAGAAGACCAGAAATGGGGAAGATGATAACACAGAGAAAACCGACAAATAAGAAGAGTGAAAAGTACATATGAAGGAGTTTAAACACCTTTTATAGATCTCAACTGTGACTCTTCCACTTCTACACCAATCTGGTATGGACGTGTGGCATGTCGTCGAAGATCTCAATAGCTTGTTTGAAAGTGGAGTAAAAGACCAAGGCTTATCTCTCGGTCTTCATCCATTCATCTTAAAAACAGCGGAGGCGGGATTCAGCACGAGAGACAGGGGGCAATGATGTAACCCTATATCGATGGGCTTACCCTGGCCCGCATCCTAATAAGGAAAACGAGCCAGTCCACTAAAGGGACTTGTGAGTCAACATTCAGAGGCCCACTCGAGGGCCCAGAAGGGACAGGTGCCCTCACCTCATTGGTTCAGGTGATATTGTACTTCTCTCTTAAGCCTATAAATAATCATGAGGTACTATCATTAAAGCTAATCTACTTTATTGTACTCTTAAGCATTAGTTCACCTATCACACAAAGTACCCATACTGACTTAGGCATCGTAGTGTCTGTGGCTGGAACCCAGCCACGCTTTCAGGTGTAGCCGAGCATACGGAGGACGAACCCTGGCTCCTAAGGCGCGCCTTGCTCCCAAGCGCACCATATCCACCCGGAGGTTCCAAGTACAGGAGAGTCCAGGGCAGAAATTGGATCAGGAACGAGACCTCGTCACTTTGAGGATCAATTGAACGAGAGTACATCACCCATCTCTCATCTTTTCAATTACTTTTGTCCAATGATTCACCAAGTTTATTCGAACTTCGAAATTTGGTTGCAGTGCTAGCAAATTCGAGTGTTGGTCATTTTATCCTGGGAGACGATCGTTTCAAGAGTTCCGACGTACCAAGAGGGAAGGGACCGACTCAGTTTTAAGGAAAGTGTGTTAACGCACGACTTGACTTTACAATGAACAAAAAAAATCGAAAAAAAATTGAAAAAAGTATATCAAATACCGGAGGTAATTTAATTATTTTGCCCCCATTACTATTGCCATTTCAAGCTTACCAAAATAATTGAAAAAAAAAAATTAGAATAGGTTCCATTCTTCCAAATTTCTGAGGTTAAAACAGTACTTATCAAAAGATTCTGAACATATCATATTTGTGGGAATCCATACAATTTTACAGCCCTTTCCGATTCCATTCTTGAGTAAAGCAAATATTTCATTGCCCTGGTGAAAGGAATTGTAGTACTTTAAAGTCTAAAAGAAAACAAAACTAAATTTGTTGATAAATTTGGCGAAGATTTAGATTTCCCAAGGTTATGGATGTCCTGAAATCATTTTTGGGAAATATAACTCATATGTTGACTTTATCAAGATTGAAAGTAACATCTTACCTATTGTGCATCAACATAGTAACAAAAGTGGGTCTATCTTCAATTTGACCTATCGTATCGTATCGTAATGAAGAACTTCAATTCCATTTATTGACCCGTCATTGAATAGATCGGATTGGTTGGTACATATTGTGCTCTGCTCTCTTCGTTTTTTTAGATGTCGTTTTAATCTTTTTGTAAATTAGCGATGAGGTAAGATTCGAACTCAAGATCTTCTGGTCACCAGCAAGAGCCTTTTCCGCTAGACTATTCGAGTATAGATGTCGTTTTAATCTTTGATAATATATAGAATAAGAAAAAATAGTCAAAGATATATTGAAAATGTAAAATGATAATTGAATACCATTGTAACCCGTCATTGAATGAATCGGATTGGTAGGTATATGTTGTGCTCCCTCCATCTTTTAAGATGTCGTCCCTTTTTGTAGATTTTGTTCTAGTCATTGGTATTTAAATTAAGAAAAAGTAGTTAAAAAGTCTATTGAAAATGTAAAATGATAATTGATCGTCATTATATCATTGGATGGGTGTTAACTTAAATAGAAAAAATAATCAAAAAACACATTATTAATTATGCTAGATCAACAACTAAAATAACAAAAAAAAAAAGAATTAGGCTAAAACGACAACTGAAAAATGAAAAGATCTTAAAGAGTTTATGGGGTTCCATTCTAAAACCAATTAGCAATAGAGGGAATAGACCAAAATCTTATATATTGATCCGGGAAGATACAGATATTTAATATGCGTGTGCATCTTACCAAAAGAGTATGGCACATGATGAAGGAGTATTTGTTTAAAATTATGATAATGCGAATTTTTAATTTTTTTTTAATTAACTTTCTTTTCAAAAATATGATAATTTTCTTATAAGATCTTAACATATATAGGAGTAAATTGCTGAAATGGTCCTTGAAAGTGGATTCAGTTGCCTTTTGGTTCTTGAAAGTACAAAAGTTGTAATTTATTCCATGATATTGGCTAATGCTTGCAGATTGGTCCAAAATTTAGTTAAGGTATTAATTTTTAACGCCTCAATGGCGATTGTAGTTCACTTATAAGCTAATTTTATTATTACCATTCTAACTTATTAACAACACATGTAACTCACGAGGCGCGTGGGCCGTTAACATTTAACAGCGCCGTTAAATTTTGGACTAATCTGTAATCGTTGGCCAATTTTATAGACTGATTTACAACTTTTGTACTTTCGGGGAACTAAAAGACAAGCTAAACCCACTTTCCAGGACTATTTCAGCAATTTGCTCGCATATTTAATACAAAAAAATGTGACTCAAAATATTATAGATCGTCTACAAGATTGCAATGAAAGTATAAGATTTGAAGCAAAATAGTTTTGAAGTACTATCATATATTGATAATGTTATACATTATCATCGATTGGCAAGGGCCAAGAGATAGATTTTAGGTATATGGTCCTCCTTAATTTCGAAGATTTCATTTATTAAGAATTGTTATTGTTAGAGCTCTATTTATATAAGTATATCATATAGAGTTGAATTTTAATAATTGACTTCTTAAATTTCAAACTTTTTATTTATATATAATATATATACTTGTATTTATTGTATTTTGAATTTAATGTTAATTTGATTTCAGATAATGAAACAAAAATATATTTTGATCCTTGACAACTCAATAATTGAGTTTTAATTCCATAAGTGACTATCTCAATGTAATTGATTCCCAAACCCACATAAACCATATAATTTGTATAGGAGACTAAAACAGAGACTAAATTGATCAACCAAGCTAAGATAGCTATTTTCAAAGACTAAATTTCAATATTTAAAAAGGGGTTAATAGGCATTGAGTAATCGAATAGTCTAGTGAAAAAGGTTCTCACTAGTGACCAGAATGTTCTAGGTTTGAATCTCACCTTATCGCTAATTAACAAAAAAAGGGGTTAATAGGCAATTTGATCGTATTTTAACAATTATCTCATGTACTCTGTTTTATACAATTAACTAATAAATAAAGTGGACATGTGTATATTTTCGGGGTTTTTGTGTTGAGGCTTTGGGTGTTTTCTAGCATATGGGCCCGGATTGGGGAGGGTCTAGGGGTTTTCGAACTCCTGGGTCCACCTCCTTTCTCTGCTCGCTAGATTTCCTGGGGCTTCCTCATGAAAATTCCCATTATTTTTTTTGATGTATGCTTGTATCTATCTTCTGCGATGACATTCGCGAGACTCTGTATTGTTTTTCTTAAATTTACACGTAACCCCCTAGTTGGGCTTGACTTAAAATAAAAATAAAAAAAGAAAATAAAGTGGACATGTGTAGCATGTAATTATGTATATATTTTTAAAAAGGTTTAGCTTGTGAAAATTGTTAAAATTTATTTCATTTAATTTTGTATATTTGTATATTTTAGTCATTTACGTAACAATTAAGATCAGAATTAATAGGGTTCTATATATAAATTCCCATTAATGAATGTATTGATGATTAAAAGATTATATTGGTATTCATTAGTTATAGTCATCAAAATTTGAGTGCCCCAAATGAATATAGACAATTCAACAAAATACTTAATTAATAGGAATTAATGAATTATAGTCAATATTCAAATTCGAAATAATCAATTTTCATAAGTTATAAAAAGCACTTACCTAACAGTCTAACAACACATCTACGGATCTACCCCATCTCCCCAAACCCAAAATAGTCAAATACCAATACCTACAGCTTTGTGGCTGATATATCTTCGATAATTTATAAGCAATCTAGTTTAGCAGTCAACATTTGAAATGTCAAGCGAGTTGAATACTACATAAAAGTATTAATACCTTTTTGACTTAAATAAAGGACCAGTACTAATTAAAACTAGAGCTAGCATGAGCCGCACTAAACGAGCGGCTCGACTGAGGAAGTCATGGTTTGAAGCTCATCTGGCAATAAAATGAGCGGCTCCAGAAGTTCGGTTACCGGCTCATCAATTCAGCAATAGCTTAGTAGGACACATGTTAGTATAATTTTTTTTAAAAATCAGTTATATTATTTTATGATAGTCATTTCAATTATTATGATTAATATTAATCTATATTCAATTTAATGTTTTTATTTTATTAGTTGTTACATGCTAATTATTTAGGTAAAATTCATTTTAGTTACTCAAATTGAACTTGAAATTTCGAAATGAGCTAAGTGGGCTAGCTCGGAGCTCTGTCCTTGATGAATGCACGGCTTGGCGATTTTTCACCAAGATGAACCGAGCCCAAGGCTCGTTTAGTGATGAGTCGAGCAAAAAATTCGTGAACACATACTCGACTCGGTTCATGTACAACTCATAATTAAAACTTGTTGGTTAGTAATTTTATATAAGTTCTCTAGAATGTGTGCTAAGGGAATATTTTAGTAACTAGCAAATAAAGTTGAAAATAAAAAGTAATACTAAAAGAATACAAGGGAACATGTTTAAATATACTTTCATGTCAAATTTTAAATGAGATTTTTTATCAAATATTGTCCTTTATTAACATATTATTGTATAATTTAAGTACGGAGTATGTTTTTCTTATATATAAATTAGTGATGAGGTGAGTTTTGAATCCAAATCCGTTGATCAATAACAAAAATCTTTTCCACTAGACTATTCGATTAACTCATAATTTACTGTTTAAATACTCATGATTTAAGGGACACTCTAAAAGAACTGAAATTATTAAAAAACTTCCCAAAAAAAGAGTTTTTTGCAGCAATGGTCCAAGTAAGTTGGGTTGAATTGCACTTTGATCCCTGTAATTGAGAGCATTGCAATCTAAGTCATTGATAATTTACACTATGGATTTAGACCCATTTTTAACGGAAACGTTAGTTTTGGTCGATTTTTAGAGTATTGGGGTCAAATGAAATTTTTTGAAAAGTTTGGGCCATGTAGTTTTTGGTTCGCATATAATCCTTGTTCATTACTACTATTGTTATTATATTCATTATTATTATTATCAATATTTTTGTTATATTCATTATTATTATTATTATCCTCATTATTCTCATTATTATTTTCATTATTATTATTATTCTCATTATTATTATTATTATTTTCTTTATTTCATTATTTATCCGCATCATTCTCATTATTTTTATTATTATTTCATTATTATTATTATTATTATTATTCACATTATTATTTTCATTATTATTATGGTGGTGGTGGTGGCGCGGTGTGTGTGGGGGCGGGCGTTCCTATTGGAAAAGTTGAAGGAGGGAGGGGGGAGGTTGAGGATGGTCAAGAGGGAGATTTTCGCTTTTTATAGATTTTTTCGATTTTTTCTTTTCTTTTTCCTAGTAAAAGGGTATTCCATTTTGGTATTTGTTTTAGCTAAAAGTTTCGATTTTTGCAATATAAGTTCGGTTTCGATAACTTTTTTAGCAAACAACTACCGAAATCGAACAGTTTTTGCCAAACAACTACCAAAATTGAACACTTTTTGCGAAAAAACTACGAAAATTGAATCTTTTTGTGAAAAAACTACAACCACTTTTTGCCAAATAACTACAAAAAATGGAAAAAAAAATATTGGAAAAAGAAAAGAAAAAATCGAAAAAAAGATTGGTAAAAGAATCAAAACAAAATTGAAAAAAGTGTATCAAAATATCGGGGGTAATTTAGTCATTTTCCCCCCTCAGTGCAATTTAATATGAAAAAAGTCAAGGGTGCCAGTTTTTTTTTTAAAAAAAGCTAGAAAATGTGTCATTCTTCCAAATTTCTCGATGACGAAGGGTGGGGGTTATATTATATTATTTTTATTTTGCATAACAATAATAATAATGTCGAGAATAATGAAAATAATAATGAGGATAATAAAAATTATAATAATGAAAATAATAATAATAATAATTAACATACTAATAATGAAAGTAATAATAATATTAATGATAATATTAACAAGGAAGAAAAAAGCACTAAATGTGCACCCAGAAAAAATTAACAAGGACTAAATGCGCACCAGAAACTCTACATGACCCAAACTTTTTAAAAATTTCCATTTTGACCCCAAAACTCCAAAAACCGTACCTAACTAACGATTCCATTAAAAATGGGACTAAATCCACACAATGTGTACACTAACAAGGACTTAGACTACAACGCTCTCAATTACAGGGACTAAAGTGCAATTCAGCCAACTTACTGGGACCATTGCTGCAAAAAACTCCCAAAAAAGTCACTAATAGGATAAGCTTTGTATTACATATTAGCATATACTCCCTCCATCCCTAATTGATAGGGACATATTGACTTTTTTGGTCAAAATTTACAAATTTTGACCATTAATTTTTAATAAACAAAACAAAATAATATAATCAAATGAGATGTTGTTAGATTCGTCTCAATGTATATTTTTAAAATATATACTCCTTATAATTTTTTCATTGACAAAACAAAAGATATTTACGTTTTAAGTCGTGTCTCGAAGACTGTGAAAAAGTAAATGTCCCTATAATTTAGGGATGGAGGGAGTACTATATTACTATATTATTAGAGTCCTATATTGTTAGAGTACTAGAGTCCTTATGTTATTAGGACTAGCATCGTTGTTGTGTATAAATAGGACCTTCCAGTGCATGTAAAGATCATCAAAATAATACTACTTTCATGGTATTAGAGCCTGAAAGTTCCTAAACCTATTTTTTCTCTTCCGCTGTTAAGATCTTGGTTCTTTCCGCTGCGCCGGCGGGTGGTTCACCACTTCAAAACCATCCGCCGGACATTCGTATTTTAATCTATGTTTTCTTTTCAATATTACTTTTTTTTTCTTGCTTTTATTTTCTCCTAAAAAAAATCAATGTCTTATAGTAAAAGTCTTCAATTTATTCATCCTCCAATAACTTATTTTCTTCTTCGATAAATCTAAAAATAAAAAATCATAGTTCTCGTCTGATTACTATTGCTCAGTTTATTTCGCTCAAATTTTAATTCTTCCTCTCAAACGAGGCTCTTATGATTTCCTTTCTCTATGATTGAGACTCTTTTTTTTTTCTTTCTCCTTATAACGCTTCTTCTTAATCTGTTCTCTTTTACTCTTCATATTTTCTTTTCCTTATTTTACTCTACTCCAATGCAGAGTTTTGTTTTTTTCAGATCACATCTAACGATGGTCTACTTTCTTTTTCTTAATATTTTTATGGCGATGTCATGTCCGCCTATCTTTTCTAGTGTTTTTCCGGTGATGCTCTTCCACCGATGTTTACATGTCTGCCGATAATGTACTTCCGGCTTATTAGTGTTCCGAAGATGTATTTCCGTTGATTTTTTTAATTATTGCAGATATTCTATTTGTTCGAGAGCAGTGAGCCGGGTTGAAGTCCGCGTTATCCATGTTCCCTCTCGTTATCAAACCGCAGACATCTTCACCAAGGGTCTTCCACTCATCTTATTTACTGATTTTCGGGACAGTCTTAGCGTTCGTCCCCCTCCCGCTTCGACTGCGGGGGTGTATTAGCATATACTATATTACTATATTATTAAAGTCCTATATTGTTAGAGTACTAGAGTCCTTATGTTATTAGGACTAGCATCGTTGTTGTATATAAATAGGACCTTCCAGTGTATGTAAAGATCATCAAAATAATATTACTTTCATTACACATATGTACCACGCACACCATTTGAATGTTTTATGATTTGGTATTTTATTTAATTTTGACTTTTGAGCAGGCATTTATACTTGAGGTTTTATAGATAGAAAGGGTGTCTGGCAAACAGGAAAAATATACGCCTCATAATTATAAGATACTCCTACCTGATGAAGCACTTAGCGAAATGAACGGGGCATTACAATTTACACCCACCGACTTTCATAATGTCATCAAGAACCTTCTTCTTATTATGGAAGATGACTAAGCACGAATAATATTACTACTCATCATCATTCCTTGTATCTTGTCCATCCCATCTTCAAATATATGCTTCTTCCTTCTCCCACATATGTAAATGTAGGAGGAGATAATTATGAATTGATAAATCTAAGTGAATGTGAGATTGTTGTACTTGGATCGAGAAATTGTTGAAATAGTTTTCGATAGTAGTCATCGGATTGCAGTTTGATTCCTAATAGTGGTACAGGTGCAGTTTAGTCTTTAAAAGTAGTAAAAGTTGCAGATTAGTCCCCGCATCAGCTTTTCGTTATTTTTTAGCACCAACAAAGTGCTTAGGAGATAAAGTTGGGACAAAAAAAAATTAAGAATTTAAGGTTAGGTCAAATTTTTACATCCTCGAGATTTTGAAACCATTAAGAATTAATAGGAATCTAAATAGTATTGCACCATTTCCTAACATCCTTCTTGAACAAAAATCTTTTTTTTTTTTGATAGATAATGCATTCAAATCATAAACAATATCCAAGAGCTTCTGTAGCTCTATTAATACAAAACAAGTTCATCGAATTAAAGTGTTCAATAGAAATATCATAAAGATTAGCAAAACATCCCATAATCGTAGGGAACCAAAATACTCCACAATTGTTCTTCATTGCCGATTTCTTCAAGCTTTTCCAGTCATCTTTCTCTTCGATCTTCTTGAGGAGATTAAACCAATTCTGCGAAGCCAAGTGATCAGTAATAATGAAGATATTATGATGATTATAGTTGCCCAATAAGATGAAGATGGTTGCGATAACTTCACCAAAAGAGGTGAAGTCCAGGATGGTTGTTCCTTCTTCTTGTTTGAAGATGGAGTTCCCATAAAATTGTGTTCTTTTTCCTTGAATGTTCATAGAAGTTTGCCAACGAGGATTATCTTCAGTAGATGATCCTACACAAACTCTAGCATCTCTTCTATTGCAATTCCTTTGACAATCATTAGATATGATTGTGTAGCAAGAGCCAAAAGAAGGGTAGCCGTCCTTCCTTTTAAGGGGGGGATGGGTAGTTTTCTTTATGTCGGAGGGTACGAGACCCTTTGTCGCAGCAGTCCATGAGTCAAGGACAGAGTGGTAAATGACCATTGCTCCCTTGACCGTGGGGAGCAAGTTGTTGAAGATTAATTGGTTCCTGGTGGTCCAAATAATCCACAGAGTACAACAAAAATAAAGGAGCTCATTTCTGGCAAAAGAAGTTCTATTATTTTTGGAGCTGTTTATGATTTTCTCAATGATTTTGTGGATGTTATCATTGGTGAGCAAGTGTTTATTGTTTAATTTTTCCCATAAGGCCAATGCAAAGGAGCAGTCTAGGAAGAGATGATTAGAATTTTCTTCGTGGTTTAAACATAATTTACAAAAAGTGGTGATTGGTTTTTTTGTTTTCTTACTAAGATTGTCTAGAGTAGGGAGTCTATTTATTATGATTCTCCAAAGAAAGTATTTAATTTTTTGCGGAATGTGAAGTTTCCATAGTTTGATCCATGTTTTAGAATTGAACAAAAATCTTAATTCACTATATTGATGTAGAATATGGAAATACCTCGACTATGCATACTAAATAAAATCATCAATAATAATAATATATTCTCATGATCAAGATTTCTTCCCAACAAGAGCACTGTGTAGATTCCTACACCAAAGTTTTATAGGGAGAATGAGTTGTTATTATTGCTAGAAAAAAAATTGATTCCTTCAATAGTTTTGCTTGTGCAAAAAATGGACGTATGTATAATCCATTTAGGCTAATTTGTGTGTGACACTCACAGGAAAAATTTGTTTATCTCTTAAATATTAAAATTATGTATTAAACCGATTTTTATTTTATAAAGTTTTTATTGCAAAAACTGTGATGGTATGCATGAACCTTTATAAATATATGTTCTCTAAGAGTGTGACACACATTTTCAGTGATAAAAAGTGTCTTTTGTTACGAAATTTCGGGGTTACAAGATCTTCCATGTCAAAAAAGCATTTTCTTAGTGTGATTATAGGTTTCATTAATACCGAAAAAATGTTACAATTAAGGAATGCATGGGGGTTTTAGTATCGGTTTTTTATTTGTCTTTTTAGTCATTTGTACATTTATTAAGAAAAATGAAAAAGTAGTCATAAGTATATTGGAAATATAAAATAACAATCAATTGGACCTATATAATTGGTTGGTTGATAACTTCATATAAAAAAGTAATAAAAAATACATTGAAAATGTAAATTTATAATTAATTATGCTAGGAACACAAGTACATAGAAACAAAAAATTAAGGCTATAAAGACAAATAAAAAAAAACGCGGAAGTATTAATTAAAATATTTTTCTTTTTTATAAACTAACAATGAGGTGAGTTTCCAATCAAAATCACTTTTATTAGTAACAAAATAAATTTTCACTAAGCTATTCAATTAACTCATTAATTAGAGTACATATGAACTACTCCAGTGATATTTATGTACTACTATATCCTTATACAATGTCTAGTTTTTTTTAATAATGTTGACTTAACTTCATCGAACTCACAATATTTTCAGAATATGTTAAATGTTTTCCTTTTTGAAAATATATTATAATTTATATAAACTTAACTTTTCCGAAACTAACAAAGTAAATTGGACAATTTTTACTCTTTTAGTATTGAAGGTAGTATTTTGTGCCAAATGCTAATTATTAGGGTGAGAACAAAACTTATTAGGCCACGGAATCTTTTAATTTGTTGATACAAATAGTCAGCCATGGCATAAAAGTTACTAGAAAAAATGGTAGTAGCATATTTTTTATTCGTAAATTAATAATAAAGTGAATTCAAACTCATAATTTTCTGATTATTAACAAAAGCTTTTTCACTAGGTTATTCGATGAACTCATTTAATGACACAATATTAAACAACTTTCATGTGAAAATGTAGCAATCACTGTAATAATAAAATTAGTCAAACTCTCCAATATTTTAGAAGAAATCTAACAAAATTTAATTGATTACTTTAAAAGAATAAAAGGAATTTGGCATGGGAATATGTGATTGATATCATTTTCTGTAGAACTGCAGAACATAAAACAAGAAAATCCTATGTATGCTAATAACACAACATGAAACTTAAACAATAGGAGAAGTGTCCAAAATCACTTCAAAATAATGTAATGTTGAAAGTTTAACAACTACAATATAATTAAAAAATGCAATTGGAGACAGCATTATATTCAGTACTCACCTCAAATTGTAACTCCTCAACAATTTCACTGAAGTAGACACTGCCTCTCTGATGAGATTCTTAAATAAGAAGTAACAAATCATATAAAATCATAAATTTAAGAAAGTGAAATAAAATATCATTCATCCTCCTTCGCCTATTCCACCACAACGTATGCGAAAACTATGTTAGAATGACTGTTTCATCCTTCTAACGAAATAAAATATTAAAACAACATACACCAATAATAATAAAATAAAAAGATATGTTTAGATAAAAGACAAAAACCAATATATAATCTATACATGTGCCATAAAAGATTCCTCATATGCAAATATATATGACCATTTCTTGAATAATAATATCCTCAATAATAATAATAATTATTTAAAATTTGTGAACTCTAAACCTGCTGAAGAAGAAGCATTATCTAAAACCTTGTCAGGATTGAAATCTGATGATGATGAAGAATTTAACTTAAACCCACTATTAATATTACTATCATCAAAAGTTCCTCCCAACTGATGTTGACCATCTTGCCCCTCATTGTTCAAATTCCTCCCTCCTTGATCATCCCTCCAACTTGATTGCCTTTCTACTTCACCTGAATTTCTTTGTTGATTTAAAAAGCTACCCAATTCATCTAGAGAAGGAGGATTATTATTCATACTTGAGCTTTCTTGATGATGAGGTCTAGGGGTATTATTGTAAAGAGATGGAGAAAGAGAGGATTGTACTAGAGGTTGGAAATTTAGCAATTGATTTTGCATGGTAAGCAGATTTTGATGAGGAGGGGGTTGTTTTAAATGTTGTGGTAGGCCAAGGGTATTGTTGGAAATACTTGCATTATTATTATTATTATTATTACTATTAGGATTTCCTATAGCATTCATGATCAAACTAGAGCTTAATAAAGATGGTGATGATGATGATGAAGAAGGGCCCCCTAAAAGATGTGTTAGTTTATGAGGTGAAGGCCTAAGAGGGTAGAGAGAGCTCAAATGGTCCAATTGATGGCCTCCTCCCCTCATGGAGGCGGCGCCCGAGGGACCGAAGAGATCAAGGCGACGGCCAAAGGAGGCGGCGCCACCAGGATTAGCCGAAAATGGTGCTGCAGGAATCCCTGTGAATTCTTGGACCATTTGTCTGAAATTTGTTGTATCAGTTGTCAGAACAGTGGTTGGTGCTCTTCTTGAAGCCCTGGTTCTTTTCTTTGGATTAGTACTACTACTCTTGGTGGCTCCTGCATTTGGTGGTGGCGGTGGTTGACTACCCGCGGCTTCATCAGCGCCACCACCACTCCCTCCCCCGGGTGCTAATACTTGATTTTGATTCATGATTCTCCCTATACCAGTCTGATTTGATGAAGAGGGTAATGATGATGAAGCTGAAACAGTTGATGAAAAGTTGCCAAAGTTTCCATAATTGCCCTCTGATGGTCTCATCAAGCCTCTGGACCAACCCATTTGCTCATTATTATTGTTATATTGCTCTTGAAAGTTTGCATTTTGGAGAATAATTGATGCCCCAAGATTTTGTGATGAATGATGATGGTGATCAGAGGAGGGGTGGAAAAAAGGGGGGTTTTGTTGGTGGTAAGAAAGAAACATTTGTTGTTGTGAATTCAAGAAAGAGGACATAGATTCACCTCTTGAGTCATACTCTTCCTCACCACCACCACCACCTCCTCCACCTCCCCCGCCTACACCGCCACTCGAGGACTGAAAACTACCACTACTACCAGATTCCATCGAATTTTGATGTTTTTAAATTTCACAGCAAGAAGTGACAATTCAAAAGCAAAAAAGAAGAAAAAAATTGAACAACAAAGTGGAGATAGTGATAGTTGCAAAGTTTGAAGAAAAGAAAAAAGAGGTAAGAAAAACAGGATCCAAAAGGACAAATAAAAAGATTATTACCAGAAACAAGATGTAATGAAAAAGTCATCAAAAAAGATAAAAGCCCATATCGATCTTTAAAGCTCTTTTGATCAAACTATGATGATGGAAAAGCTACTGCATAGTACTCCCTTCACTATATTCGGCAAATAGCTATGATGACTTCTGCAAAAAATCAAGAAAATAAAAAAGGAATATTACAAACAAAAAAAAGGAAAACCCCAAAAAGATTTAGATCAAATAATGAAGAATTGAAAGGTTTATGGTATATTAGGGTTTGAAGCTAAGGGAGGTTGAGAAAGATTGAAGCTTTTTTAGTTATGTGGAAGGCTCAAAAAGAGAGGAGAGTTTAGAGAAAGTGGTATTTAGAGTGGGGAAAGATAGAAGGAGAGTGGTGGGGTATCCATTGGAGGAGTTGAGCTAAAGATCAGAGACTTGCCGGTTGGTGGCTATGGGTCAAACTCAAATACATAAACAAATGGGGGGGGGGGAGAGAGAGAGAGATAGAGAGAGAGGGGAGAGAGAGAGAGAGGGGGGGGGGGGAGAAAATGAAATAGTAGTATATTGTGAGGAGGGAGAGAGAATGGTTGGAGAGTTGGATATATCTTGAATGTGAAAGCAAGAAAAGGAGAGGTAGTAAAGGTGTTGTAAATAATGGAAAAATGGAAAAGGTTTTGTACTTCTTCTTATTCTTTATGTAAGTAATTTTCTTTTCTCGATAAAATTGATGTAATGGTCTAGGTAAATGTGTGTAAGTTGCACTTTATCATTAATAGAACGTACAACATTCTCGTAATAGAAAATTAGTTTCTTTGATGTTGGGAAGTGGGCTCTTTATATTGTTAATATAATTACAAATTTATTAATTTATGAAAGAGTGAATATGATTTATGAATAAAATGGGGAGGATATAAAGTTTGGAGTGGCTAGGTAGCTAAATTAGCTAATTGGTTGGCTAAAAAGTGGCTCACTATTAAAGAAAAAGTAAATACATATACGGTGTCTACGTAAAGCCATCTAATACTAGTGCTTTTTGTTCTCATTATATTTTGTAACAACTATACACAAACATACTCCCATTATTTTATTTTATTTTATTTCCCATTTGCTTGGG
Organism: Echium plantagineum; assembly: GCA_003412495.2. NCBI lineage: Eukaryota > Viridiplantae > Streptophyta > Magnoliopsida > Boraginales > Boraginaceae > Echium > Echium plantagineum. The sequence goes on along the minus strand of CM016562.1, from coordinate 29,025,140 downwards.
GAAATAATAATACGTTTGCATATACTTCCAAAATTCCAATATAGTTTAATATAGTGATTTCTTAATTACATGTGGAGTAACTATATATATTAAAATAAATTATTATTATTAGCTATTTGTCCTTCTAAATAAAATAAAAAATTATTGCACTTTTGGTCCCTAGACAAAAAAAATTGATTAAATATTCGACTAATTATCCCCACATATTCATAACTTTTCCGCTTATGAATTTAGTGTTTGTTGCATGAGAACAGTCGTTTGCATGTATAAAAGGTTCAATTTAATTTTCTTATTTTCATATATGTATGAAAAAAATAATGTCGCATTTGACCAAGTTATAATGAAGAGGTACATTAGACTAAGGAAAAGTCAAATAAAATTCAGAAATGTCTAAGCAATGTATAATTGATAACAACTTGAAGGAATCGTTTACCGTCTACAACTCCGGGAATTAAGACTACTTGGAAATCAAAATACCAAATTTTCTATGAAGTTTGGTACTCTTTCTTGGAGTTATGACGTGTATGTTTTCCAAGGGGGTGTAGAAAATTTAACTAGGTCTCATGCTTAATCTTTTTAATTTTTTAGAAACCACTTTTTATTATACTCCTTCCTTCCCGATTTCTAATTCTTATTTCACGATAACTGATACACGATTTAAAAAAAGTACTCCCTCCATCCCTTTTTATAAGTCCCATTTACTTTTTCACGGTCTTCGAGACACGACTTAAAACGTAAATATTTTTAATTTTACATGTGTAAAAATTATAATAAGTAGATATTTCAAATATATATATCGAGAGGAATCTAACAAGATCCAATATGACTATATTATTTCTTATCGGTTAATAAAAACTTACGGTCAAAACTTTCAAAGTTTGACTGAAAAAGTCAAAATGGTTCTATTAAAAAGGGATGGAGGGAGTATATCTAATTCTATTGATATAAAAATTATCAAAAGTTAATATTTTAAAAATGTAAAATACATGTATAAGTTCTTGTGATTTCACGTGATTATATTCAACTAATGAAAATTCATGATTCAAGTTTTCGTTATTTGAGCCTAACCGAAATTCTTTTTATTACCTGGCCATAATAAAATTAATGAAACTAAAATTTGGCACTTAATAAAACTCATTGATTGATTTTGTCTGGTAATTGGACGGCATTGCATGTGGCCACGTCAAGATGATGTGAGGAAAAGTTTCTGAATTTATAAACTTGTGTGATCCGTAATTAACTTTCCTCATCGTTTAGTTTATTAAAGATAAATTGTATGTATTATAACATGTTTCATCACAAACTCATGTCTTTACAAAAATGTGGGTGGGTCTTAAATCACAATGTGGTTTAATGATGAGAGTGTTGAATTTATCATTCAAACTCTCTTATTGATGTCGGGGTAATTTGCAATCGTCTCTAAATTACTTTAATAGAACAAATAATAAATTTATTATCTTGTATTTATATTTCTTATTGGATTTTTGAATTGATTACATACACCACATCGGAGTATTGAACAAATAATAATTCAATTCAAGTTTTTTTCGATCTTTGGCCTAATTAATCGAGAAAATTTAGCTTGCATGAATTGTTATTGGTTTAACACCAATAACGATAATCGTCGTTTTAGTATGTTAAGGATACATATGTATTTACGGTTCAAAACTTAGATTTTTGTTTTAAAGGAGTATTGCTTGAAGAATTATTGAATACACATAGCAGAACAGTTAAGTGGCTTGTGACTAAAATATCGAGAGCTGTAGCGCTATGTTATACTTCTCAATTTCTAAATAATTTGTATATTTTGACTTTGTTAGATTTTCATTAAACAATAAAAAATAACATAGTCTTATGGATCTTGTTAGATTCGTCTCAATATATATTTTGAAAATATCAATTTTTTATAATTGTTCACATGTAGAATAAGAGATATGTAAGTTACAAAAAGTTTTGTTTTTTTCCTAGAAATTTTTATTCACACTTAAATTTAATGGAGCTAACAGAATGGGGACCAAATTACACCAATATAGGGACCATTTCCACAACAGTGCCACTTTCGTGGACCAAAGTGCTAAGACCATTCGAACAATTAACTCTAAAGTTATCTGTTACTCCTGTATTTTTAGTGTAAATTCCGTACACCTTTGAATTCTTATTTTTGAAATTTATAGAAAGTGACCACAAACTGTTATAAACTCAAAATTAGTCACAAATTTCAAACTTTAATTGTTTATGTGATGATAGGGGTAATTTGCAATGTTTAGCACTTCAAGGAAGAATTTATTCCGTTTTTAATCATTTGAAGGCATCATCTTGGTGGTATGAGTAATATCAATCAAATCTTATAAAATTAATCACATTTTTCATTCTCGATTGGATATTACAGTAATAAAATCGGACATTCATTAGCTCTAATTAGGTTCCTCGAACATTGGTCCTGAGTAATACATAGTTTATTAGTAATTGTATACAACAAACGCTATCATTAAATTTTTTTTTTTTTTTCTTTTTTTTTTTTTTTTTTTAAACGCTATCATTAAATTTGAGTCAAGACATTATCATTAATTCACAGGCTTGTATAATATGATTTACCTGATTGACATGGTTTGCAGGCTATTGCGTCAGTTCAAGATTTACTTTTTTTTTTTTTTTTGATAATTAGCGATAAATTTTGACTATAATGATATTACAAACATGAATACAGAAATTGCTAACTAATAGAAAGTTAGAGTATAATATGAGACAAATATGTCTCCAACAAGGTTCGAACCCATGACCTCTTACATGAAAGGTTGGGCCGGATGCCACTAGGCTATTGAGCCATCGGCAAAGTTCAAGATTTACTTAATGGAGTTTGGAAAGAGGAAAAATTGTATAGTAGCAATAACATTTCCTCATACATTAACAACAACATTGATATATAACTTGATTAAAATATAGCGTTGATAAGTACATATACATAGTATACTCCATATGGAAAGCAAATATGTAAATAAATATAAATTAGTTGAACCATCTCTTAGTTAGCTACAACCATAAAATATAATATTCCGTCATTTTCAATCGAAAATCGATTGCTTAACTGAGTGATTTACATACATTCAAAGATTATACGGAATATTTAAATAAATGAGCATAAAACAGTGTGCGTGATAGATTTTAAAAAATATTCGTAAGCATATAATAATACTCCATTAAATAGTCCATTACAATAGTACGTACTTTTGTATGATATGTGTATGAGCTTTTGTGCACTGAATTACTATAAAAAAAATTCCTCTGATTGAGTAGGGTAGGCCAATAACCTTAGCCACCCTACAAATCAAAATCCCCAAATCTAGAGAATCCAAATTGCCTCAATCCTATGGTGGCTATAAGAATAATAAATAAAAACTGCGGCACATGATATTTTTCATTATTATATTACTGATTTTGCTCTAATGTCTGGTAAATGTTTCACATCATGCCTTTCATGTAAGTATTAAAATGATCTCACATAATATGGGTAAATTCCATTTTACTTTTTATAAAATGATTTTGATATTAGTATAAAATGTGTAGTTTAGTTCCTCTTTAGATGAACGCGTTAATGGTCAAAATAGAATTTTTAAAGCTTTAATATTTCTTGAAAATGTGCACTTTAGTCTCGGATATTAGTCGAAAATGTGCATTCTAGCCTAACTTTCAATCAAAATTTAGCGTTTAACTCAAAAGAGGGACTAAAGTGTATTTTTCACTAATGTCAAGGACTATTTGTATATACCAAACATTTACAAAGACTAAATTACAACTTACACATATTATCTAAAATCATTTCAACAATTATCTCCCTTCCAACTATATTATCGTAAATATGAAATGTTGTGACAATTTTTTTTACTAGATTATTTTCGGAATAATCATAGTATTTGTTTTCATTACTCCTCCTTTCTAAATTGTAAAGAAGGTTACATTGTTTGGGTCAAAGTTTAAGAACTTGTGATGATTTTTTATTGATCGATAATAAATAATATAGTCATATGAAATCTTGTTAGGTTCGTTTAAGTATATGTTATCAATTTTTATGATTTTACTTGTAACGTTCAAAATCTTGTCTCAGTAATTATAAAACAATAACGTGTAATTAGAATTTAGGGTGAAGAAAATATTATATTAATATTTGAATGCTTTACTAGACAAAAATGATGCCACAACGTGAAATCGTGAATACTACCTTTAATAAATCAATTCACTTTTTATTGTAGAGTCTTCTCAAGTAAGTCCATATTAAAACCTTCCGTCTTTTTTCCAAAATTTGTTGCATTATCACTTGCATCACCATTTTTGTCATTGATAAATTCACCTTACACAAACCACAAGGTGCACAACTCCCATAAGAATTATAAATCCTTTCTCTCCTGCTTCTTTTATAAATGATATGCTCATTTAAGGTGCCCCGCTTGGTTAGCCCATCGCCCAACAGAGGAGGTGAATCCGGGATGTGTCTCTAGCGGTTCGGTACTCCACCTCAAGAGTGCCCAGAGTAGGCTGGGTAACCACCCACAAGCAGATCATCCCTTGAACAAATGCAGAGTTACTCATGCACCTGCCGTGGATCGAACCCACACACTTATGGAGAAGCACACTCTTATAGTGAAACCCCTTACCATTTGAGCTATGCCCCGTGGGCTCTCCTGCTTCTTTTATCATTCTAGTTTTATGTCCATATATTATATGTTATTTCAAGAGAAAATTAATAAAATGGTCCTAGATAATATGTATAAGTTGTATTTTAGTCTTAGTAAATGTATGGTTAGACGGGACGTTAAACTTTGACGGAAATAGGGCCAAAATAGAATTTTCAAAACTTAAATATTTCTTGATAATATGCATTTCAGACCCTAGTATTGGGCGGAAATGTGCACTTTATTCTCTCTTTTTGTCAAAATTTAACATCTCTCAAAAAAGGGATTAACGTACAACTTGCACATATTATCTGGGACCATTTCAACAATTATCTCTCATTTCAATGCAATACTGGTGTAGGCATTTTGAGTATGTCTATTAGAATCACTACGATATATAGAATTTATATTTTATGTAAATTTGTGATCACCAAAATGAGATAGCCGATGAACATGGTCTCAGTATGTGTGCAACGACGAGCAAATTGTCCATGTAAGTGTACACTGTGTGCGAAATGGTCAATTAACAATTTCGTTAAATGTTAACGAAGATAAAATTTTAAGTCTGTTTTAGGGACCATTTACTCAAATTATACACACTATGAGAACCATTTACACACATGGTACAAACTTAAGAGGACCCCTTTGCCATCACTTAGAAAAAAAACTAAAAATAAATATTTATCTTAAGTTTTATTAAAATTTTAAAAATGGTCCAAAAGTAAGTATACTAGTTAGGTTTTAACGGAGGTGTTAATCTAGGGACCAAAACACATGATACACACTTAGAAAGACCCATTTGCCCAACGTTTCTATTTTCAGAGACTAAAATGCAACAACCATCCAGTTAATGAGATCATTTCATCAATTACCTCCCACTGAAACTCACCGAATATACACACAAATCTGTTGACTTGAAACAAAGTAGAGTCTAAAACCATGAAACAAAGAAACATGAAATATCATCCTAACATAAATTGAACAAGACACCTCCTTGTTAAAGACTTCCAAGCAGGGATGAAATCAAGATAGAATTTAAGGGGAGTAAAAATTAAAAATAATTAAGTATGAGGCAATTTAGAAATAAGAAAATAAAAATGGTAAAAAAAAAAATTAATTTTAACACCAAAAGAATTTGATTTGAACCCTCGTATACCTTGTGAAAACAAAGGAATCATGCCAACTACTCTAACTTTCCTCTAAATATTTGCACATAATTTATATGATATATACTTCAACTTTCGAAAACTAGGGAGGCACATGCCCCTTGCCCCCTTGTTCCATCCTTGCTCGAAGGGCGGAGCTAGGGGCTCGTCCCCAGAATGTTCTATATATTAAACAATATTAGTTACATAATATATTCAAGAAAATTGCTAGCTTAGTTGATTGTAGAATTATGTAGCTTCCTAACATAAGTCGCGTGTTCAAGCCTCCAGATAAAATTCGCCTTTATCACATATCACTAGAATACTACTCCCTCCGTTTCTTTTTATTTGATTGTTTAGAGCTTTTTTTCTTGTTTCAAAATATTTGATTGTTTATAATTTCAATGCTATTTTTTACGACTCCAATGCACCTTTTTACAACTCCAATGCACCTTTTTACAATTCCAATGCACATTTTCACAATCCCAATGTAGTTTTTCACAATCTCTTAATAAAGTACTTTTTCCCCAAACAATCAAATAAAAAGAAACGGAGGGAGTAATATTTAATAGTTGATTAATTAAAAAAAATCTCTAAATTGAATAGTGACTATATCAAACGAATTGAATTGGATGCAATACTTTATAGCTTCCGTTTAAATTAAAAACGATCGTTCTTGTTGCTCAAGCTGTAGATCATCTTTTTTTTAATGTCCATCTTTAAGGAGATTGGACCCCTAGTGGATCAAAGAAGCTATAGTTTTTAATTAATTCGGTGCTATAAAATAATGAAGGCATCAGCAAATTGAATATTAAATTGATATATATGCGTGCCTAAATTGCCAAAATCCGAACTTTTGGACCAAAAGAATATTAATTCGGAATGGTAAGACAGATGACCTAGTACCGCGTTTGTTGGATGATTGATCATCTAATTCGGGATCACATCGAGGGCCACGCCTTATGCTTCCTCTCTCACATATACTCCACTATCTTCGGTTTTTGTAATTGTCGTTTTAATTATCTATACATGAATTAATAAAAATTGAAAGTAATAAAACAATACATTGAAAATGTAAAAGTACAATTGTTTGTTATCATGATTAGATGGTTAATCTCTTCAATAGAAAAAGTATGCAAAAGATTCATTGAAAATATAAAATTACAATTAATTATGCTAGAACGACAACTAAAAAAATAAAAAATTAAGCTAAAACAACAACTAAAAAATCGAGGGAGTGTAATACGACTATATTGTTTCTTCATTTTTATTTATGGGATCTTAATCCCTTCTATTTGGGCATCATTACCAGAGTCTATTGATTCTTGAGGTACAAATACAAATTATATTACCATGTCTGTGAGTTTTTTATTATGTTATAGACGTAATAGTCACCGACATGATTTCATTAATCTTATTCTTTTGTTTTATATTTCTTGCAATTTTTATTTTATTTGAAGTTTATTTCTTTCTTTTAAGTTGTCCCTCCATAGTTTAAAATTTAAACAAATTATCATGAGTTTGATGAAGTGAGATAAGATTATGGACAAGTGGAAGTGGCAAATTGAAATATACTTATTCCACTTTCAGTGGACTTTTGAACAAAATTTGACAAGTTCGAAAAAAAATGATGTATCTGACAGTTATTGATTGGTGAACTATGTATTGTCTGATGAGTCATACACGCACCGATCTGACATGTTCGAAAAGGATGGTGTTCCTGGTAATTATTGATTGGTGAATTGTGCATAGTCTAGAGAGTCCTATACACATAGTCTTGAGAGTCCTATAACACAAATCTCATAAGTTTGAAAATGATGGTGTTCCCAGAAGTTATTGATTGACGAATTATGCATATATAGTCTAACGAGTATGATACGCATTATCTGACAAATTTGATACACACTGATCACGGATCTGGTTTGATGCAAGGAACCTTTTCTTATGGCACTGGTTGTAATGTTTTAAATAGTCAATTTTATGGTTTCTTTATTATTATTATTATTATTATTATTATTATTATTGTCATTATATTGCAAATTCATAAAAATTTTATTAGATTACCATGAGCTTAAGGGACAGTATTAGGTTAACGAGCAACTAGACCTTAAGTCCACCTAATACAATATTAGAGTTAGTTTAGTATTTACTTGTAAATATAGGTCTTTCTATTATATTCACAATAACAACAATCTTCAATAAAATAGTTCCTTCTACATTATCATACCACCAAACTTATTTAATAGACATGTGTTATATTTGTTGGAATATTCTCTTACAATTGTTTAAGACCATGAATCATGATAGAAGTTTTATTATCTAAAATTTTATAATAAGATTGTTTGTAGTTTGAGATTGACAATTTTCATGATCTTAAGAAAGTGTCACGTAATGATTCAGAGTTGTATCATCATATCAGATCAGTTCACTATTGGAAAAAGTAAAGATAATTGTTAAAATGGTCATAAATGATATGTGCAAGTTACACATCCATCCCTTTTAATATAAATATTTTTAAATGATCCTTGATATTGGCGAAAATAGTACAGTTTAGTCGTTTTCGACGGAGACTTTAAATTTGCAGGAAAGATAGACTAAAGTGCATCTTCTTGATAAGTATCATAAGCTATAGTGCACCTTCTCGATAAATTTCAAAGTGTTGAAGTAACTATTTTGGCTTGAGATTATTTTACACGTGAGTCTTTCTGTCACAATAGAGACTTAAGTGAACATTTTAGACCAATATTAGACCACTTGTGCAATCGAAAAAGAGAATATATGTACATACCTCACATTTACATAGACGAAATTAAAACTTACACATGTTATGTAAGACCGTTTCAATAATTATTTCGAAAAAAGTAGGAAAAACGATGACATAGACATTCGTCGTTTACAATACAACCAGAAAATGATTTTAAGAGAATATAATAATTGCTATACCAGTAATGGAAAACATTTAATTGGAACTTGGCACTTCTCAATATTGTTTCAACATCATCCAGATATGCCAGTATTATAAGTAAACTGTTCTGACTCTGAACCATGAAGGAATGCTATGGTTAATGCTTCTGATCAATAATGTACACTGAGACAATCAGACATTGAACCAAAGCCAAACCTTAGATGCATTATCTTAAAGAAGTGTAATAGAAGCCCCAATTATAAGATGAGTCCAAGTGTCCAACAACTAGGCCAAAGCATATAATGATAGGGGACCTAATTGCATTAAACAGACTTTACTTAACCATTTACTTCTCTTATTATGGAAGGAGATACATTGATTATACTTAATGAGGCTGTCACAAAAAGGTTGAACCGCAACTTTAACGGTCTCGTCGCCCCCTGCCCAGGGGAATCATGAGAGGGAAATCGCGGGATGTGCGTGGGATGTGCGTCGGATGGTCAGGGGACTTGAGGGTGTCCGTTAACCACTTCCACACCAGATTCGGCCTCATAGGAGACTCGAACCCACACGGTGCAGAAAAGGCAAAGCGTAATGCTATTCACCCCAAGCTCTTTACCACTTGACCTGTGCCGGGAGCCTGTCACCATATTGTATGTGTTTGGAGTCTTGACAATTTTCCATTTTTGGCATGTATGAAAGTTTGGAGAGTTTCCATGGTTATATATGGTGTGGACCATGATGGTTCATTCATCTCAACTTAGCTGCAAAGATTGATGGGATTGATTAAAGAAGTTGCACCATCAATATCCTTAAAAATCACAATCAAAACAAGGAACTAAATGAGGCTGATTACTCACGTCAAGTAAATTTAATCTCTGATGCATCTTTGCAAGAAGTTTCAAGTACTCAGGTAACTAAAATGTGTTCTGAAAAAGATGTGTACTCTTGTATTGGTTCTTCTTTCACATCGAACTCATTGTACACGAAAAATGCAGAACACTACAGTAAGAAGCTATACGAAACTATATCTCGTTAGCCGCTATATTGCTTCAGTTCTTGTAACTTACTGGATTGCTCATGGAATGAGCATTCTCGATATTATGCCTTTATGAAGAGGACTCAACCTCCGCGCTCTTTAGCATTCATGAAATTCAAATCACAAATAGTCTGTGCTTGAACATCTACAATTTTTAAAACTGATAAAACAGAAACAATTGTGACTCGAACTTATACCAACTGTGGCAGTCATTAGAAACTTCGAGATTCTTGATCATGTGTTGGCGAATCTGTCTTACTTGAGTGTGTCCAAATTAATTTGCTTACTTTTCTCTCCGAACGTATGCAGTTGGTTCCTTCTGTCCACCTCCATATCTTCCAAACTATTGCACCAGGTTCCTGGCATTGTCTCAATAAACTCTGCTGCACAAAAAGGCAAAAAGTAGCATTTCCAATTGAAATATCCAAAGAAAATGAAATGGCCTTGGTTGAGTGCTTAGACCAGCACTTATTTCACTTGAAATAGTATATCTAACTGAGTTCTTTCGTCTTGCATTTCGAAATTTCGATAATCAGTTTTGGTGCTTTTATAAACAAATCCTATTAACCAAGTCCAGCAACCATAGTTGCTTGCTATTTAACATCCTTCAACGCACCTTTCCATATTTCTTCCTAGGCATACATATAAACTAAAACGATGTAGACATTCACTACAAGAAAAATGAGCAGTTGCAATGGGCCAACTTTTGTCTGAGAAATTTAGCAAAATACCATGGTCAACGCATGGTATTTGCAAAATTAACCAGATGTAAATTATATTGGAGTTTAGCACATTTGACACGTGAATTGACTATTTTGCCCTTAAAAAATCTAATATATATACTTTATTCTCTCTTCATTTCATTCACTTTCTTCAACTCACTCTCTCTCTTCTTCTCTCACCTCAAATTCTCCCTAGCTTTCTTCCTCCACCGCTCATTCCGCCGCCCACCCTCTTCACTGGAATCGTCATATTCACTTCCTTTATAAATGCTTTGGTCCTTTAAAGTTGTTTTACTTAGAAAAGTTTAAAGCTTTTTCAATTTAGTTGACTCAAAATCCCGTTTTTCAATATAGTTGATTTAAAATCACGTTTTTTAATTAGTTATATACTTTATATGTATTGTGTTTTTATTATTTGAAGGTTTTTGAACAAAAGTTTGAATCTTTTCTAAAAAGTTTGAATCTTTTCTAAAAAGATTGAATCTTTTCAAAAAAGTTTGAATCTTTACTAAGATTTTTATGGATATGTGGCTAAATTTGCACTAAAAATTATAGATATATGTGTAAAGTTTGTTCTTTTGGTACTTTAATGTTGTTTTTTGAACAAAAATTGAATCTTTTTAAGTTGAACACAAGATTTTGAGTTTAAATAATGTTTAAACTATCAATTTATGTTTTATATGTGTTATGTGTATGTAATTTGAAGATTTGATGTTGTTTTGTAATAAAAGTTCGAATCTTGGGGTATTATGTTGATATAGTCTCGTTTCTTATAAGTATAACACTGTATAATGAAGTATAATCCAGTATAATAAAGTATAATAAATTATTATGTTGTTTTGTATAATCGATTATAATGTCGTATAATAAAGTATAATAAATTATAATGAAGTATAATCCAGTATACATTTTATGCGTAAGTACAATTTATATAAGTTGTTTAATACTGAATAACATTGATATAGTTGAGTTTTTTTATAAGTATAACACTGTATAATTTTATGTGTGTTACATGTATGTAATTTGGTTTAATTATTTCAGGTTGAAGAATTAGTGAGTTCAAGTTCGAAAGTAGCACAAATGGCCGTTGGAGAAAAGATTCATGTTGAAGAATATAAATTTGATTCTTTTTAGTTCTTTTTTCTTTTCTATGGTTCTTTTTAGTCTTCAAATGTATTAGTAACATTTATTTGTTCCATATCCTAATGAAATCAACATTTCTTTGTGGTTTGTACTAATTTTAATATATTAATCCAATTTTTATGGTTGTATCCAATTTATGTCCGACTTTTTTGTAATATATATCAAATTAATGGTTGTTGGGTTGAACTTTGTAACATCAATTTGATGCAAAATAAATCCCAAAGATAAATCATGACAAAGTTAGGTTATTTGTGAATTTAAAGTGATTACAACGTAATATAATAGATTATAATGGATTATAATAGCTTCAATTTTCATTAAGGGCAAAATAGTCCGTTCACACATCAAATGTGCTAAACTCCAATTTAATTTACATTTGGTCAAAAACGCAAATACCATGCGTTGACCATGGTAGTTTGCTAAATTTCTCCTTTTGTCTGGATGCTAATTTCGATTATCTGGCTAAGAATCTGTACTCTTATAAATAAAGCTCCCAGTAATGTAAATGTGCATACTATACTAGAGTAAGTATAGTAGTATACTGATAAAGTTTCAAGGATTCATTCTGCACCTCTGTAACGTTTTATACGACTAACAGGGATCATCTTTCTGCTCATAAGCAGTTAACATCGCATTCCATAATGCTATATTTTGCATCTTAATGTGACACGAAGACTGTTAAATATTAGAACAATATTACCTCCATACTTGAGTAAATTTTGTAGTTTTAGTTAGCATGCGATTCATTAATGACTCGAATGAAACTTGACGATATATTGAAAAAATTTGGTAAATACTATAAATTGACATATACATAAGATAATTGTTAGTTCAAATATAAACAGTCACTCACAGAAATTTAAAGCTCGACAATATGAATACTGAAAAAACAGATACGAAGTATATGCAGTTGTTACTTGTTACTGTACTTTCTCGGAAATCTGATGGCTTGTTCTTCAAGGTTTGCTTCTTAGATAGTGAATTATGATTCTGCTGACAACCTGTTACGATGATACGTGTAGGAGGAACGAGTCTGGTAAATGTATTTGGATTGTTCTGAATAAGGTCGTAGCTGATAAATCTGGTCTGAAAAACATAACACTTCAATGCAGCTTTAGTAAAATAGGCGACATGTAACACTCGTTGGTTTGTATGTATGTCTGTATACCAGTTTTCACCAACACTACTTCAACGCTATCAAGTCATTAAGTTATCGCGACATATATATACTTCAGATTAAGATGGTAATATATATCGTAAGTGTTTCTCGTCTTGCAACTCAGCTCATCAGTCATCACTTTGAACCAGTATTTTTCGTTTTATTTGGTTGACAGTATTAGATATGAACATCTTGCTTTGCATGCTTATTACCTATACAAATGAGCACATTTTTATTGATGAATCATGCAAGTTTTCGAGATAATTTGTGTATTACTTTCCTCCTACAGATTATTTGATCTTCAAAATTGAACAGCAGATTATAGCTATATTTTGCAGAAAAAAGATCATCAGTACTGCAGTACACTAAATTTCAACGAACAAAGAAGCTAACTCTGTTTGTCAATAATGTGCATATATGTCGATAAAAATGGCAAACGACCATTTCCAAGAAATTGACAAATAAAGATATAGTCTTCAAACACAGAACACTGCTTTTACAATGGAGTAGAACCACATCGCCTAGGTCGATCAATAAAGACAGGAACAAGACATAACTGTGAATTCCGAACATTGTATCTAAAAGGAGTTCATCTCCAGAATATAGCTCCTGCATTGTAACAACCTATCAACAGACTCCGCGTACACTCCTCCCTCCCCTCCGAACGCCCCCATTGCCAATTCCACATCATCATTCTGCTCTTCAATCTCATTTCCATCTCCACTACCCCTCCCATACCCTATCGGCCTCACTATCACCAATGTCGCCCCCTCCATCACAACCCCACCTGACAACTCTATCCGAGCCTCATGCCTCATTCTCATCCGTACAGCAGGCACAGTAGTCCGATTATTCCTCCACCACATCCCCTCCACCCTTGACAATCCCCCGTTTGCACCATACTCCCCATCATAACTCCCACCACCACTCTCCACTCCCTCACCTCCACACTCCCGACACTCATCCAACCCGTCCTTATCCATCACCACCGCACCCTCCCTCTCCCTATCGCGAATCACCAAACTCTCAAGCCCTGTCTGCTCTCTAATTGCGTCCAAAATCATATAATGCCGAGCCGATGCAGCAATCAACGCACTAATCGTCCACACCACTCTCATTTTCAAACCGGACCCCGAAAAATTACCCCCCTCACCTTCCCCTTCCCCCTCCCCCTCCCTCTCCACCCCCCCTCCCCCTCTTCGAAATGCCAAAATCACACAAGACCTCAAACTCTTCCCAAACTGCGCCTTCCACTTAATACAAGTACTTTTCTCCACCTTAAGATCTCCAGATGGAAGCTCCACCTGCAAATTCCTCACACACTGAAACCCACGAAGAATATGGGCCGGGTTTTGGACGCGGGTCGGGCCCGAAATTAGCCCTTTCGTTGAGGAAAACGAGGAGAACAAATTATGTAGCGGTTTTAAGAGAGTCCCGATGAGGGAGAAGAGGAAGGAGGCGTCGCCGGAGTCGTGATCGGAGAAGTAATCAGCGGCGAAGAAATCGGAGTCCGCGGCGGAGATAACGCGGTCGACTTTGAGGAGGAGGGAATCCGTTTGCGGGACCAGGAGATTGAACCTCCGAGAAACGGATTTGCATCGGGTCAACGTTTTAATGTCGTTGACTTTGTTGAAGATGTGAATGATCATTGGGTCTGGTAGGTTGTCAAATTGGTCAACTAAATTTGGACAAAAATCTTCACAATTCTCCATTTTTTAATATGAAAATGAGCAAGATTGAAGAGATCTGGAAAAGAAGGAGGGGAGGGGGTGGGGTGGGGTGGGGGGTGAAGAGTGGTTTTGGAGAGGTGTGTTTGAGAGTATTTATGAGGTTCTACTTTTGATGAGCTATAATTTAGTTAAACTTCAATTGGGCATGAATTTGGGGGTACTTGGAGGATGTTTGACCATGTATTTTAATTAAGCAACTTCAATTTTTTTTTTTTTTGTTTTTTTTTTTGTAAATTAGCGATGAGGTGAGTATCGAACCATGACCTTCTGATCACTATCAAGAGCTTTTTTCACTAGACTATTCGATTAACTCAAACTTCAATTTGTTTTTGAGTATAAATTTTAAATGTAATTAAGAAAATGTTGTTGAATTGTTGTGTTTGTGGGTAATTTATGATCAAGTTGCAATTTGTTAATGTGATTAGGTGGGCAAAGTATGCTATCATAGAACTAACTCTTGCCAAAGTCCAAACCTAGGCAAGTTGATTTCATTGTGTATATAAACCCATGTTGTATATGTATAGATTTTGAAAAATAATAAATATTAGTGAAAATATAAAATTAATTTTGGATAATTAATTGGCTCTAAAGGTTATTTAAAAAAAAAGTAGGAGGATTACTTTCTAGTTTGGATCTCATTCAATATTGAATTGTTTAATGACAAATATTAACATTAGAGAGAAAGAATGAATGATTTAACATGAAGTTACATATGTGTTCCATCTAATAACACCTCAATTGTCTATCTGTCGCACTTGGTCTATGATTATAGGATATTTTTCATCAGACACGCATTGTTCTTTTTTATAAGGTATCATTGAACCGAAATAAGTTGATAACTTCGAACATTCATCATGTCAAACTAACAATTTAGTTCGATTGGAGTACAATTGATTGGTGCCCCTTATAACTAGGCAATTTATAAGTTAAAACTTGCATCGTATGTAGATAGATTATACACATTTTGATGTTAAAGCTAGGTAGCTTGCCAAGCTTTGGATACTTTGTCAAAATAATTGTGTTCGTACTCATTCTACTTCCAATTCGATTCAAGTTCGGATAGAAATGAATGATAGATACGCATAATAATTAGAAAATAAATTAACTCAATAAAATTGTTTATATGTTTGCTCGAACGATAATGGTTAACAACCATCACTCATGCCTAGACATCGCAGCATCATCGATTGCCAATGAGTCCATGCTTCTTGTATTTGCTCCAAAAACAATTTTCAAGCACTTTATTTGCATGATTTTTTTGCAACAAACTCGCTTGATATTTGGTAATTAGCAAATCTGATGCAAGTGGTCTCATATGTAAGTAGGTTATTATTGCAATTTAAGTGACATTAACGAACAAATTATTCATATAAGTGTGTAATGGGTGTAAAAATTATGGCTAGCGATATTGTCAGAGCAATTTTCATTCTGCCAGAGCAAAGTTTGAGTATGTACTTATTTTAACCTTCAGGTCAACTATTATAGTTTATCATTATTTAATTATCTTCTTGCAATTAGAGTTAATTTTAAAAATCAGCAATAATTGAACACATTCAATATTTCAAATATATTTATTCTAAATGTTAGTAAATCATCATCAATGAGATGAAACATTGGATAAGAAAGAGCGAAAGACGATTCCTCTTGGGATTATTCATTTTTAATGGCGTGTAGACTCAAGATCATCAATATTTGACACTGTTTTTGAGGGTAATGAATTTGGAAAATTAATATCTAGGTTAAATTATAATTATCATCATCGGAAAGGTAATGTGCTGAAGATAAATTACACGAGATTGTTGACGAGTCAGCTCTTATGCTTTATGAATCGAATATTCAACGGAGCAAAGGGCGACCGAAGAAAAAAACAGAAGTTCAACAAAAGAAAATCATTTACAATTTGAAATCGTAGAAAAATTCAGCAAATGTTCTCATCCTCATAGTTGATAAAATTTTAATTTGAACATAGTAATTTTATTTTAATTTATTTGTCGTATGTTCATCTTTTTATTGTTTAGTATTGAGTAGTAATTCTTGTGGATATTATGTTGCATAAACTTACTTAAAAAAATTCATTGTTTAAGATTACCTTTTCTTCTTTCATTACTAACTCCGTGCAAAAAAAATTACAGACAACTAATTTCTACATTCATTTCTTTTTAATTGATATTGAAGATCTCACATACTAATGTCTATTGCCTTTTATTTTCAATTGAAATAGAGCATATTTTGCAAATTGATTCCTTTAGTAATAATTAATTTATACTAGTAGTTGACTAAGAGAACAATAATGATGATTAACTAACATTAAAGATATATATTTAAAATATGAAATGTGTTCATTTATTGCTGACTTTTAAAATTATTCTAATAGTAAATACTAATGACATAATGCAGCAGTTGACTTGAAAGGTTAAAATAGGTACATACTCCAATTTTACTTTGGCATAATGAAAATTGCTCAGACAATATCGCCAGCAAAAAATTATCCATTAATCAACGATTCTTTTAATTGCTAATACTTATAATTGAAATAATCAAAAGTGTATGTTGAGGTGAGATGAAAATCATGAAAGTACTGAACAACTATGATTGCGACATGTAAGTTTGTGCAATGGCCTTGAAGACCAAATTAGATGACTTATATTCTAATCGATTTGGTGATTTTAGGAGGAAGATAGCTATTGATCTCATTAAATGGTCGAGAATAAGAGATGGAACCGATACCTACCATAAGATATATCATTTAGTTTATTGTGTGATGAACAAGTAGTTTATGTTGTTTTTGTTAGCTTTCAACTATTTACATCTTTTGTAACGAATTATGTTCGAACTTGTGGATGAATGTTCGAATTCTGTTTAATTTAGTAACTTTCAGCTTCTCTAGTGTTCATTCAGCTGGGTGTTCAAATATAACGGAGTTTATATATTTTTAGAATTCTCGAAGTATTTTGGTGTATTTCAGTGTAAATTGGTGTATTTCAAAACTAGCTAATGGAAGCACAATCAAACGTTTGAAGTAAAGAATCATACAAATGAACACTTCTTTTTTTTTTTTGTTGTAAATTAGCGATGAGGTGAGTATCGAACCCAGGACCTTCTGGTCACTAGCAAGGGCCTTTTCCACTAGGCTATCCGATTAACTCTACAAATGAACACTTCTAAACGCTAACAAAACACTTGTGAACACTAAAAAACACCACAATAGACTAGATACAATCATATTCATATACTTGGCAAGAGCCGCTTGTCTAAAATACATGTTTGCAGAAGGGAGCGGTGGGAACATGCAGAACCGGGCTTAGACTATTTGACCTGAAAATGGAATATTGAAATCTTTGATCATAATTTCCAGTATGAATACTGCGTCCAACATGAAACTTGTGGGTGGTAGTAAAACACCGATTCGCTCGTTAGATTACAAAGCACTAAAAAATCACAAAACACTAGCCAGTGCCGACAATGTAGGAGGCGCCTAGAGGAGGAGATGGCAGCTCGAGAAGGTGGATGAGGTGGTGGATAGGGTTTTTAGTGACTGGTGAGGGAGGGAGATGGGGCTTGTTTTTGTTGGATATGTTTTTTTGGACTTAAGAAAAAAATATGGAATAAATTAAATAATAATATTTTAGTAATTTCAAGAGGAGAGTGGTTATCTAGGCAAAGAAAAATAAAAATAATTATTTTGTTTAATATTTAATTGACTTTATTTATTTAGTAAAATTTCTTGTCAAAGTAGTAATATACTTTTTGCTTAATTTCGTCTACCACCCTAAATTATTTACTACTACGTGTTAAATTATTTTTTCAAATTATTTCCATAATTTATTTTTGCCTTTTCAAATAGGTACAAGTCATACAACTGCATGGAAAAGCGGGAGGGGAGCTGGGGAGGGGATTGGTTTGTGCACTTATTAAGAAAATATATCTGAGTTTATTCTTTTGATGATGAACTACTGTTGATCTTTTCGATTGGGCATGCATCTGTATACCTTGCAGTATGTTTGACCCTATAGTTTAATTTAATTGATCAACTTTAATTTCGTTCAAATATCAAATTTTGACTGCCAAGGACATAATGTTTTCAATACTTTAAATCTTTTTGTTGATATATGAGCAATTTGCATGTAGTTAACATGATTAGGTGAGCATAGGTGAGAAAAGTTCGATATCATGGAACTAACTCAAGTCCAAAAATAGGTAGGCAACTTGATTTAATTTTATAGATTGTCAATTATCTACTCTTCAATTCAATTAACTGCAACTTAGTGTCGAAGCGCCTCGAGTCACAACAATAGAGGAATTGGATTCAGTACCATTAAGCTAGAAGCCTTGAATAATTGCAACTTGTTACTAATATTAATTTTATGATTTTTTTTATTGTAAGATGTGAACATATTTTCCTAACATGAATTACTTTTAAGGGTAAAAATAAGGGCAAATGACCAGGATGATCACTTATGTTTGGGTAGGGGTCCCGGTTGATCACCTATGTTTCAAATAGTCCTGGTTGATCACTTAA
Source organism: Echium plantagineum (assembly GCA_003412495.2). NCBI lineage: Eukaryota > Viridiplantae > Streptophyta > Magnoliopsida > Boraginales > Boraginaceae > Echium > Echium plantagineum. Next base: position 29,006,111 of record CM016562.1, on the reverse strand, counting down.
GTTTCTATATCGAGTCTCAGTTGGTATTTTAGACCTAAAATCTGTTAATTATCACCTAATTACCTCACGTGACCGGCACATGTCATTTTTCAGGGGTAATTTAGTCATTTCAAGTCTTTTTCCCAATTTTTTTTTTTTTGCAAAAAAAAAATCGAAAAACAAGTGAGGTTGATTTAGAAATATAAGTGATCAACAAGGACCCTTTGAAACATAAGTGATCAACCGGGACCCCAACCCAAACGTAAGTTCCCTTATAATGTAAAAATCACAACAGATTAAGTAAAGAATAAAATGTACATTGATTGTTAGAGATAATACTCCTCCATCCTTATTTTACAATAATTATTTTATACATTTTATTTTTAAGTTCAACTTAATGATACATATTTATCTCTAGCAATCAATGTACATTTTATTCTTTACTTAATCTGTTGTGATTTTTACATTATAAGGGAACTTACGTTTGGGTTGGGGTCTCGGTTGATCACTTATGTTTCAAAGGGTCCTTGTTGATCACTTATATTTCTAAATCAACCTCACTTGTTTTTTTAACTTTTTTTTTTGAAAAAAAAAATTGGAAAAAGGACTTGAAATGACTAAATTACCCCTGAAAAATGACATGTGCCTGTCACGTGAGGTAATTAGGTGATAATTTACAGAGTTTAGGTCTAAAATACCAACTGAGACTCGATTTAAAAACATAAGTGATCAACCAGGACCATTTGAAACATAGGTGATCAACCGGGACCCCTACCCAAACATAAGTGATCATCCTGGTCATTTGCCCTAAAAATAATGTCGAACCAGTTTTGTTACAATATACTATCTTTATCTTGGGAATATTGGCAGATTGGCATTTTTTGAAGGTTTTTTTTAACTTGGGACACTTGTCCATTCTTTTTGCAAAACACTAGCACCTCCCCCATTAAAAGACTATTTTGCCCTTAAATTTAAAACAAACTACAAATACTCTTTTCTTCCTTCTTCTTCATACTTCATATTATTCCCCATCACCTCTTCTTCTCATTCTTCTTCACCAACCATAGCCACCATCTTCACAAAGACACATACACCAACAACCCTTAAACTCGAAACCACCACACTTCTATCTTCTTCTCCATCTCTTCTTTTTCTTCACAAATCCACCACCACCAACAACCCCACACCCACAAATTCGAAACCCCACCCCCACCCCATAACAATTCAAAATCCCACGAAGGTTTGGGGGCAATGGACGCGACTTCACAAGGGTTTAGGGGGGGCGACTTCATAAGGGTTTGGGGGAGGGGCCGACTTCACAGGGGTTTTGAGGCGCAATTTCTTATAGGTAGGATGGTTATGGGTGGAGGTGGTTGTTGTTGGTGAGGTTGATGGTGGTGGTCGAAAGGGTGATGGTTGGTGGGTTTGTGAAGAAAAATAAGAGATGAGGAAAAAGGTGAAGGTGGTTGTGGTTTACGAAAATTATATCTTTTTGCTAAAAAACTACCAAAAGTCAAAAAAGTTTTGCCAAACAACTACCAAAAATCGACACTTTTAGCTGAAAGAACTACCAAAAATCGAAACTTTTAGCTAAAAAAACTACCAAAATCGAATCCCTTTTACTAGAAAAAAAGGGGAAAAGAATTCAAAAAAATCGAACAATTTTTTTTTAAAAGTGTATCAAAATATTGGGGATAATTTAGTCATTTTACCCCCTCCCCCCAGTGCCATTTTTAATGAAGAAAAGTCAAGGGTGCCAAAAAAAAGTTAGAAGATGTGCCATTCTTCAAAATTTCTCATTGAATCAATAATTCGAATACACTTTTGCTAGGGGAAGTTTGACAGGCTTTTGGTGTCAATACTTAACTTCTTGCACCCAACCCTCTTTTTTGCAAAGGAGTAGCACATTCCCCTATAATTTGTTCATTTTGCCCTTCAATGAAACCCTCACCTTCTTCTTCTTATTTCTTCTTCTTCATCATTTCACCACCATCAAAACATTTTCTTTACAAAACATAACCACCTTCACAAACCCACTACCACCAACAACCCCAAATTCAAAACCACCTCCATCTTCTTCCCCATCTTTTCTTCTTCTTCTTAGCTAACCCACCAACCATCACTCTTTCCAACACCACCACCACCTACCTCACCAACAATAACCCACCAATTACCCCCGCCCACAACCACCGTACCCAAACCTCTGTGAAGCCGCCACCCTCCGCCCTAAACCCCCTGTGAAGTCGCCACCCCCTATAAAATCGCCCCCCCCCCAAACCCCCCTAAAAAATCGAGCCTCCTCCCACCCCAAACCCCTGTGAAGTCGCCCCCTCGCCCCCCTAAATGCCCTGGGAAGTTGCCACCCTCCTCCCCCCAAACCTTTATGAAGTCGCCCCTTCCCCATAAACCCTTGTGAAGTCGTGTCCATTCCACCTTTGTGATGGGGTGGGGTTTTCGAATTTGTGGGTGGGGGGTTATTGGTGGTTGTGGGTTTGTGAAGAAGAAAAAGCATAGATGGAGTGGTTGTGGTTTCGAACTTGGGATTGTTAGTGGTGGTGGTTTTGTGAAGGTGGTGGTTATGGTTAGTGAAGAAGAAGAAGAAGAAGAAGAAGAACAAGAAGAAGAAGAAGAAGAAGAGATGATGGGGAAGAAGATGAAGTGTGGAGAAGAAGAAGGAAGAAAAGGGTATGGGTATATTTAACTTTAAGGGCAAAAGAGTCTTTCCATGGGGGAGGTGTGCTTATGCTATGCAAAGAAAAATGAAGTGTGCTCCAACTTAAAAAAAGGCTTCAAGAAATACCAATCTGCCAAAATTCTCAATTGTTAGTTTAACCATTGTACCCATGAATATTGTGGTATGAGGTTAAATACCTTAATTTTCTGCCTTTTTTCATTTTCTTTCACTTTTTTCTCGATTTTTTTTCATTTTCTTTCACTTTTTCGATTTCTTTTTTATTTTTTTGCGATTTCCCTAAAAAAAATTTCGATTGGTGAGCAAATTGTTTGATAGTTGTTATGGCTAAATGATTCGGTTTTATTAGTTGTTTTGGCTAAAAATTTTGTTTTTGTCAAAAAAAACTTCGGTTTTGATATTTTTTTTGGCAAAGGTGTTCAGTTTTGATGGGGGTTTTTTAGAAAACCAAACTTTTTTACCAAATTTAAACTTAGCTAAAACAACTACCAAAATCGAAAAAAATGAAAAAAAAGAATTCGAGAAAAAAAAATTGAAAAAGAGATTGGAAAGAAGAGAACAAAAAATCGGTAAAAATTTAAAAAGAAATGAAAAAAATCAAAAAAGAAATGAAAAAAATATCGAAAAAGAAATCGAGAAAAAATGGGGAAAAAAGATCGAATTGAGAAAAAATCGAAGAAGAGATCGAAAAAGGAAATCGGAAAAATCGAGAAAATTATAAAAAGAAATCGAGAAAAATCGAAAAAGAAACCAAAAAAATCCAGAAAAAATTGAAAAAGCAATAAAAAAATTAAATAAAAAGAAACCGAAAATATTGTAATCTCAAGATTGGGGTCAATCATAAGAGTTAAATTGGTGCTTATGAGAGGAAAAAATGTGCTTGGACAGAAATACTTTTCAAAAATCTGATGGAATGACCCGAATGAGTGACTTTTTAAACATTAGTTATCTAACTGGTCTTTTAAAACACGAGTGATCTCACTAACGTTTTCTAAACATGAGTGATCTAACTAATTTTTTTTTCAAATGTGAGTAATGTCAGAAGTCATTTGCCCTATTTATTATTGCTCCATGATCTATCATGACCAAATGTAGTTGACATTATTCATTGGTTAATCTGTATAAACATAATATTTGATGTCTCAACTATTGTTACATTAGTTAATGAGTCATTAAAGAGGTTCATTCAAATTCAAATATTTCATACACTATACATATCACATATGATCCAATTTTAATATAAAAGCTTGGGTTTAAGTCTTGTCAGTGAGAATTGTCTCATATTTACTTTTAATACTTTATTAATTAGTAATTTATATATTCATTATTTATAATACTATTGCTCTCATACTTTTATCGATAATTTATGAAAAAAAAAACATTTCATACATTAGGTAATAAATCGATAGAATAATGCTTCATTAATGTATTAGTTTAGTGCAGAAAAAAAAAATGTATTACGAGTCATGACTCATGAGTCATGACCTTGTAGGTGTAGGTTTGCAATTAACTATACAGAGACAGAGTACTAAGATAAAAACTTGTGAACAATTTTGTCTTGAAATTTTTTTACGGCTACATCTACCATCACCCAACAAAAAATAGCGCAGATTTAGGATTTTTTGCAAACTTTTCCTTTTTGTTCTGTTATTAATTCTGGGCTCTTGAATCAGCAAAATATTTCTGCGAAAATGGAATCAAAAGAAGAATCAAAGTGTTTGTTTGAATCATCAGAAATAGAATACATAAGCTATGGAGGAGAGCATCATCTCCCACTCATTATGGACCTTGTCGATAAGGAGCTTAGCGAGCCTTATTCAATCTTCACCTATCGCTACTTCGTTTATCTCTGGCCTCAACTCTCTTTTCTTGTAAGAAACTTCCCTTTTTTGGATAATTTATTTTCTTGATTTTGATTAGTTTAGCAATATGGTTATATTTTTGTTGGTTTTGTTGCTTGTAATTAAATATCATATTTTTATGGTTAAATTGGCCTCAGCTCTCAAGAACAACCCTTTGTTAATCTTATTTATTTTATTGTTTTTTAGTAATTTAACGACATTGTAATATGTTGGTGCGTTTTGTTGATGTTGGTTCAGTCGTTTCTATTGAAAGATCGTTTTTTTATAGGTAATTTGGTGTGAACTCGATTTTTTAGTGAGAACCAACCTACGCTATTCTGCTAATTAATTATCTTGATTTTGAATTTTTGATTGATTTTGTATGTTGGTAGGTTTTGTTAATGTTTGATATGTGGATTTTAGTAAGAGGTCAAGTTTTTATGGTTAATTTACATTCCACTTTGTTGTGAATTCGGAAATGGTCTAGGGGGTTAAGGGTGAGTACCATCTGCCCCGCTTAGGCGGGATCCTCTGCAACTGCAACATTGATGCATAAATGTTAATGTATTTGTATGGTGTATGGTGTATGTACTTAATATTTGGTGCAAAAACCAATCAAATGCTAGTATTTTTCTTGCAATTTACTATTAACGTGATTAATTTGATTCAAATCAATGTCATGTGTGTCAATTAAGGATACAAAGTTTGTTCATTATAATCATTGATAATACAACTAAACAGTCTTTTGGGAATGGAGTGAGTATATCGACGTTTATTCGGATGCAAATTTCATTGATAAATTCCTTACATATATTGAGGGAAAAGCTGACCGGACTATACCAATTCACTCTTTTGTTGTGCATCTGTTTATAGTGTGATGGGTATATTGACGTTTATTCGGATGCAAATTTCATTGGTAAATTCCTTACATATATTGAGGGAAAAGCTGACCGGACTATACCAATTCACTCTTTTTGTTGTCCATCTGTTTATAGTGTGATGGTTTATAGTCTTCAGTTCCAAAAACTTATAATCGTTAAAATCGAATTTACCTACAATGTTTTAAAATGCAGTATGTATTGATTAATATTTGTATGTTTTGGTTGGGATTGGGAGAGCCGTGAGCGTTACATTGACTAACGATGTTCTTGTTTTATATATATGAGTGTTATTGCATATATATTATGACAAGTTGTTATGATTTAAAAGTATTGCTCTTGAATTTTTACTATTTTCTAATTCTAACATTGTTAGGCATTTCACCGAGGAAAATGCATCGGAACTGTGGTTTGTAAAATGGGGGATCACAGAGGTACTTTCAGAGGATACATTGCAATGCTAGTGGTATTGAAGCCATATAGAGGCAAAGGCATTGGTCAGTTCATCTCATTTTCAGCTTAGTAGTTTTCAAAGTTTGTATATCTTGTTTTTGTTTTAAACATTTTCATTCCTCGTTCTGACAAACAAGGTTTTATGTCCACTACCAAAGTTTATGCTTTTGCTGATTCTATTAATGATGATAGCCAACTGGAACGTTTTTCTTGAGCTCTTAGGATATGAATAGATAAGTAGTTACTGAGGTTTGATCTCTTTGAACAGCCAACTTCAATTGCAAAGTGACCTCTGTTCTGTTATAATTGAGTCACATATCAGAACTTACACACACGCCCTCCACAATTTTATATTATTTCATCTTTTATTCTGGAAGCTAACGACGATAATTGTTATTCTTAGAGTATAAATATCGTGTTCAGAATTATACCAAGTTACAGGCTTACGCCTCGTTTGAGGATGTTCATGGTATATGATTTTGATCTTTTAGTTTCATTCCTACTCTTCCATTCTCTTTGATTTGAATGACTTTGTGCACTTGGAATAAAGAATTGGTTGACTTCTGGCAATACATATATTTCTTGCATTGCTTTTAAATAATACTGCTGTTATAGACATCTTCTAACTTTAAACAGTTTCTTGTTTCAGCAACTGAACTTGTGACAAGATCCATTAAAGTAATGATGGAATCAGGTTGTGAAGAGGTATGCTATGAATATACTAAGCTGGCAGGATTTTTTACTTTCAGTTCAATAATTTTATGCATCTTTAATACCTCCGTTAAATGTAACTTTCTCGTAGAAGTGATATTACTGTTAACATGATAAATGGTATTCTGTAAAAGGAAGTTTAGATGGCTATTAGGTAGGGAACTTACAGAGAACTAAAGTAATATTATAGCGTAAACCAGTCCCAACTTCTTGTCAAGGTATTGATACATTTTTCAGGCTCCTTCACTGTGTTTGTTATAACATGCATCCACAAGAAAATGAATCGCGAGTACGAAAACTGGTCCCTTTGTCCTTCAGTTTTCCATATCAGGTTCCTGTGGAAGAAAATACTATATATAATTGTGTGTCTTTTGTAGTGTTAATGGTTTTTTAATGAGAAGCCTAAAAAATAGGCAATGTTGTTCATAATAATTGATGAGAATAGAACAATTTTATATCTAAAGAGGTAGTTTTTATGCGATCAAAAGGAAGTGAATTTCATTTGTAGTCAAAATATTGGTTTATTTACTTTGTTGGACCTCTCATTCTCTTATCGAGTGAGCTTTAAACTCCCAAATTTTATCCATTTTTCGTATTTAACTTTGCCATCTGCCCATTTCTTAATGCGGTTTAAACTCTCTCTGCTCCCTTTTTGTTTTGTTTTTTGTTGTTGTTGTGGTCATGAACTGCTATTAAAATTGTAAACTGAAACTCAGAGTGGCTTCACTCTCTAATTTGATGTGTGGAAGGTGACTCTAGAAGCAGAGGTTACAAATAAGGGAGCCTTAGCATTGTATGGCCGTCTTGGATTTATTAGGGCAAAACGGCTTTTCCATTACTACTTGAATGGTGTCGATGCGTTCAGGCTCAAGCTACTATTTCCTCGCCCTGAGTCCTACTTCCCAGACTCCTTGAATCCAGAAGGAGAACCGATCTACGGACACGAACACCTGCAACTAGAAGATGATTGCCATCCCCTTTCATAGTTTGAATTCTTGTCTAAATACGAACGTTGATGTACCATAGAATAGCCTAGCTAGCCTCTTATCTTGGGCCATTTTCTAATCCAATTTGTTGTAATTCACTGATATTGGTATGTATGTTTGTTGACTGGCAATTCCAATCAACACATTCGAAATTCTGATTGTAAACACACCTGGGAGAATTTTCTCCAAGGACATGTTATGAGAATTTTCTGCCTGCTTGTGGTATAGTATGTTTAGAAATACTATGATTTATATAGACATCATTTAACGTTTATTGAACTCCCAATTAGTCGTTAATATTTAACGTACATTATATACATAGATGGAGGACCGGTTACGGTGGAGAACCGGTTACGGTTCTATTAAGAATATTTTTATTAAGATTCTTCTTAATACATAAATTAAACAATTAATTCTAAATTAGCTTAAACTCCTCACATAATAATCTTTTAGAGAAATATTAATAGAAGAAAACTTAATAGGACCATAACTTTCTACAAATCCGACTCCTTCTAGGTGAACAACATAAAATACATTGATATGATGTTCAATTATAATTATTTCTAAATTGAATACTTGAGTAAAAGACATCCAAATGATTTTTATATTAGTTAAATATTTATAACATTCACATGGATATTTAAATTAGTTAAATCTACTACATATAATATGGAAATAGGGTAATTAGGGGTTAATATTGAAGTCCTATATTCTCCTATAATTAATTAGTTATTTTATTTTTATTTTAAAAAGTGATTTTATATATAAATTTTATTTTTCACATTAAATTTAATTTTAATTAAGATGAATTAAATGGAATTATATTGAGATAGTTTATTTATGCAAAAGAATTTTAATAGTCATAAAGAATATTTTATCATCATACTTTGTATAAAAAATTAATAGAAATCATATATGTTAGTGCGTGGAGTTGGATGAAGTTTTTCTGTTAAATCAAGTGTTACAACAACAAGTGATATCCGAAGATTGACGAGAATTAACAAGTGGCAAACCAAGTGTTAAGGAGATAATCACTCTTGCTTTTAAAAGGACCACACACGTTGATAATGATTGTTCGAGAGTGTGTAGTATGATCGCTTGTTTCCTAGGTTACTTGGAGTACAAGACCGAATAAAGAAGTAACCTACTTAATAAGGAAACATGAAAGAGGTGATATGAGCCGCGATATTTTATTTTCTAAAGAGTTCTTACTTTAATGAAATTCTATCAAGAGGAAGTCCTTACTCTAGCTATATATATACAAACGGAGCTCAATATACGAAGAAGATATCCGAGATATTCATAGCATACAAGCCTTTTATTACCTAGTATTGAGAAGTTAGATTAGTTGCAACTAAAAGCTTTTGTTCTTTGCTTCCAGTTTGATTGTACAGTTGCTATATCACAACGATACATCAACCGTGAAGTTTATCTTTACTTCATACAATATACTTGTTGATCACCGGGACGGTGGTGACTTAGATAATTGAAATAGGGAGTCTACAGGATAGTAGAGATAGGGTATGCGGGCATACAAGTAAGTCCTTGTAATATAGCAAAATTTTCCTTGGGTAGGCTGCCCCGTACGTGGGTGTTGTTTTGACATCGAACTGGGTTACCAACTTGCGTTTTTGGTTTCTTACTTATGGTTAGTTAAACTATCATTATCAATCGAGATTATTAGTGAATAGTTTACATTTTCAATATATATCATAAATATGATGAATATATTTGTAAAGAGTGAACTGTGTACAAACATCTAGTATTTATAATTTAATACTTCCTCCGTTCTTTTTTATTTGTCATTCTAGCATTTGCACATAATTTAAAGAAAGTAAAAAGTACATTCAAAATTACAATCAATTGAACTATATAATCGGTTGGTAATCAAATTTTTCCGATTTGATTCCAGGGTTTGCACACCCTCCCCCTCCCCCGCACGAGATGCCTTAGAATAATGTTAGTAACTTATTTGCTAAGTTTTTGGAAATCTCTTCTTATGAAGTGAGTAGTTTTCCCATCCTCTTCTTACGTGGGACAACCTAACTCAATTTCCAAACTCCATCATCCACTGTCAATCTTTTCACAACTCTTAGCAATTATAAAGGGTGTTAAATTTTGATTCAAATCTTTAATTATCTAACAATATATTTATTAGAATTAATCAATGTAACATTATATATATCCTTGTTTTAATATTTTCAAGAAAATATTGAATTAGAAAATAAACTCTGCCTCAAAATATAAATATCACTGAGACATTAATATTTATAAATAGTTATATTAGTAATTATAATGTTATTACTATTTTGATAGTGCTATTACCACTAGGATATTGCATTTAAATAGTAATTATAAGTTATAAGTAACTCTATACGTTGTAAGATAGCTACTCATGAATAACTCTATTAATTAGATTTATTATGTGTTGATACTCTATTTTTTTTTTTTAATTTGATGTTTTGATTTTTCACGATCATTAAAATATACTTTAAAAAGAAAATATCTCTCTAATTTTACATGCATAAAAGTTATAAAATTTATATTTCAAAAATATAGACTGAAACGAATTTAACAAGATCCAACATGACTATATTATTTTTTATATACTAATAAAAATTCATCATCAAAATTTCCAATGTTTGACTTCAAAAAATCAAATTAAAAAAAAAACGAAAAAGTACTATTTTGCAATAGAATAGTCATTACATGATGCATATATGTTACTCCATCCGTCCCTAAAAGATTGTCACATTTTGACTTTTGTTGGTCATATATAACAAAATTTGATCATGAATTCTCATTAAACGATAAGAAATAATTAGTCTTATAGGACCTTGTTAGATTCGTCTCAATATACATTTTTAAAATATTAAGTTTTTATAATATTTTTGCATGTAGAGTAAAAGATATTTACTTTTTAAATCGTGTTTTGTTGACTACCAAAAGTCAAAATATGACAATCTTTTAGGAACGGAGGGAGTATTAAAATTAATTATGACTTAATATAATATATTACCATTTTTATACATCAGAAAAATTCGACTCAATAGTCTAGTGACATCTGATTACCCTTTCATGCAAAAGGTCTTGGTCTTGTCTTCAAATCTTGTTGAAAACAAATTTATCTCGTATATTCAGTATTTATAATATGATTGTATTATAATTCATCCCTAATTCACAAAAAAAAATATACACACTTCCAAAAAAACATTGAATTCGAAAATAAACACCACTTCCATATAGACTATTTCACCCCTCCACATCCACCCCTCCCGATACCCAAACACTACCCTGAAAAAACCCTCTCTGCCCCTCTGTCTTCTTACCACTGCGTCTCTCCACCATCCACCCCCCCACCCCCACCCCCACCCCCTACCCCACCCACCCTCACCCTTTTCTTTGTTGATAACACATTCACTTTATTTATAATACACATCACTAGATCCCAATTGGGTTTCTCCTACATGTTATTTTCTTGATTTTTAATTTGAGCTCCATCTATTAGTAGAGCTTCAACTTATCACTGAACCCTTTATCCACTTCATCGGGTAAATTAAATGTCTTTATTTTTTGTTTTATCACTTTTTTGCTTTTTCCAGTTTTTTATACTGATTTGTAGCATGTGTATACTTTTTGTTTTTTTGTTGTCTGAAAATCCCAGATGGCTAGATTTAGGATTTGGTTATGTTTTGATGGATATATGATATATCTCACTTCCTTAGCTGAAATAATTGTTATTCCACGTAAAAAATCTTGTTCAGTTTTGAATTTCCAAGGTTGGATTTTTAAATTTGAAGTTGTATACTTTTATATATGTTGTGTAAGATTTGGTGAAAAATATATTGATTTGTGATATTTTTAGGCTACTTTACTGTGAACATGATGGTTTTGATTAAAATTATGTGACATGATAATTTTGATTGAAATCAAAGTTGAGTGTCGATTAATGCCCGAAAAGTTAGTTGGTTTTGGCTATTGCTAGACTTATAATCTTGTGACTCCGGTAGTACTTTTTTTGTTTGCCTGGGCATGCTTTTGCAGTTTTTCGTTTGCTTAGCGAGTGGATCTAAGAGACCAGAGTCATCGTTTTTTGAAGTAATGATAGGAATTAAAAAAAGAATATTGTCGTAGGAGATTTTGTTTCATTATTGTGTATATGGTTGCGTTTGGTTGATTCGTTAGGTTTCATGATTTAAAAAGTTTAATATAACTTGTCCTACTGGCTTCTCTTGACTGTACGTAAATAACTGAAATAAAGATTTTTGTATGATCTGATTCTGTTAAACCTCTTATCGGTTAAAAGTACACCATATGGATATGGAATATCTATCTCCTCTAGTTTCCCTTAGTGTGTCGAAGTATTTATTTGGTTTTATAAATCTTTGCAGTAGGTGGAAATGGTGAAGAAAAAAGCTAAAAGTGCTCGAAAGCGGCCTGTGAATTCATCTTCGAAGGACACAGTTTCTTCTGTTAAGAGTGTTACTAACAATGAGACTCCTAAAGATGGAGTTGTAGCAGCGATAGAGAAAAGAGTTTGCCCACACATTGATAAGGGTGTTGATTTGGAGAAAGTATCGGAGAAGCTGAAGTCTTCAGAACCTCTTAGGTGTGAAGACTGTAGGGAAAGCGTGGTAGATAGAAAGGTGGGGAAGGCGAAAGGTAAACAGGGAAAGAAGAAATGTGGGGGTGAGTCCAAAGCAGTTTGGGTGTGCATGGGCTGCGGCCATTTTTCTTGTGGAGGGGCCGGATTCCCGACTACACCTCAGAGTCACGCAGTTCGTCATGCGAGACAGCATCATCATCAATTGGCTGTTCAGTTCCAAAACCCTCAGCTCCGGTGGTGCTTCCCGTGCAATACAATTATACCTATAGAAAAAGCAAAAGATGGTGGGGAAACAAAAGATCCACTATGTGATGTGATGAAACTTATAAAAGGGAGATCTCAAACACCTGCTTTAGATGTTGAGGATGTCTGGTTTGGGACAGGAAGTGTTACAAGTGGTATAAGTTCTGAAACTTCTGCATTGACAATTAACCGTGATGCAATTAGTGGTTATATGGCAAGAGGTCTGATAAACTTAGGAAATACATGCTTTTTCAACTCTGTCATGCAGAATCTCTTAGCTATGGATAAGTTAAGGGATTATTTCTGTAAATTTGAGGGGTCTCTTGGGCCTCTTACAACGTCTTTGAAAAAACTGTTTATGGAGACCAATCCTGAAGCTGGTTTAAGAAATGTAGTCAATCCAAAATCGTTCTTTGGATGTGTTTGTGCAAAAGCTCCTCAATTCAGAGGATACCAACAGCATGACAGTCATGAATTACTTCGTTGTTTACTTGATGCTTGGTGTATTGAGGAGTCGAATGCCAGAAAACAAAAGAAATCTTCCCTGGAGGAGTGTAAGTCATCTCAAACTGATCCAATTTTTGTGGATTCTATTTTTGGTGGACAGCTTTCTAGCACCGTCAGTTGTCTGGAATGCTGTCATTCTTCAACAGTTTATGAGCCTTTCCTAGATATTTCATTACCTGTTCCAACAAAGAAACCACCCTCTAAAAAACCTCAACCAGTTTCTCGCTCTAAGAAACCAAATCCACCTCCCAAACGAAGTGCCAGAAACCGTTCGAAAGTAAGCAACAATTCAACTGCTTCCTCAGATAAATGTGCGTCAAAACAAATAAGTAGAAACAAATCTTTTTCCCAAGTTCAAACTAAGGAAGATGCTGCTGACGAAAAATCTTCCGCTACAGATGATTGTGCATCATTAGAGATTTCCAAAACTATTTCCACCACTAATGACAAAAGTTGCGACTTGCAAAATAACTTACTGGTTCAAAATTCTGATTCCAACCCAGGAAAGGAAGAAGCTAGTGAGTTAGTGATGCCAACTAATGACACCACATGGTTGGACTTCCTTTCTCCTGATGCAATATTAAGTGAAGAGACTTTGACTCCAGATGTCTGTAGTTATTCAGTTGACCATGTTGTTGATAAAGAAGATGGTGAGCTGAAGAGTACTCTTGATTCTACTAATGAAGTCATGCCTTCAGGCACATACGATGCAATTAGCTCTAATGATCTGACATGGCTGGAATTCTGTGAACCTGGTCAACCATTAGATGGCGATGGCACGGCTTCGCAGATAAATCTTGGATCACCAACCCAAGACCCAGAAACCGAAAATGTTTCCCTGAATTTGGGGCTTAATTCATATTCTGGTAATTCTGTCCCATTTAGTGGCTCAAATGTTGATGATGAGGCCCCTTTGCAGGTTCAAGACTCTGCAATAATATTGCTCCCATATGAAGATAACACACCAAGTGAAATATTCAGGGGAGAAGGTGAGGGATCGCTGCCAGTTGTGGGGTGTGATAATCAAATTTCAGAATTTGATGGCTTTGGGGGTTTATTTGATGAACCTGAGTCAGAGGTGACAACTGTAGAGTCTTCTGATGAAAAAGCTGTACAGACTGGCATAATATATGGGCAGAGCAGTGAGTCTGACCATGAAGTGGATGACTCTGATGCACCGGTGTCTATTGAACGCTGCTTATCTTACTTCATAAAGCCTGAGCTTTTATCAAAAGATGAACATGCTTGGAAATGTGAAAATTGTTCCAAGCTTTTGTATGAGCAGAAGATGAAATTGAAGAAGGCCGTACTGAATCCTAAGTCAGACACCTTGATCAATGGATGCAAGGAAACTAATGCAAGAGTTGGCTTTCGTGTAAATGAAAAGCAGTACTTTTCCACTGAGTTGGGAAACCTGTGTAATGGAACGGTAGTAGATGATATTCATGACAATGATGCTGCACAGTTGTCATTAGATTCTGAACCAAATATTAAGACTAATGGCATCATTGAAACAAGAGAAGACGCTACAAAGTCTGAGAAAGAAGATTCTGATTGCAATCCATCTGAATCTTCTTGTTCAAGTGAACTTTTCCTGCCTCAAACTCATAACAGAGATACCACTGAACCTGAGAATGTTGAAGGAGTCAATGATTCAATGCCGCTCTCAGAATCTATATCACTTGTTTCAGGAAGTGATGAAGAAGAGATGGACTCTGAGAATGTGAAGGTGAAGAGAGATGCAACAAAGAGAATTCTCATTAACAGAGCTCCTCCCATTCTCACCATCCATTTGAAAAGGTTTTACCAAGATGCTAGAGGTCGGTTGAATAAGTTAAGAGGGCATATTGGCTTCAGAGATACGATCAATATAGGACCATACATTGATTGCAGGTGTGATTTTTCTCGTCCATTCTTTTAGTAGTTAATTTTATTTAAAGTAAAATATATGCTTAACATTTGTATATCTTCTTCTTGAGTAATTCCTTAGACTATTATATGTTTTCCATTTTGACTTGCTAAAGAATCTTCTTAAGTCACCGCCCCATTTTTACTACTACCAAACTAAAATTAGTTTGAGATGTCTTGATAATTTTTAAGAATTTTTCTAATTATTAGAGCTGCAGCCAAGAACTAAACATACATAATAGCGAAGGCAAAGAGTTTATTTCATAAATTTTATTACATTCTTGTCTTTATAAAGCATGCCAATTGATACTGGTATTCCAGATAGCAAGACTAAGTAATAAATTTAGCAATTGATAATGTTCTTCAGTTATATTTGACTAAGATGTTATATAAAAATGAGGAAAATGTCAAAAGGAATGATCTTATTCAGCCACTTGTACTACTTTCAACCCGTCTTATATTATTTTTAATAAGCTTATCCTAGCATCATCTTGATTTCTATGGACCTTATTTGTATAAGAGGTAAAGAGCTTTGGAAAGATATGCAAGTGTGATATATTGCATTGTTTTTTGTGTATAACATATTATTAAATGCATAATACTAGTACTTTATACTAAAGGAATGATGAAGCATCCAATGATCCCAGCTTCACCAATCTTAGTTTCAAAAATAAGATATGTCTAAGTATAGTACGGTCTTTTGTACTTCTTATCACTCTTACGTAATCTTGATTTGGATATCAATGGTAGAACTTTTTTCTTCTGCAAGTTACCGCAACAAAGTAAGTGTTATCACTTGCATCCTTTTGTGCTCCTTGGTGATCCTTACATATGTAATGATATAGAGGGAATTAATGACTTGGGTCATGACCTTCTCGAATCATATGGTATTACTTTGGTGTTGATTACTCTTATATATAGTTGTGATACTTTATTATCGCAGTGGTATGACGCTGCTTATATATAGTTCTGATACTTAGTATTATTGAAGTGGTATGACTCCTTATATATGAGCTTTTGCTCACTGTTCTTAATTCTCATCCATGTCATGATATCTTCTCAGTATTTTCAGTAGATGAAAACTTCATAGAAAGATATTTAAAGAGGTGATATAATTTAATATATGGCAACGCACTAAAGAGCAGTTGGGTTCCTTGGTACAGATGAGTGCCTTGATAATGAGACATCGATAAGGAGTTTTCACATGTGTAAGTTTTTTGAATTTAAAATGTAATCTATAACTTAACCAATCGCACATACATCTAGGTTCATGTGACCGCCAAGTTACATTTGGTCACATATATTCTTATAGTTGGACTTATTTGGTAACTGAAAAAATGTGTTGTCACAACAGAAGTGTTGTAGAATATGGTTCCTTGAATAGCCACATTTCTGCATCACTGCATTCATTGATCATAGTTAACCTTAAGTTTTCACTATATCAGTATCTTGTAATACCATTCCACTGCTTATAGCCGTCTGTCAACGTTACGTGAATCCACTTGTTATCATGCTAATTTCTTACTGTGAATATGGTGTGCAATTACCACCCTCTCCTTGAAGAGTAATAACCTATTATCTTTAGCGAAGTTACAAATTTTGTTCAGCGCAAGAGAAATTTAACTGATATTTTTAATGTTGTTGCAGCAACAAGGGAGATGACTACAATTATCGTCTTCTTGGGGTGGTGGAACATTTGGGAAATATGAGGGGAGGCCACTACGTTGCATATGTGAGGGGAGGCAAGAAGAGCAGCTCACAGAAAATAGAGGAAGGTGGGGATTTTAAGTGGTATTATGCGAGTGATGCTCACGTTCGTGAGGCCAAATTGGAAGAAGTTCTTCGTTGCGAAGCATACATCTTATTTTATGAAAGAATATGACATGAACCTCTCCTTCGCAGATTTTTTCACATCTGAGCACAGTGAGAAGGTTGGAGGTCAGTGTACAACATGTCATACTATTTATACCATTCTTTTAATCACACAATGAGTTAGCAAATGTAACATTCGCTAATTTTTTCATTCCAAAGGAAATATATAAATTTTTGGTACACTTTTTTCGTTCTTGTGTTGATATCCGCATAGTTTTTCTTTTTTGCTCCACTTAGTCGGATAAGGCTTCGTTTGGTTTATCGACATATAATTTTTGCATGTGTGTGTGCCTGTTGACAATTATGTTAAAGACAGGTAAATGAAAGAGGGAAAAAGTGATGTGGGAGCAATCGACAGGTAAAAGAACAGAGGGCATAAGAAAAAGGGTAAATGGCTTCTGAAATCGTAAAAACATCGAAAAAATATTAAAAAGGAAATGGAAAAAATTGTAATCTCAGGATTGGGATCAATGTCACAATAAGAGTTAAATTGGGTGCTTATGAGAGGAAAAATTTGTTTGGACAGAAATACCCTTTAAAAATCTATTGGAGTGACATGAATGAGTGACTTTTTAAACACTAGTAATCTAATTAGTGTTTTTGAAACATGAGTGATCTAACTGGCTTTTTTTTTTCAAACGTGAGTAATGTCAGAAGCCATTTGCCCTAAGAAAAATGTGAATTTGGGATTGGTTATGGTTAAATATGTTTTGTTCTTGTAAGTGTTCTTTATACATAAAAAATGTTCTTATCATATTAATTGAACGTCATCCCTTACCACTATATATATTGCTCTTCTGTTTTTTCAAATGTCGTTGTTAGCTTGTTTAAATTTTTTTGTTTGTTTAATTTTTTTGTTTGAAAATAGTTACTTTAATGTAATAAATTGTAATTTTATATTTTTAATACATTTTTTGTTTATTTTTTCTATTGAAATTATCACCTATTCAATTAATTGGAGGAAGTATGATATACTAATTACAAATTATATTAAATTATATAGTGACAATTAATTATCATTTTACATGTTCAAAGTACTTTTTGATTACTTATATATTTTTTTTAATTTATGTGAACATGATAAAAATTGACAATAAAAAAATGGAGGAAGTATGATATACTAATTACAAATTATATTAAAGTATATAAATAAGTTTGAGAATTTTAGTAGGAGATAGTCTTAATTTATCTTTGGAAGGTAGTACTTATTAACGGAGTTTCAAATTTTGATCGTTTAGCAGGAATAACTAATGGTAATAATAAGATTTTTGGCCGGTTGTTTTCTGAACTATCGATTTATTTTTAAGTTGGTTTAACTATCAGTTCTTTTTTTGGTATCTCTCAATCCCTTTTCAACGTTTAATAAAATGATAATTGTACCAATGACACTATTCAAAAGGAATAGAAAATACATTTCCAAATATTTTACTACCTCCATCCTTTTTTATAAGACCCATTTACTTTTTCACAGTCTTCGAGACACGAGTTAAAATGTAAATATTTTTTATTTTACATGTGTTAAAATTATAAGAACTTGATATTTCAAAAATTCATATTGAGACGAATCTAACAAGATCCAATATGACTATATTATTTCTTATCGGTTAATAAAAATTTACGGTCAAAACTTTCGAAGTTTGACCCAAAAAATCAAAATGAGTCTATTAAAAAGGGATGGAGGGAGTACATAATTAAAATAAACATTCAACCACTTCTTTTTTAACATACCATACCATACCCTACCCTTACTTCCTAAATTTTTGTCAACATAATCACTTACTTTAGAGTTGTCCTCAAATATTATCTCCTCTTCATTTTCGAAAGTGGACATCAATGACTCAAAAGTTTGTTGCATTGTGTGGCAGATGGGTAAAACTAGGATGCAAATGGAGGATAGTACGTCAATATAAAATAAAATGAAACAAGGGGTAAATTATGAATAACACTTGAACTAACAAGAAAAGTATGAAGGGCAAGTGAAACAAGTGTCGTGACTAAATTGTCCTTTTAACTGTTGTGCTTAAAATTGCAATGTGAGCAAAATTGGCGAAAAGTAGACGAGTTGAGTAGTATTGGAACATGAATGATGTATTTGGCACAAAATGAACGTCAGTGATAAATGTGATAAATAAATAAAAGGTTAGTGATGTCCGATGCCATTTGCCCTACATTCTAAATCTAACATAATATATGGCTCAACTAACAACCGAATTCATACATGATAATTTCACGAATATCCCGTACAGAAAAATAATTACACAATAACCCATGAAGAAATAATAATTACATCTTCAATCCCCACTCCAAACCACCAATATGTGTATATTAACCCTTTACGGAATGTGTACGGAATATTTCTATAAGGCACCCTAACTTTCTACATACTAACTCAAAGAAAAGTAAAACCAAAGCTGAGTCAACTAAACAACCTAGAAAAACCAAAGGAAACCTTCTTACCGGCCCTTCTCCTGGCAGGGTGCATAACCCGCAACCAAAAGATGGCGGTTCTCTCCCGGGGCATCTTTGCGGCGGCCGCTAAGTAACGATCCGTTCCATTTTTTCTCGTTTTCTAAAATAAATAGTAATTAATTTGGTGCAACTAATAATATACTAGAGCCTTGGGGAGGGTTTTGGTTGTATTGTATCATACTTGACCTTTAATTTTCATTATCACTACTACTATCAATTTGAAATTGAGTCAATCATTTCAGGTTTCTCGTGTACTACTATTGTTGTTTACATTCATTGTTGAATATTTTACATGTATTTTTTATAGTAGTAAAATAATGATTAAAGAATAATGATGAGTAATAATAAAACATGTCTTCAATCAATAATGATTTTTCATTTTATATTTAAGTCTATATCGTTTTAAACCTACAATATATTGTAATAAGGCTCTCTCTTTTGTTCACAGGGCTTGAACTAGGTGCTTCCGGGCTTTCATGAGGGATAAACAACTCGTATTTGGGAAGATCTTCGATCAATGGAATACCTACTAGTTGTTTCGATAACTTAAAAAGACTATTTTATTATCTCTTTCAATTTACGATCTTGGTGCAATAACTCTAGTAGTGATTGCCTTAAAAAGACTATGTTATTTTGTTTCCATATATATATACAATATCAAATATTTATCGTCTTAACAATTTTATTAGTTGGATGTGCATTCGTAAGTTATACCGTGGGACTAACTTGAGCGTTTTTACCATCTTTTTTTTATAAATAAAATGAGTAAATTGCTGAAATGGTCCTGGCTCCAGGTTGCCTTTTGGTCCTCGAAAGTATAAAAGTAGCAATTTAGTCCATGATATTGGCCAATGCTTGCAGATTGGTCCAAAATTTAGTTAAGGTATTAATTTTTAACGCCCCAATGACGATTGTAGTTCACTCCTAAGCTAATTTTATTATTACCATTCTAACTTATTAACAACACATGTAACTCACGAGGCGCGTGAGCCGTTAACATTTAACATCCCCGTTAAATTTTGGACCAATCTGCAACCGTTGGCTAATATCGTGGACTGATTTGCAACTTTTGTACTTTTTGAGACCAAAAGGCAACCTGAACCCACTTTTCGGGACTCTTTCAACAATTTGCTCTAAATAAAATATCAAATATATATTTATCGTCTCAACAATTTTACTGGTTGGATGTGCCTTCGTAGTTATGAACCCTGTTTAAGACGCAGAAGCATACCATATCATTGCAAAAGTAAGTAGTAAAATAAAAAGAGTTTATATATAATATCAACATTCCTTAAAATTAAAAAAACATTCAAAATTAGTCGGAATCCAACAAACTTTGCAACATTAACAGTGTTGTATCTTGAAGCAAAAAATTTCAACCTTCAACATGTGAAATAAAATGGTGATATTTGTACAAAACCTGAGAAAAGAATTGATGAGTGAGAATAAATACATTATGAAAGTGAGATTCCTAAGACCATGTACAATGGTTTTCTTTTTTCTTTCAACACCTTCATTTTCAATTTTCAATACTCCATATCATCTTCTCTCTTCCACCTAATTATTTAACATTCATTTTAATTTTTTATCCTAAAATGGTTTTGTTTATAAAAATTCAACACCCTACCCCTACCACTTTTAATTTGTATTCTTATTTACTTTTAACAATTTATTTTTACAATTGAATAAAAATAACAATAATCGTTTATAATTAAATAGAAGTAATTAATTCTAAAGTTGATTTTCTGTATCCAAATCATGTCTCAATTTATAAAATTTAACAAGTGATAAAGTTTGGTATAATTTTCCCCCATTAAATAAATAAATATATATAAAATTATTCACTTCAAATAATTAAGATGTGATGAAAGTTCAATAAAATAGTAATAAATTTTTCAATATTCAACTCAAACACCATTGTACATCCAAGCACACGATGGCCCTTTCCCCTTCCCTGGGCCCAGCAAGTCATCAACTCAAGCACTTTCTCCCCATGTGGGCCCAACTTTTTGCAATGTTCAACAGTTGAAATTTTTTTATACCCAAAACTTTCAACTTCTAATTAAACATACCATTGTGAGTATTCAACAGTTGAAAAGAGAGTTTCAACGCACCATTGTACATAGCCTAATAAGGTTGGAAGACATTAAAAATTGCTTTTCTAAACTTTCGAGTGACATGGACGAGAACTCCAAAATCAAGCTACTTCCGATATTACTCTTTCCGTCCCTAAAAAATTGTCACATTTTGACTTTTGTTAGTCAAACATTACAAAATTTGATCATGAATTCCCATTAAACGATAAGAAATAATATAGTCTTGTGGGACCTTGTTAGGTTCGTCTCAATATATATTTTTGAAATATTAACTTTTTATAATTTTTTCGCATGTAGAATAATAGATATTTATGTTTTAAATCGTGTTTTGTTGACCACCAAAAATGAAAATATGACAATCCTTTAGGGACGGAGGAAATATTATATTTATTGAGGTGGGCATATACAACCACCTCAAATAGTAAGACAGTCCATGCGGTTGTCTTTCTTCTTTCAAAACTAATAAAAAAGACAAACTGTTGTTATAGTCAAAATCCCGTTAAACTGTTGTTTGATAATACTAATAGAAAATCAAATTAATTATTAGTTTGATGAAAGACAAACACTATAGTCTCTACATATTGTATGTTGAATGTTGATTATCTTTTAATATTAATTTCATTTTATTGACTAAACGAGTGTTTGGTACACTGCTAAATTGTTTAATGCATAATATGTCGACGACGACATTATAATTAGTATTTAAAGGACAAGACTATTCATTTTATTAATATATAATCTAAACCGTCGTGCATGCCGTGCCTTGCATTTGTACTACCATACAATGTTGAATGTTGACAATAGAACCTCACTAAATAAACCAATGAAAAACATCCTCAACTATACACATAAAAATAACCATTTTGTAATAACTGTTTCTTGTAGGACAAGTTATGTGCATGCATGGCATCATAAGTTAGTACAGTGTACAATTATACATTAATTATGTCCATAAATAAGATATACAAATTTCAATTAGTTCAATTTTTATGTATTTGCACAATTTCATTATAAGTCATTCTAATAAATAATAACACAACTAATTAGTAATTAGTAAAGTAAATTGACAATAAAAAATATGTTACTTTCTCACAGAAAAAACAAATTGATGAAATTGATGACATGAATTAGTTAAACCTAAAGTATGTTGCTTTCGGATCTAAAGTTCAATTACTTTAATTTATATACTAGTACTAACTTTAGGCCTACTATAGTGGACTATGATGACTGGAGTGGGATTGTCTGTAGGGTTCGTTGCAGCTTTTTGGGAGGACGAAAACAAGAATCGATAAATATTTTGACTTCATAATTGTTAACAATTGTGTTTGATCCCAACTTTATTGGAAAAACATGATCCGGCGGACTAAATTGCAATCTTTTGGCCATTTTCGAGAATTAAAATGCAACTATGTAACTATTGGGGGCTAAAGTGCAATTCAATCCCACTATCGAGACTATTTCGACCATTTTCTTACTCTCGAAAATTATGGGTCGGATCCTCTCGTTGCCAAATAACTCATGATGAAGCTTTTACCAGAGTATCATCGCTGCCTCATCCCCATGCATGTATAACCATCAGAATCATTAGGCTCCGATACACTTTTATTCATCACCAAAAGTCCGACCCGCCATGGGCCATGGCTGCAACACCCAAGGAGTTGCCTTGCCAAGTAACGGTCTAACGGATTGCTGATTGCATCATATTGGCCGTCTTTGTAGGCTAAAAAAGTTATCATCATACCCCTTTTTTTCTTCCTCTCCATCTCAAAGACATAAAAATATAAATATAGCTAGATAATTATCACAACTCGAAGGAGATCCTTTGAATCATGATTCATAAAATGATATTGTGAGTCAACCATTTGTAATGATTTACAAATATAGTTTAGTTAAACAAAATAACTAAATATCATGTTATCGAGTAGATAACTTAGGAATATTATTAGGATTTGTACAAATAAAAAAAATTGTTTATTTATAAAGAGATCTTATTAGAGTGGCAAAATGGTAACCAACGGCCTATTACTTCTTATTTTCAACATCATTTTTCTGTAGCAACATTTTTTACTTGAAAGCGAAGAAGCCTTATTTACATTATATATAAAATTCAATAATACATAAGAAATCTCTTATTGAAAGTTCAAACGTTCAATTTGTGGGCAAAATCATGCATGAAATATTCTTGAAAGCTAAATTTTTAATATGATGCTACAAAAGATCGACTCATGATATATTCAAGTCCTCTTCATTTGTCAAGGTAATAATATAGAAGCTCCTATCATAAGTGTAGCGATGTGGGTTAATATTTTAGAAGGGCAATTTAGGCAATAACAAAAAGGGAAGAAATGCCAACCCTTTAACAATATTATACTCCTATTTACTAGTCATCGTGTGCGCAGTCAATATCTGTGCGAATCAATATTTTGTTTAGTTAATATTTATTTATTCAAAAAACAATGAATATAATATATTTTTGGCACAATCATTGCTTATATATCATAATAATTTTAATTTAGTTTAAACTATGAAGAAACTTATATACATTATCAGGTAGAGTAGTAATAACTATTTTATAGCAAATATTATAAAAATAAAACTATATATGAGAAGTTACTTTTTAAGTTGATTAATTAAATTTCGACATGTGTCAATCAATTATAATGCCACATGACTAGCTTGCATGACTTTCTAGGCTTCACCAAACATTCCCACTTTATATATAGTGTAGCTATATAAATATAAATAGATAGAGATTATACATCTATGAATCTCTTTAAAATTTAATTTACATTGTTTGACCCTACACAAAATCACCTTTTCTCTATGATAATAATTTCAATCAAGGCAACCCATATACCTCACCCTTCCTAATGTCAAACTTGCACTTTTGGATTTCTTGGATAAGCGATCATACACAACTCAATAAAATTAATCACAGCTACGAAGATTTACAAAAAAACAAATTCATTTATTTTTCAGCGTGGTTTTATATTATCCTCGATAAGATGTAATGTAATTTGTTGCAAAAGTAACACAAAGATCTATCCTAGAATTTCTAATATACAAATCCCAAGTGGTACACGAATTTTCACAAGATCAAACGAAATGAAAGATGAAGAACGATCTTGAAGGAAATTTTATGCAGGACCTGATGTAAAATTGTATGCCCATAAAACTATCAAGCATAGTGGATGGTTCAGGGCAATTCCCCGGTTCGTCTGCA
The DNA here is from genome assembly GCA_003412495.2 of Echium plantagineum. Classification (NCBI taxonomy): domain Eukaryota; kingdom Viridiplantae; phylum Streptophyta; class Magnoliopsida; order Boraginales; family Boraginaceae; genus Echium; species Echium plantagineum. The sequence continues at coordinate 28,981,647 of CM016562.1, read as the reverse complement.
TGTGTAATTGCCATTTTCTCTTTGTTTCCACCGTCACCAACTGTTATGTATACTGGTCCACAAGGAACTAAAGTGTAGTTAGATACTCTGTTTGATCCTCTCATAGGCGTGAACCTGCACGTTGTTCAAAGATGTTTTACTACTCAATTATATTGTGTCACAGGAACTAATTGGTGGAAGCAGTTTGTATTAAAGAGAAAAATGTTCACAGTTACACCTTATCAATGATTCTCAACTCAAATAAAAATGAATCGGTAATTCTCAGTTGCATATTCAGATCAGAGGTCTAACCTTCGTGCCTACACTTATCACCATACTAATGAGAAGTCAGACAGATCGTTAAGAGCCTGTAATGGCAAATATAAATAATCAAACGGAAGAAACTATTTATTCAAAGAAAACAGTGAGTATAACCTGTAAAATGCCTCTTTGGAAATCACCAAAATTTTCAGACCTTCTATGTTGTATTCTGAATCGCACTAGCTTCTAATGAAATGGAAAAGATAAACCAGTAGGCTGCACAACCAAACACACTCATAAAACATGTACAATGAAGAGGGAGTTGATCTTTCAACCCAAGAGGCCAACTCAATTGAGGCTCAGATATGTTCAGACAGGAGATCCCATACCTGCCATGGCTGCATTACAGAATCAAGTCCAACGCCCTGCCAAGATGCAGTTTGGGTAATCTCGTTGACTGATAGCTCAGAATTTATTTATATAAGAATATCATCACAGCCTCGAGCCCCAACGGAATAAAATCATAATAGTAGGTGAGATGTAGCCCAGAGGCTAGAGCGCTCGCATAAATGTAAGAGGTGTCATATACCGACACATGTAGATAAAGAAAGAGCAAGTATGTGATGTACAAAGGCTGTTGGTTTTGTGGTTAAGCTATAAAAATCACTGGCCGAAGAAGAGAGGGGGCAACCACCTTACAAAAATCCCACGCTCTCTAATGGCCTCATTTTTTTATCCATGACTTGCTGAGTCAAGCCTTCTTAGGCAGCCAAAACTGAAGGCAGAAAAGGTACTCCGCCATGGCTGCTAGACCTAGATATCTATTTTCATAGATACAACAATGGTACAGTAGTAAAAAATCATCATTGGCTCATAATATTCTCTCTTAACTGGCTTTGACAAAGAGTGGCAGAGACCATATGAAGAAAAAGCAACTCCAAGAGTCCAGGATGAGGCAACGAGAAACACATACTCTCTGTCCCTCTCTCTCTCTCTCTCCAAAATAATTTGGGGAGGTAGCGATGACGAGATTCTGGTAAATTTGCAACAGCTGGTGTTTACAGAGAGGGAAACCATATTTCATGGTATCCAAGCTCTCTGCCGCCTTAAAGCGAGTATCTCCATTTGTCTTTGTATTCTAATTCCATAACTCAAAGAAACTTAGAAAACATGGAAAAATGAGACTTAGGGCTCAGAACAAACATATTTCTTCAAGCTAGGAGTCCAACATGCCATGGCTGCAAACAAGTTGCCAAGCCAAGATGCAAGTCAAATCACATTGTCTGAATTTATCGGTTCATCACAGCCTCTATCCTGTGCATATTCTTTTGCATTCTACCTATTCCAATTATATACCATATAGAAAATCATCAAGTACTAATATTGCAATTTGCTCATGATTACAAAACTTTTCGAAAATGTTGCGTTTGGATCCACAGAATGTCAAGAAGCTCTACTGGTTGAGCTTAGTTAGGGCTTACTGATGAATGCTTATCTTCTCCTAAAAAAATTAATTTTGAAGAAAATGACTCCTAGGCTCAGAACAAATAGTTTTCTTCAGGAAACGAGCCCAACACGCCATGGCTGCAAACAGCTTTGCCTTGCCAAGATGCAGATTGGATCACATTGTCTGAGTTTATTTGCAAAATAATCAACACAGCCATATCAAACGACTGATCTCCTACATGAAAGTATGGACTTAACAGAAGAGAATATCCTACATAGAGATGATCGCATCCTATGACGAATGGAAGTTTGATCGAGCCGGACTAAATCGAACCGTTCGTCTCGATTTTGGAAATACCTAAAATCAAGGTTCAGGTATCAGTATCATGCCTTCGAACATACTTCGAGCCGAATCTTTTCGAATCGAATACGTCAGATAATTTCGAACCAAGACGTTTGCTCACAGGCCTAGACACGTCACAAGAAAATAGAGATCATAAATTTCTAAACGTTATAACAAGAGATTCATTTACTTCTGAACAGCAAGTAGAGCCATTCACAAGCCAAGCCAAGACCAAGCAAAAGAAACACAACATAGCCTTAAGCCCTTAACCTTATGGGCAGTAAACGGAGGTTCAGATATGTCTCTTATAGACAAGAGAGTCCTACCTCGCCATGGCTGCAACATTAGGAAGTATAATCCCCGTTGCCCCGCCAAGATACGAGGTGGATCCCCTCATTGCCTAATCAAATAAAAACATCATCTATAACTCACGTTACACATAACAAGCATTATCACCAGTCCACCACCATCGCTTACCAAAGTAAATAGATTGGTGAACGACCTTAAGAGAAATTTGGAAGAATACCACATGATCCACTACAAATTAAGAGGTAGCAAAATAAATTTTGCTAAATATACCCCCACTCCTCCTTCAAAAACAACACCACCCAAGTTTCATAACTGAATTAATCAAGAAAGGGTTAATGGCACCATTGATCACACATATTTCATTCACATGAAATGCAATTACTCAATCACTAATTCCTCGAAACCAAACGCACCCTCAAATCCTCAATCTATATAGCAGTACATGCAGGCTCAGATCTGTTTGTTTTCAAGACAAGAGAGTCCGAATTCGCCATGGCTGCAAAAGCGATCTCTCCGGTTGCCCCGCCAAGATACGAGTCAGATACTCTCATTGCCTAATAGCTCAAAAAGATTTTACCCAAAAAATCATCATTGCCTTAAAAGAGAAACTTACCAAGATTACCACTTCTCAGTTCTCACATAATGATCACAAACATAAAAATTACCACCAGCAGCAGCAAGCTCCAAATATTGGCAATAGTTTAGGGGCCAAAATGGAAACATATCAATAGTTCAGGGTGCATAAAGAAAAAAAGCCAAAAAAGCATTCCCTTCAGGGAATAACTAACAAGGGTTGTTGGGGTTTGATGAAGGGGAAGAAATCATTGGCTAAAAGGAGAGAGGCAACCACCCTTTGAACAAAAATCCCAAGCTCTCCATTGCCTCATTCTTCTTTCTTATTTAATCGAAAAAATAAACAATTAAATTTACTTTTTCTTATTTAATCGGAAAATTAAACAATTAAACCTACTTGCTGCTTGCTGCTGGGATTGTCAAAAGAGGGTTCGATTCCTTAGAGAGTGTTCATATCATAATTGTCTGAGAAGTGAGAACTCAGAAGGCTTAGGCTATTGGACAGGCTTCTAACGATGCTAGGATCTGATCTGTTATACACACACCAAAATAGTGGTTATTTGGGGAGGTAGCAAAGACGAGATTCTGGTAAATTTGCAACAACTGGTGTTTACAAAGAGGGAAACCATCTTTCATGGTATCCAAGCTCTCTGCCGCCTTAAAGCGAGTATCTCCATTTGTCTTTATAAACTACTTCCGTAACTCAACAAAACTTAGAAAACATGGAAAAAGGAGACTTGAAGCTCAGAACAAACATATTTCTTCAAGCTAGGAGTCCAACATGCCATGGCTGCAAACAAGTTTGCCAAGCCAAGATGCAAGTCAAATCACATAGTCTGAATTTATTGGTTCATCACAGCCTCTATCTTGTGCATATTCTTTTGTGTTCTAGCTATTCCAATTGATATAACATATAGAAAATCATCAAGTACTAATATTGCAATTTGCTCATGACAATAAAAATCAGAGTCATATGACCGTCAACTTTTCGAATGTTGCGTTTGGATCCACAGAATGTTGAGAAGCTATACTGGTTGAGCTTAGTTAAGGCTTACTGATGAATGCTTATCTTCTCCTAAAAAAGTTAATCACATGTGATTATCAGTAAAGGAACGTGGGAGTACTTTTATGAAAAAGCATCATACCAAGGTTTATCAATCAAAGAAGATAAACGAGGAGGAGAATGAGGATGAAGCTTGAAGCTAAGAGGTTAGAGCACTCATGTGCACTTGCATGCATGTATGATTATGACTTTATATATGGAGAGAGGGACAGTAGATAGATAGATAGATTCAGAAATCCTACTTTCTGAGCTGAACCGACAGTAATGCTCGAGAATTTGAAGAGCATTGAAGAATATGACTCTTAGGCTCAGAAGTTGGAACAAATAGTTTTCTTCAGGAAATGAGCCCAACACGCCATGGCTGCAAACAGGTTTGCCTTGCCAAGATGCGGATTGGATCACATTGTCTGAGTTTATTTGCAAAATAATCATCACAGCCATATGAAAAGACTGATCCTACATGAAAGTACCTAAAGTTTTATGGATTTAACGGAAGAGAATATCTAAAATAGAGATGGATTTAGACATCATATCTAAATAACATAAAACACGTAATTGCCAAACAGTCCAAAGTGAACAACTAGTTTATTACAGTAGAAACTCTTTAAATTTTTACTCGATATATTAATAAACTCCCTAAAGTAATATATCTCATCGGTCCAACATTATAAATTTATATTGTTTACTGTATTAGTATGGCTAAGCCATTCTCATGCAACAAGGCTAAGGCTAAAATATAAGGCTCAGATGAAGTCTTCTACATCAGGTAAAAGTCTAACAAGCCATGGCTGCAAACACCGAAGGAGTTGCCCTGCCAAGTAACAAGTTAGATCACATTGTCTCCCTACAAAAAATTATAGCTTTTTGTTTCTTACTTCCCATCCTAATTTCCCAAATGAACCTGAGTTGCTATAGACACAATTAAATAATGTTTTTTAGGAGTGAAAGTACTATTTTACCCTGGAGGCCAACCTATCTTGTTGGTCCGACATTATTAATTTATAGAGATTTTACTGTATATGGAAATACATGCAGGCTCAGATCTGTTAAAGATTTTTACTATAATATCATCACTGCCTCATGTATAACCATCAGAATCATTAGGCTCCGATACACTTTTCTTCATCAGCAAAAGTCCGACCCGCCATGGCTGCAACACCCAAGGAGTTGCCTTGCCAAGTAACGGATTGGATCATATTGGCCGTCTTTGTAGGCTAACAAAAATTATTATCATAGCCTTTCTTTCTTTCTCCCCATCTCAAAGAAGTTGAGCAATAACATATAGAGCAACAGTCAACAATTAGTTGTATTTTTGTAAGTTGTAACCCCATGGATTCTGCTCAAAAAAATTATTCATCCAAACACAAAGGTTTAATACCTCTATACAAAACAATGGTGCAACCGAGCAATCATGACTTTATCATCAAAATAATATAATTTGGGTGCATTAGTACTTGTATGATCGCATCCTATGACGAATGGAAGTTTGATGGACATGTGACAAGAACATAGAGACCCGCCATGGCAGCAAGTAAAGCCATCCACAAGCCGAGTCAAGACCATACTGGAGAAACACAACATAGCCTTAACCTTATGGGCAGTAAACGGAGGTTCAGATATGTCTCTTATAGACAAGAGAGTCCTACCTCGCCATGGCTGCAACATTAGGAAGGGCTATCCCCGTTGCCCCGCCAAGACACGAGGTGGATCCCCTCATTGCCTAATCAAATAAAAACATCATCTATAACTCACGTTACAGATAACAAGCATTATCACCAGTCCACCACCACCGCTTACCAAAGTAAATAGATTGGTGAACGACTTTAAGAGAAATTTGGAACAATACCACATGATCCACTAAAAATTAAGTGGTAGCAAAATATTTTTTGCTAAAAATACCCCTAATCCTCCTCCTTCAAAAACAACACCATCCAAGTTTTTTTTTCTTTTGTAAATTAGCGATGAGGTGAGTTTCGAACTAGGACCTTCTGGTCATCACTAGCTAGGCTATCCGATTAACTCAAACCACCCAAGTTTCATAACTGAATTAATAAAGAAAGAGCTAATGGCACCATTGATCACTTAACCACACATATTTCATTCACATGAAAATGCAATTACTCAATCACTAATTCCTCGAAACCAAACGCACCCTCAATCTATATAGCAGTACATGCAGGCTCAGATCTATTTGTTTTCAAGGCAAGAGAGTCCGAATTCGCCATGGCTGCAAAGCGATCTCTCGGGTCGGGTTGCCCCGCCAAGATACGGGTCGGATACTCTCATTGCCTAATAGCTCAAAAAGATTTTACCCAAACAATCATCATTGCCTTAAAAGGGAAACTTACCAAAATTACCACTTCTCAGTTCTCACATCGTGTTTTGTTGACCACGTATTTAGTCAAAATGTGACAATCATGGAGGGAGTAATTACCAGCAGCAGCAGCAAGCAGCAAGCTCCAAATACTGGCAATAGTTTAGGGGCCAAAATGGAAACATATCAATAGTTCAGGGGCCATAATGAAAAAAAGCCAAAAAAGCATTCCCTTCAGGGAATAACTAAAAAGGGCTGTTGGGGTTTGATGAAGAGGAAGAAATCATTGGCTGAAAGGAGAGGGGCAACCACCCTTTGAAGAAATCCCAAGCTCTCCATTGCCTCACTCTTCTTTCTTATTTAATCGAAAAATTAAACAATTTAATTTAATTTTTTCTTGTTTAATCGAAAAATTAAACAATTAAACCTGTGTTTTGGTGGCTGCTTGCTGCTGGGATTCTCAAAGAACAGAGGGTTTGATTCCTTAAAGAGTGTTCATATCGTAATTGTCTGAGAAGTGAGAACTGAGAAACAGAGAAGGCTTAGGCTATTGGACGGGTTTCTATACTGGGCTAGGATGGGTCGATTAATGCACTTGTTTACCCCCAAAAAAAAGTGAGACGGGTTGTTATATTTTCGTCTAAATTTTATAATACCACTTAAAATATTGATAATTGTTCGAACGAGTGACTAAATTTTTGTATAGATCACTTTACCTTTTGACAATTTTCTAGATAAATTTGTCCTCTCAACAATTATTTTAGATTAGTTTGTCTTTTGTCATGATTTTTCAGTAAAAATAAAACGGGATTTTCACAAATATTAAATTGTTGTGAAATTGTCCAAAATCTTAATACTTGTAAAATCCTCATTTTAATGAAAAATCACAGTACTGATAAAAAATAGTTGTTCATGAGGTAACTGATCTAAAATAATTGTTCATATGGCAAATTGACCTATTCAGAAGTTCAGTCTCTCAAAACGATTTTTAATAATTTAGGGAGTCCTACAAAATTTAGCCTTGTTTTTCGTGCCTAATTAATTCCTTCTTGATAGGGTTATTAGTTTTTCACGATCAACGAGACACGATTAAAACGTAAATATTCTTAATTGTACATGCATAAAAGTTTTAATATTTCAAAAATTCATAATAAATTTTGAATTGTTTTACCTTGATGTATGTGGTTCATATCAAGTTGTATCTTCACTATACTTCTATCCATAAAACTCAAGTTCTAATTGTAGTGAAGAATATGTTAGCTATGAGATACAATAATACAATAATCTACGAGCAATTCAAGAGTTTTATCAATGATCAAGTATTTTGCACGTACACTCTTCAAAATATGCTAATATGACAAAATTCTCCTACTAAGTTTCTCATAAAAACAAGTTTGATCATACGGCTTTTGCCCGCATATTCATAGTATATCCTCATGATCAAAAAGTTTATACGCCGAAATGACAATGATCACGTCGTTCATGTGTACTTTAACTAATGTCAAAACTTATTGATAAAAAAAATAAAAAATAACTCTCATTTCATTAGAGAATTTGACTGTTTCGGCATGTTTTCATCAATCCGAGTCTTGAATCAATCTTTTTCCAAATACAAAGCTTGAATTGTATTTGGGTGGACGGCTTACTGTGTCTGAGCCTAGCAACACTTCCGAGAATTATTTTGATCTTTAGTTTAACCAGTGGTCAAGGGAATCTGGATTTATGCAATTCTAATTTCTATTCACATTTTTATCGCTTTTTAAATTAACAAAAATAAAAATTCTCAACTCTCTTCGACGTCTAAATGTAACTTTGTGAAGCTGATAGCGTCGGCAATTTTTCGTTTCTTTAATTCTATTTAGTACTTATACAATAATAGTATAAGCTGATATTCCAAATTCCCCATGAATAATGTATGCTCAATTTCATGTTTACTAGCAATGTGACGATGTCCCATATATTGCTCCTTCAGAATTGCATGTTCTTGAACTATCATTCTAGAAGATTGCTTCCTTTAAAAAGAACAAAAAAAACCAAAGCCAAATAAATTTTAGTCATTTACTTTTAAATAGGCACAGTAAATATTTGAACTTAGAATCATCTTCAACGCATAGAACAAGCTCTCCAATGCTTCTATCCTTTAGAATTCGAAGTTTTCGACAAGATAGGTAACCGGTAACCATTCTTGTTGTGTTTGCATGGTGTGGAGTCTCGCAGATTTATTAGAAAGCGACAAGGTAAATTTTCGAAAGGAGCCTAATTCAATATCGATGTATTACTTTCTGTATTCCAATCAAAATATTAATGGTAATAGCCAGATCAAAAAATTGGTTCTCAGGATCCTAGCTGATGAGGTTCCTACGAATATTGGCCAAGTATGCTAATCTAGAACCTTTAAGACACTAATTTCGTCGCTGAGGTATATTTGGCTCTTTGTTCAAGGTTAATTACCTTATGTTTGGCCAAACATCTCTCAGGTTGTCTTACAATATATATCTGATCTGCTGCTCTATTGTACATGTCCTGGTTGCGGTGCCATGTCCATAACGCGTGTGTATCGTTCTTTACCTGCAAAAAAGGCACAACAACATTAACACAATGATACATTAGTAATGGTAAATTAGGAGTCGATAAAGTTAAACATAACGTGGGTATGTCTAAAGAGAATACCTCTAGAATGCCATGGCCAAAGCTACTTTCTCTGTATGCACTATAATCCGGTTGACGATCCCAGCAAAACTTTCCAGCTGCAGGACCTGATGTAAAATTGTATGCGCAAAAGCCACCCATAAAACTATCAGGCGTAGTGGATGGTTCAGGGCAATTCCCTGGTTCATCTGCATGTGTAATTGCCATTTTCTCTCGGTTTCCACCGTCACCAACTGTTATGTATACCGGTCCACAAGGATCTAAAGTGTAGTTATATACTCTGTTTGATCTCTCGTAGGCGTGAACCTGCACGTTATTCAGAGATGTTTTACTACTCAATTATATTGTTGTCATGGAAACTAATTGGTGGAAGCAGTTTGTACTAATGAGAAAAATGTTCACAGTTACATGTTATCAATAGATTCTCAACTCAAATAAAAAAGAATTGGTAATTCTCAGTTGCGTATTCAGATCAGAGGTCTAAATTTCATGCCTACACTTATCAACCATACTAATAAGAAGTCAGACAGATGGTTATATTTCATTACATTATTCTCTCGACGTTGGACAACATATAAAATTGAACAGATCTCAAATTGGGAAGAACTTGGAACTTAGGAACTTACATGACCATTAAAGACGAGATCAACACCATGCTTGTATAGTAGGTCTTCCATTGATACCCTCATACATTCGGCTTCTCTGTAATGTGCAGTGTATGTGCTGTACCAAGGTGGATGCATAATAGCAATGAGCCAAGGAGTCACGCTCCTGTCAACTTTAGCTAAATCTCTTTCCAACCACTTGTATTGATCCGCTGAATAGGTGAAGGCAAGTGTCAGATGTAGGTTTGTATTAGTAAATCGGTTCCTAATTCATGAAAAGCTTTTAATTGTCTGGTACGACGAGCAAAAGGGGTATATAGTCAGCGAGCGAAAGGTAGGTTTGGGCATGTAATGTTACCTGTTCTGTCATACGCTGCGTATCCCCCAAGCATGATGAAGTGTATGCCTCCTGCATTAAAGGAGTAGTAAAATGGAGATGACGATCCACTCTCTTCAGATGGGAAAGCAAACCGAGAACTATATGCTACGAATGTCTTATTTTCCGCTTGATCTTCTATTTCATGATTTCCTTCAACCACCATCATAGGAACTTTGGACAGAAATGGCTGCATATACCTAAAGAAATAGAGGGAATATGAGAAGCTCATAAATCATAATAATGTTGATATAGTTGAGAAGTTTAAGTAAGTAATACAGGGCAAATCTTTAACATGATTGAGGTTATCAATTTTACCTTCCCCAATAATCCCAACGAGGTTGATATGTTTCATGAATAGGAGTATCCGCAAATGAACAGGAATAGCAGTCGGAACCTGTTCCGTTAGTCAAGTACAAATTCGCATAGCAGACATCCCCAACCAGCAAAAGTAGATCAGGCTTGTTGCTCATCAAGTGACTTACTGTTGAAGTGGTATTGTAAGTGAGGCCCAAGTCTCCAACCACAGCTATTTTTCCAGGATAACTCCTTGGAGTTGAAATTGGCATCGTCCGAAAATGATATATATCACTAACTGCTGGTATAGATGGATCTCCACATCGGTAGTAATATTTTTTGTCAGGTCGCAATCCTGTAATAGAAGATTGATTAAGCCGAGGGCTTAAAATGCAGAACAACGTCTTGCCACCGCTATTCAATATGTAATTAGAACTTGTATATAAATATGTCAAATTAGTGAAATACTATAAGGTGTATCATTTAGCCATGTTATACGCGTCTAAGCGTCTAAGTTTCTTCATCGAGAGTCCTTGTGGCGTGACTCGATAAACATACCTTTAAGTTGGACGTGGTGTATAATCCCCGAGGTGTAGTTCTTCATGCCTTCGAAGGGATAAAGTTGATTATAAATGAGAGAGTGACCACTCGCATTGTGACGTAAAGACTCTCTATGCTTCCCATAAAGAACCACACTTTTCACTGTACTTGGATCTAATGGCTTAATGTTATCACCAATTTGAAACTCCCCTGTAAAATAAAAGAATTATATAAATGCCCATGATTCCAATCTAAAACCTATGATAAAATGGTGATCATCATGTAGTTTTGATTATTATAAAAACATTTAGTTGATATGGAGATTTTCCCCTTTTGCCCTTTTGCTATTGGCCTAGTGTTATCAACCCAGCCTCTACAATTGAAGGTCTGAGTTCGATTCCTGGCAAGACATCCGAATAAAAATCGATTTCTCCGCCTCCACTCTACTGTAGGGTAGATTTCTCCGTCACCAATAGTATATGATTAACTTTCAATATGATATCGTTTGACAAAAAAATATTTTTTCTAACGGGAACTCGCAACTACTATTCATCCAGTACCACAGGATAAACGTAATAACCATAAAACCACATCAGCCAACCAGGTAAACCACACTAAACAACTACACAAATCTCATGTCTCAGACTCGATCATGAAATTATTGGTAGGGAGAATCATAAATGTTCCCTAATCCGAACTTGCACTTCTAACATCTTAATATAAAAATTAATCTAGAAACTCAAAGTGATGAACAAAAACAGAGAAGCTAACCTGTTATCCATGAAATCCAAACAGAGTCATGAGTTGCAGAAAGAGCAATAGAAATTTGTTCAGGCTCAAAACCATTAACATTCCTTTGGACTCTGGGATCATTATCAGGCAAATCAATAGCATGCCCTCTAAAACTCTTATCAAGAGGAACAGTCACAGGCTTGAAGGGCCCTTCAAGAGTTGATGGAACTTCACCATGAGCTTTAACTATCCTCAAAATAATAATCAAAATAGAAACTACACCAAATATTCTTGACTTCAAAGCCATTTCAAGAATCAAGAATCATATGTGTTGAGGTGCAGAAGAAGAAAGAGGGGAGGAGAGGGGGGAGGGGGGGGGGGGGGTTAGGACAAGTGGCAATAGAATATGCCTTCTTCGGACAAGTTACTAGGAGCATATTCGGAGAAGGAAGTCTATTTATATAGGAGAAAGTGGACATATATGTGAAAAATGGCGAGAAAATTGAGGTTTTGCTGACACCAATTTGACAATGATGGTTATGTCAGTTGATTTTTGTGTGTTTGTTTTGTGTATATTTTGAGCTACATTTCGGTGAGACCATACTCATTGGGACCATGATTTATGGGACATGTAACAACATTTTTGGATAATGTTGAGTCACATGGTATTGTAATTTAGATCTCATGAGAGATCCAAGAATATGGAGTATTTTATTAGATTGATTTTTTTGTGGGTAAATTAATGATATGATTTTTTATATAAAAATTAGGTCAGATGTCATTAGGTTATTGAGTAAGTGATAATTTTGTTAGTATTGACTTAGTTGAATGATTAATGAGTTTTAATTAGCATATCGCATTTTTAAACTCGTGTATTTAAAACACATGCAAATAATGTTTCTTTTTTATAATTAGCGATTAAGGGAGTTTCAAATTCAAGACATTTTAGTTACTAACAAGAGTATTTTTTATTTGGCTATTAGATTAATTCGTGTCTTTATAGCACATGAAAATAATGTTAAAGTGCACAAATTAAGTCAAGACATCTTGCCCCAGTGGCAAAACATGCTGACACCTCTAGCTCAGGTCTCTGGTTCGGGTCTCGGATTCGAGCCCTCTTGCTAGCAAGGAAATTGGTTAGAGAGATGATTTCATCACTAGTTTGACTCTAGTCGCCCCTTTCTTTGAATTTACGAATTGTATTGATGTTTGATGATTGTAATTGATTATTTCTATTAATAAAATAAAAGGATACCTCTTTTTTCTTTTCTTTCTTAAAAGCGCACAAATTAAGAAATTAATATGCATGGTACCTTATTAGTAAAATATTTTCAATAAATAATGTGTAATAATGTTAATTATGCCATTTCTTTTCTTGGCCTATATTCACATGGTAAGTTGATCAAATCAATATATATATATATATATATATCAAAAATAATTTTATTCTCATATGACATGAATTCATTTATGGAACAATTAGTCATAATAGTTATTGACTAATTATACTAAAATAGTCTTCCTTACGAAAACTCACGGTTCATGCCGTTGAATTACTATTTAATTATTGTTAAATGGAGTGATATTAAATTGATTTGGACTTATCATTTGAATTTAGCTCAACGAAAGGAATGATACAATTATCATAATTCAACATTATTATTAATTACTTAATGTGTGTAGTGTCAATATTAACATTAATAAGATAAAGAATTGGACGTTAAATTTGTAAAAAGTTTTATTTAAAAGAATTAATCAAACTGAGTTAATCGAATAGCCTAGTGGAAAAGGCTCTTACTAGTGAACAGAAGATCCTGGATTCGAAACTCACCTCATCGCTAATTTACAAAAAGAAAAAAGAATTAACCAAACTCGTGACAAGTTTTCTACTAATATAGTTGACTAGTGTTGACAATGAGCCGGGTAACTTATTAACCATTGGAGCTCCCCACTCAACAGACAATTTGATAGTCTTAATGAGTCGGATACGAACTTTAGGATAGTTTTAGTCGTAAATCTAACAGTAGTAAGAATCAGTAAGGGTGTCCTCATTTGAGAACCAGACACACTCGGTATTTACTCAGTCTGTTAATAAACAACCAAACTAATTAATTGATTTTATATTTGCTTGTGTTAAAAATAATTATGTATAATTAAGGTTTCTAAGTTTTATTGTGAAATTAATTCATTTAACTACATATTAAAATACATAAATAACAAATTGGTACATAATATGTTATTATTGTGATTTGATTGTATCTGAATCTTGATTGTGTGTTATGTGATTATGAGTTGTTTTTCAACATATTGAATATACTACCAAGTTATTAGTATTAACATAATCTTTCAAAAGAAGAAACATCTGATATAACTATACTATTACAAAATAAAAAATAAATTTAATCAACGTGGATGGTGACTAGGTTGAGGCAGTTGCTCGGTCGAAAGATAAGACATCAACGCCATTTATGTGATCAAGATTGAGGCAGTTGCTCGGTCGAAAGATATGACATCAAAGACATTTATGTAATCAAGATTGAGTACCTATTAAAAATAATTCAGATGTTTGAAATTATATAATCTTCAAGTAATATGAAACAAAAACTAATGGGCATACCATGAAATAAAAGAACATAGCTTCGGATTGGCTTCAGAATGAAATGAACCTGCAGCCAATCCGAAGCTATATCATGACAACAACTTCGGATTGGCTTCAGATTGATTTAATTCTTAAGCCAATCCGAAGCCATATAGTATTTATTGTAAAAATATATTCATCTAACAACATATTAAAATACATAAATAACAAATTGGTACATAATATGTTGTTATTGTGATTTGATTGTGTTTGGATCTTGATTGTGTGTTATGTTATTATTTGTAATTTATTAACATATTGAATATACTACCATGTTCTTAGGGTTAACAAAGCTTCGGATTGGCTTCAGAATTAAATGAATCTGAAGCCAATCCGAAGCCTATTTATTGTTAAGATGCACATCCCACATCGAATATCGGTGTCCACCCGGGTAATATATAAGATCTTGGGCTACTCCCTCTAAATGTTAAGAGTCTATGGGGTTCCACTCTAAAACCAATTAGTTATAGAGGGAGTAGCCCAAGATCTTATATATTGACCCGGGAGGACACCGATATTCGATGTGGGATGTGCATCTTAACATTTATATACCATATCCAACTTCTTCTAAACACTCTCTTCCATCTTCTCTCCAAACTCATACTTTATATACATTTTGTACATCAATTGATAAGGAGGTAACCATCTAACTTTGACTTTGTATTCTTTTATGGTTCTAATATTTTATCTATTTGACTAATTTTGTCTAACTTTTTTTTCCTTCTTATGGTATTTGTACGAAATATTGACTTCCTTAAACTATTTGAGGTATTTATGTTTTTTGGATAATGTTTGTATTTTCCGATTTATGTTTCCATATTCGGTGTATGTGTGTTTTGACTAATTTTATTCTTGTTTGTATTTTTTGTTGTGTTAGTTGTATATATTTTGGATGTTTAATCATTGTGTGTATGTGTTTTGGGTATTGTGTGTTTGGTTGTTATTGTGTTTTCGATGTATTTTTTGTTGTGTTAGTTGTATATATTTTGGATGTTTAATCATTTTGTGTATGTGTTTTAGGTATTATGTGCTTGGTTGTCATTGTGTTTTCGATGTATTTTTTGGGCTGGTTGTTGCATTTGATGTATTGCAGCTTGGATTTCTGCATATATTGCAGAATCCAAGCTGCTGTTTTTTTTTCTTCTGCTATGAAGGTTTTTTGCTTCGGATTAGCTTCGAAAATCATACACGTTGGCGTCGGATTAGCTTCAGCCTTCAAACATATTGGAGTGAGTTGGCGTCGGATGTTGAATACATAAATATTGGTTAGCTTCGGATTGACTTCAAACTTAAAAATATTGAAGTACTAGTGGGATTTGCTTCAGATTTCGAAATTTATATTAGTCTCAGATTGGCTTCGGAAAGGCGTGAGGTATACTAATTAAGATTAACAAGGTTTAGGCTTATTTTAATCATGTCTTTGGTTTGCTTTCAGATTGGGTTCGGATGCCTAATTTTATGTTAGCTTCAGAAAGGCTGGGGTTTGACTAATTAACACTAACAAGGTTTAGTGTTAATTTAATAATGTCTTGAAGGGCTTCAGAATTAAATAAATGAGAAAAGAAATTAATTTTTCATTGGCTTCAGAAAGGCTTCAGGTGAAATTGTGGCGTCAGATAGGTTTCAGGTGAAATTGTGGCGTCAGATAGGCTTCATGAGCCAAAATAGCTTCAAACTTTTAACTTCGGACAGTATCCGAAGCCTTTCTAAAACTATTTACTTTTTTGCTTCTGAATGACTTCAGATTCCCTTGAAGCTAATACCTCATTTTCTAGTAGTGCCTATGAAAAAAATTCAACTTTCTAGGTCTAGTATCAAACACTTGGTGTTGGTTCCTTTTTTCCAAATGTGGTTTCTCAAATTCTTACACGAAATCTTCAAAGCGTCAAGTGTATAGGAGACAATTATGCTCAAGAGAGTATTAAGACTCATCTCACAATTTTTGCTCCAAATGTTGAAGTTTTTCGTGTAGAGAATATGTCTGCATAATGAGAATATTAGAATGGCAACTTCAGGATTCAAGAACCTAATGGAAATAACATTTCATTTATGTTTTTTTATGGATCGAGTCGAGTTTGAGGGCGAACAGATTGAAAAGGTGGCATTTGCAAGATGCACATTTGTTGATCCTTACTTGAATATATGTTCATCTTCATCATCAAAATTGCCTTTGATTAAGAATGTGAACATTGCTGAATGCGAATGTCTTAGTACACACCAGAGGCTGAGTTTACATGGTGATAGATTGCTTTTCAAGGTACGAGAATGTCCAAGGTTCAGTGATCTTTATGAATTTTGTATTTGATGTGTTACATATTGTATGATCCTTTTTAGTTGACGTTCTGGACATTTATATATAGATTAAGAAAATAAAAAAGTAGAGTAACAATATAGAAGAACAATTATTTGAAACTATATTATTAGTTAATTGATAATTTCAACATAAAAACTAGTAGTAAAGAAGTTCATAGAAAATGTATATGTACAATTCCATATGTTAAAATAACATGTATTTTTAATCAAAAAAAATTGTGCCACAATGACAAGTAAAAATGAAGAGCAAATTGTATAAATAGTCTCCGATTGTGTCAGATTGTCGTTCGGTCCCAATAGTGGCAGCTTTGCAGTTTATTCTCCAAAACTGGTCAAAAGTTGTAGATTAGTTCCCACGTTAACTATTTAGTTAATTTTTACCACAACACGCGATGAGGTTGAATTTGGGGCAAAAAATGATCTATTTAAGATGTAAACTCATGTTTTGTGCCTAATGAAGCTGAAATGTAAAACTTCATTTATTTTTAACACGGAAAATAAGTTTAAATGCAACTGTTTGACCACTTTTAGAGACTAAACTATAACGGTATCACTATTGGAAACTAAATTAACCTACGTAATAATGGATGATATAAATTAACTAAATCCTATAATAAACTAAATAACAAGTAATGCAAAAATAGGAAATAACATTTAACAAGTAAGCTAGCGAGCATACATGAACTCACTGAAACATCATATTAGTTAACTATGAGATTGTTTATCAATCTATCACAAGAGGATTCTAAAATATTAATTGATGAGGCGGTCTAATTCGCTATGGGCTGATCTGATGTACGGACGGCCCATATCTTTAAGTAAGGAAAATGTCGAATGTGGATCGGCCCACTATCAAGAGGATCGTACGACAAAGCCTCACCAGCTGGAGGAGACGTCAACGGTACCTACGTGTCAAGCGTTCACAGGGTGAAGTACCTATTCTTCTCTCTCTATATTTGCCTATAAATAGTTCATTGCCAT
This sequence comes from Echium plantagineum, assembly GCA_003412495.2. Taxonomy (NCBI): domain Eukaryota; kingdom Viridiplantae; phylum Streptophyta; class Magnoliopsida; order Boraginales; family Boraginaceae; genus Echium; species Echium plantagineum. The sequence goes on along the minus strand of CM016562.1, from coordinate 28,964,228 downwards.
TCATTGAACAGGTGATTGATTCCTAGACTTACTAAGACTTGCATTGCCTTGCTTTAAGACTCTCCTTCCACCTTACTGACTTAAGCATCGGAGTGTCTGTGGTCTACCAAGACCACACTTTCAGGTACGACAGACTCCGGTGATTGTGCTTGGGGGCGAACGACCGACGTACTAAGACAGCGAAGATTAGGCCTAAGAGAACCATCTCTACAAGACGAACTCAAATACCTCTTAGCCCAATTCCGAGAGATAGATCCGGCCCAGAATCTGTAGATCGACCTACGGTCTTCCCAACCTCTCAGGGACTGGAAATATCATTAATATTATCTCGAGTAATACTAACCTCGATTAGCCACACATATTATATATGTCCATGATAGTTTAGAATATAAAACTTGAACAGGTTAGTATTAGAAATATATTGCAGGTTAGTATTACTCCATAATATATAATCGAAATCGAGTAATAACCATACCGAAATGATTATATCGCATTATAAATATCGAGATTTCATTTATGTTCGAGTAATAACTGCATTGAAATGATTTTTGGTTTTGGCTCTAATAGTATTTATAATCGGGTTTTAGGGTGTTAACTATGACAAAATTTTGTTTTTGCCCCAAAATTACGCTTTTCCGTCTAATTAAAAGTAACATCTAGGGACTAAATATGCACTTTTTGTAATAATTTTTGAGACCATTTTATTTCGTATACCTAATAACTGGAACCAAACTGCAACGTACACATATTTACTGATCGATTTTAACAATTTTCTCCATTGGAATCCAACTCCTATTATTACTTCGAAAGTCTCCCAGTCCAATAAGATTCTTTATGTCCAAGCAATTGTCAGTTATTATCCTTACAGAATTAGGAAACAATTAATAAATATTACTCCCTCCGTCCCTAAATGATTGTCACATTTTAACTTTTCATGGTCAACAAAACAAGAATTGAAACATAAATATCTCTTATTCTACATGCGAAAAAATTATACAAATTTGATATTTCAAAAATATATATTGAGACGAATCAAACAAGATCCCACAATACTATATTATTTTTTATCGTTTGTTGAGAATTTATGATCAAACTTTGTAATATTTGACCAACAAAAGTTAAAATGTGACAATCTTTTAGGGACGGAGGGAGTATTACCATAACTAATCTTAGTTGGAGTCTAACACTTACTATAATAAACATTAAGACCCTCATAAATCCTACATATAAACTCCTCTCCTCTGCTTCTATTGTTTCATACGAACTCAGATCATCAATATTATTCTTAAAATTTCCCTCTTTAGTTTTTTTTAGCCAAAAATTATTTTTCTTCTGTTTATTTTCTTGAATTTCATACGTGCTCACTCGTAATCTTTATATAATCTGTTTTATTTTCTTCAATTTCGTATAAAAACATGGTGAAAGAAATAATGTATGAAGATGTGAAACACCTTGAAGAAAGAATGTCGGATTGGGCGAAAATTGATATTCTTGCTGAGATTGTTGGGGTGGCCTTTAAAATTTATAACAAAGAAAAGGATTCATCAGAGAACAAGAAAAGCGAAAATCCCGTTTCTCCTTCTCAATGTTTTCCAAGTCCTGAGGGTGAATTCATTGAAGGGAACAGGCCAACTAAAAAGCCCAGGACTGAAAAATATGACAACAATAATTGTTCTTCGTCTTCTTCAGATCAGATTCGAGCACAAATAGAAAGAAATGAAAGTTTCTTGGAAAAACCAGTTATTAAAACAACCAACATAAAATGGTTTGGTCTGAAAGTGAAGTTGAAGGTGAAGTCGAAGTCGAATGGTGCTACTGTGAACAACAATAATCAATATATGCCGAGTATCACCAGTGGTCCCTCTCCAAAACTCTTGGGTCCTCAACAAGAACCATGTAATGATCAAGAAAAGGAAATACAACCTTCTCCTCCACAAATCTTGGCGGAGGGGCAATTTAGGGTTGATATTAATCAACTTCCATCATCACCCGAAGATATTCCAGCAGATCTCCAGCAAGAAATTTGTAGATTCGCGAATGGAAGACATGTGTCGGAATATATTCTTGTGCTGCAAAAGACATTGTTCAAATCTGATATAAGCCCGCGACAAAATAGGTTACTCCTTCAGAAATCCCAAACTAAAGAATTTCTGAATGAAACTGAAAGAGAATATTTTGCCGCTGGGAACCCTATGGATTTAGAGATAATTGAACCACACTACCACCCCGAACGGCTAGCCAAGGTGACATTGGCCACCTGGGCTACTATGACTGTTTTGAGAAATACTTGGAGTAAGATTATGCAGAGAAATGGTATTCATACAGGTAGTACTGTGCAGCTTTGGGCAGTTCGATATGATGATGATCAATTGATTTTTGTTCTTGTTGATTTAACGAGTCGACTTGGCTGAAAGGATTGTACTGGAAGTTAATGATTTGAAGGCTTCTGAGAACAACAATGGTCAAATTTGAAGAAAGGGCAAGCTATTAGTTGATTTTTTTATTGTTATTATTTGTTACTCCCTTAATTAGGGTTCTGCATTTATAAAAATTAAACTTTACTAAAACGTTACATTTATTGTATTATATATATATATATATATATATATATATATATATATATATGTTTTCACAAATGTGCTTTACTTTTGTTTCCCAAGTGTGATTTAACTTTGCATATCAACACCCTCGATTTTCTAGGGCCCCATAATAATGTTAATATTGTTTAAATATAGAAAAAATTGATGAAATAGTCACATAATATGTGTAAATGGTCCATGTAATTGGTATATATAATTTAGTTACTAAACTAATGTTGGGGTTAAACTTAGATGGAAACGAAATAGACTTGGAACCGATCTGAACCGAACTATTTGGAACCGAACCGATTAAATCGGTTCGATTATTTTTTTGTCCAAAACTGTACCGCGAAGCGAACCAAACCGTGTACAGGCCAACTTAGAGTACAAACTTTTTTCAGGACTGAAGGAACTATTCATCATACACGTTTCCACTTGGTTCCAGTTCATCAGTCACGGTTCAAAACGTCCCAGTTTATCAGTCGAGTTATGCAATGAAGCAAAATCACTATAAAATGAGACAGATGCCTTGCACGTCACCAAAAAATGGTACAATAATTAATAGTCTCACTAACATAAATAATGATTTTATGAATTTTGATGGGTACATAACTAAATGAAAATTTGAACTTTTCATTACTTCAAATTGAAATCCAAGAAAAAGATATAATTATACAAGAACATCATAATCCGCACCTACATATCAAGTATTTGGGAACAATAACCCCTAAAACACACATACTAGAGAAAAACAACACTCCTGCCACCATGAGCAATTTTGGGTGCTCCGAGCACACGGAATGATTCACTTACTTACCATTCCATGACTCGAAGTTCGAGCTCAACTCGATTTAGAATGGGTCGAGCTCAACTCGATTGAAAATGGGTCGAGCACTCGAGCTCATTTTCAAGCGTGACTTCGTTAGCTTGATTTTTATCAAGTTTTCGCATGTATATAAAATGTAATTGAAAATCAGAGTCAAGAGAGAATTGATGGAATAGTCCCACTAAATATGTGTCCGTTGCAGTATGGTCCCATGTAGTTGTTGAAATGGTACCCGGAATTGGTACATTTGGTGCACTTTAGTCCCCAACCGTTAAATATACACGGGAAAAAAGTTTTAGCATTAAATCAAGGTTAAAACGAAAATTTGGTTATAAAATGGATTTTTCTTTGTTTTTAAAATTTTTTTTTCGATTTCTTTGTAGATTTTTATTTAATGTTCTTTTTCGATTTATATTCGATTTTTTTCGAAACTTTTTGCATAACAATTGTTTGACCACTTTCAGAGACTAAACTATAACGGTATCACTATTGGAGACTAAATTAATCTACGTAATAATGGATGATATAAATTAACTAAATCCTATAATAAACTAAATAACAAGTAATGCAAAAATAAATAACAATTAACTAGTAAGCTAGCGAGCATACATGAATTCACTGAAACATCATAGTAGTTAACTATGAGATTGTTTATCAATCTATCACAAGAGGATTCTAATATTATTAATATTCTCTCGAGTAATACTAACCTCGATTAGCCACGCAAATTATGTATGTCCATGATAGTTTAAAATAAAACTCGAACAGGTCAGTATTAGAAATGGATTGCAGGTTAGTATTGCTCCATAATATATAATCGAAATCGAGTAATAACCATACCGAAATGATTACATTGCATTACAAATATCGAGAATTCATTTATGTTCGAGTAATAACCGCACTGAAATGATTTTTGGTTTTGGCCCCAATAGTATTTATAATCGGGTAATAGTGTGTTAACTATGACAAAATTTTGTTTTTGCCCCAAAATCATGTTTTTCCGTCTAATTAAAAGTAACATCTAGGGACTAAATATGCACCTTTTGTAACAAATTCTGAGACCATTTTATTTCGTATACCTAATAACTGGAATCAAACTGCAACATAGACATATTTGCTAGTCCATTTTGACAATTTCTCCATTTGAATCCAACTCCTATTATTACTTCGATAGTCTTGTAACGCCCCGCCCCGGAAACCGGGTCAGAAGGTTATTTGATTTGATGGACTGACCTCACAAACCACCACGAGTCCTTCCAACACGTTTTTGTCCTTACTCACGTGCTCACCGGGATACTTCCCAATGGGTCACCCATCCCAGAATTACCCAAGTCAAGCACGCTTAACTTTAGAGTTCTTATGAATTGGGCTACCGAAAAGAAGATGCATATTGAAGGTATGAGTAGTACCGTTCAAATCATATCAAACATATCACATAACCCACTCTGGGCCGGATATTACAAGTCTCCCAATCCAATAAGATTCTTTATGTCCAAGAAACTGTCTGTTATTATCCTTAGAGAATTAGGAAACAGTTAATAAATATTATTACCATAACTAATCTTAATTAGTTGGAGTCTAACACTTACTATAATAAACATTAATACCCTCATAAACCCTACATATAAACTCCTCTTCTTCTATTGTTTCATACGAACTCAGATCATCAATATTATTGTTAAAATTTCCCTTTTTAGTTTCTTTCTAGCCAAAACATATTTTTCTTCTGTTTGTTTTCTTGAATTTTATTCGTAATCTTTATATAATCTGTGTTCTTTTCTTCAATTTCATATAAAAACATGGTGAAAGAAATAATGTATGAAGATGTGAAACACCTTGAAGAAAGGATGTCGGGTTGGTCGAAAATTGATATTCTTGCTAAGATTGTTGGGGTGGCCTCTAAAATTTATAACAAAGAAAAGGATTCATTAGAGAATAAGACAAGCGAAAACCCCGTTTCTCCTTCTCAATGTTTTTCATGTCCTGAGGGTGAATTCATTGAAGCGAACAGGCCAACTAAAAAGCCCATGACTGAAAAATATCGCAACAATAATTGTTATTCGTCTTCTTCAGATCTAATTCGAGCACAAATAGAAAGAAATAAAAGTTTCTTGGAAAAACCAGTTATTAAAACAGACAACATAAAATGGTCTGGTCTGAAAGTGAAGTTGAAGTTGAAGTCGAATGGTGCTATTGTGAATAACAATAATCAATATATGCCGATTATCACCAGTGGTCCCTCTCCAAAACTCTTGGGTCCTCAACAAGAACAGGATCAAGAAAAGGAAATACAACCTTCTCCTCCACAAATCTTGGCGGAGGGACAACTTAGGGTTGATATTAATCAAGTTCCATCATCACCCGAACATATTCCAGCAGATCTCCAGCATGAAATTTGTAGATTCGCGAATGGAAGACATGCGTCAGATTATATTCTTGTGCTGCAAAAGACATTGTTCAAATCTGATACAAGCCCACGGCAAAATAGGTTACTCCTTCGGAAATCCCAAACTAAAGCATTTCTGAATGAAACTGAAACAAAATATTTTGCCACTGGGAACCCTATGGATTTAGAGATAATTGAACCACACTACCACCCCGAACGCCTAGCCAAGGTGACATTGGCTACCTGGGCTACTATGACTGTTTTGAGGAATACTTGGGGTAAGATTATGCAGAGAAATAGTATTCATACAGGTAGTACTGTGCAGCTTTGGGTAATTCGATATGATGATGATCAATTGATTTTTGTTCTTGTTGATTTAACGAGTCGACTTGACGGAAAGGATTATAATGGAAGTTAATGATTTGAAGGCTTGTGAGGACAACAATGGTCAAATTTGAAGAAGGGGCAAGCTATTAGTTGATATTTTTTTATTGTTATTGTTTATCACTTCCTTAATTAGGGTTCTTGCATTTATAAAAATTAAACTTTATTAAAACTTTACATTTATTACATGTTCTTGCATATACTAACGAATTTGATCATCATGATCACCCCCTACAATCAAATTCCATATTCCTCAATCGCATGAAAAGGTATTGTAATAACCATGATTTTACTTTCTAGGAGAAGTTGAGGATTCGAACTAGAGAGCCCAAAAGGAAATATTCAAAAAAGATCTTTCAAAATTAGTTGATACATTAATTTTGAATACTTCTAGGGCAAATACTCTCAAGGAATGTAGATTTGAGGAAAATGTAGGTTTGTCCAGACAAGATCCATCGTCGGTTTTACTTAGCCCTTGAAATACCCATATTTTCATTTTGCAAATCTTTGAAAATCTTGAAACTTAAAGGTTGTAGATTTGAGGGGAATGTAGGTGTGGGTGATGATGGGGCTACATTTCCCTTTCTCAAAGTGCTTCATATAAAGTATTGCTTGATATCCGACGACGATTTTATTTCAAAACTTATCGATGGTTGTCCACAACTTGTTGAGAAATTTTCCTACAAGTATAACTTACCTATGAAAAAAATTCAACTTTCTAGCTCAAATTGTTACACCAAATCTTCAAAGCCTCAAGCTTATGGGAGACACTTATGCTCAAGAGAGTATTAAGACTCATCTCACAATTTTTGCTCCAAATGTTGAAGTTTTTCGTGTCGAGAATATGTCTGTGCATAATGAGAATATTAGAATGACAGCTTCAGGATTCTAAAACATAATGGAAATAACATTTCATTTATGTTTTTTTATGGATCGACTCGAGTTTGAGGGCGAAAAGATTGAGAAGGTGTGGCATTTGCAAGATGCACAACATTTGTTGATCCCTACTTGAATATATGTTCATCATCAAAATTGCCTTTGATCAAGAATGTGCACATTGATGAATGCGAATGTATGTCTTAATACAACCAAGAGGCTGAGTTTACATGGTGATAGATTGCTTTTCAAGATACGAGAATGTCCAAGCTTCAATGATCTTTATGAATTTTGTTTTGATTAATATATATAATTGTTGAAGGTAAAAAATAAAGTATGGTTTATGTTTTAATGTATCTTATGTCTAGCAATTTGTTTGTCGCCATTACAATAATATTCAATCTCATATTGATGAGAGAAAAAATGTTGTAGAAGATAACATTATTATTATCGTGAGGTGATGGGGATCTAGGAATTTTATATAGGTATTCATTTCATCGTTTAAAATATAAAAATTATAGTGAAAGAATATATAAATTGTTCAACGATTTTATCGAAGGCTATGAATATCACAATAATAAAATCAAATGACAATTGAAACTAATCCAACTTTATTAGCATTATTCTCTCTTTCATACCCTGAAACCGGTTGAGATTGAAGTGCTTGTGATTGTACATTAATTGAACTAGTAATCGGTTGAGATTGATGAGATTAATACTAGAATTCAAATTTTCGACACTGGTGAGCTGAAGTAGTCATTGCATTTAGCTTCCTCTCTCCAATCTCAATTAATTGCTAATTACTCTATCATTAATACCCAAAATACCACTATTATTGTTTTTCCACTTAAAGATGTAAGGACAAAAATACTCAATTAAATATGGCTTTTTTTCATCTAGGCCCCTGAACTAATTAGTAAATCCCAAATCAGCCCTTCCCACCTTTTTTTTCCCAAATAGGCCCCTGTGGCAAAAAAATGGCACCTGAACTTTGTTTTTTTCCATTTCTCTTATTTTAAATTTTAGATAGAGGGCAAATTAGTCTAATCACATCTAAAACTAACTCAACCTAAATATAAACTAACCCAATCTTAAATATTTAACCCAACCTATTAAAAACTTCATCTTCAACCTTTAACCCTACCCCCACCCCCACCCCCACCCCCACACCCACCCCACCTTTCTTCTTCTTCCTTCACTTCTCTACCGATTTCCTCACAAGATCCATGGCCTTTTGCTATGAAAACTCAATCATTTCACTCTATTACTCTTCCTTTCAAACTTTGTCAACATTTTATTCCCTCAAACCCAACAAAAATCGAATCTTTTCTTCAACAAAATAACAAAAATCAAATCTTTGTTGCACCCTGTGCAGGTCGGGGGGGAGGGGGGTGGGGTTGTTGTTGCACCCTGCAGGTCGCGGGGGAGGGGGTGGGGGGTAGGCGGGCTGTTGCAGGGGTGGGGTGGGGGAGATCTGTTGCAGGGGTGGGGGTGGGGGGCTGTTGCAGGTGCGTGGGGGAGGGGGGCTGTTGCAGGTGCGTGGGGGAGGGGGTGGGGGGGGGGCTGCTGCAGGTGCGTGGGGGAGGGGGGCTGTTGCAGGTGCGTGGGGGAGGGGGGCTATTGCAGGGGTGGGGGGGGTGGGGGGGGGCTGTTGCAGGGGTGGGGGGGTGGGGGGTGGGGGGTAGGGGGTGGGTGGTGATTTTTTAATTTATAATAATTAAGTTATTATTAATAATTATATTTATTTTTTAATAGTTTCAATATATTTCTAATCTAAAAAATCGAATCCGAATATCGAATACAACTAAAATATACAATTTAAATACAAACATGAATTCGAGTTTCAAATACGAGAATGTCAAAATATTTTTTTTTGTCTGGCACCTGAACTTTTTCTTCAATTTTGGCGCTTAAATGTTTTTTTTCGGAATGGCACCTGAACTTTTCTCGAATATTTCCCTCCAAAAACTTATATTTTCAATATGACTAACTTGCCCTTGGGTTAAGGATTTTAAAAAGTCAAAAATCTGAAAAAGTCAGCAAAAATGGAAAAAAACAAAGTTCAGGTGCCATTTTTTGGCCACAAGGGCCTATTTGGGAAAAAAAAGGTGGGAAGGGCTGATTTGGGATTTACTAATTAGTTCAGGGGCCTAGATGAAAAAATAAAATATCAGTTAAACTCTTAATCTAACGGCTCAGATGGTAGTGAGCACCATGCTCACAAGACCTCCTAACCATACAAGAAAATTCTCACAAAATGGTAGATGAAGAGTAACATTTAATGAAGCTAATATTCAAGTCTCATCAAATCCTGAACTGTTATATGACCGAAACAGTGAAAATGAAGTTACCAAAAGACCATGTTGCCCACAACGACTAAGCTGTTCATTATATGCAAAACTAAAGAAATAAACAACTCGTTAGTTATAGCTAATGTGTATAGAATCGATTTGCTAGCCTTGAAGTGTAGACCCCTTGAACGGTTCATTGTGTCAATTATGTGTTGAATGGTGTTTGAGGCTTCACACATGTGAACCCACCCGAAGACTTATTATAGCATCAAGTGACAATTAGATGCTTAGCGAACTAAACGTAAGTAAAAGAAATAAACTATATATATATAGTTTCTACTTATAGTGAACAGATATACCAACGTGCATTTTTAAAAAATAGAACAGAGTTCTTGGTGTTCATGTCGTATGGCTTTGCAAGTTTGGCGTGAACATTATCACATATATCAAGCAAAAGTGCGTATTCCTATCAAGAGACTTCACAAGCTGAGTAGGCGCATCGTAATCAGGAATATTTGGTCAAATCCATGATATATAAACTGCAGTCTTTGTGCCTTTACGCATACGGAAGGGTACTCACGAACAGCGTCAGCACCCTCCCTGTATGTATCATATAGAGTATTAAAGAAGTGATGAGTTTATGAACTAAGGAGATGTGTATTAGATGCTGGTATAGAAAAACCCAAGCCGATAACAAAAGTGATGAAAAAAACTCCCGATTTCTGTTTTTGGTTTACCACGATTCCTTTTATCAGTCCATCCCCTACCCTTTCTTGTTTATCACCCTTCAGCGTGAACGGGAAAATTAGCAGATATGCACACATGACACACCACTATTTCTAAGTTAGAGAATTAGGTTTCCATCCTCAAAATTTCCACGGGCTACCTGTAAGTGAAGAGTTGTGAAGCTTGTCTGAGTATAGAGTTCGCTTGTTTGTTCCTTCTCGTCACACTTCTATCGTGAAAACTTCTCTGCTTCTCTGGCACAAGTTTGAGAGTCAAAAAGTGCTTCTAATGGATGGAATTGGTATGCATTGTGATAAAACTGTACCTTGGGCCCAGGTATAGCCTGATTTGTAGCGCATTTGATTATCTGTGACTGCTGCAAACAAACTGATTCGCGTTGGTTGAACTTTTAGCGGAGCACTTTATGTCATTAATTGCAATTATATCTTCATCCATAATAGCTGAACCAAGATATATAAGCCACCAATGAAAGACATAATACTGTTGTTGAAGCTCAAGAAACCCATTCTGAGCATGTTGGTTTCGCTGCTAGTGGTGTTGCTTCTAGTCGGTCTAATTTGACTCCTACTAAGGTTGCGTCAACACACGATATACCTCGTCTCTGCTCTCACTATGGTAATAAGGGTCATGACAAGGAAAGTTGTTTCAAGCTTCATGGTTATCCGGATTGGTTGGGTGAACGTCGTGGCGGACGATCTGGTCGGTCATGGCGTTCTTGAGGCCGCCACTACCGTGGTCGGGGTGGTTTTGCCGCAGCAATAAGGACGCATTCATCACCTACCTGGGTGCAATCAAGTGGCAATGAAGGTGTCGGGCTGCATCTCCTATTCCTACCGTGAGCAACGAACAATTTGCTCAACTTATGTCTGTTGTTAATAACAATAGGTCGTCCACTGAATCTTTACAGGGTAATAGTTTATCAACTAGTTGGATAATTGATTCTGGAGCATCTAACCATATGACTGGTAATGCTGATTTATTTCTTGATTTATATGTATTCCAACTTCTCCAGTGAGTTTACCTAATGGGAAGCAGACGGTTGTTACAAAAGAAGGGCACTACTCAGTTGACCCCACATTTAGTTCTTGCTCATGTCTTATATATTCCTTCTGTTAAGTGTAACTTATCGTTTGTTTTTCAATTTTTGGAGGCTAAACGATTTATTGTTATATTTACTAATAAGTTATGTATTATTCAGGACCACACTTTGAGGAACCTGATTGGAGCGGGAGTGCAATCTAATGGGGTCTATTGGTTCCGGCATGTTCCCGTTTCTTCTTACCAGTTGAACAAAGTGACAGTGGATTCTGCGGATTTATGGCATCGTCGCTTAGGGTATCCTTCCCAACAGATTATCTCTAGTTTACGTGGCAGTGTTAATTTTGACATTGGTGGTAATGGTACTCCAACCAATTATGATTGTAGCTTTTGCTTTAAAGCAAAACAACCTCGTACTTCGTTTTCATTAAGTATGCATAAAGCTGTTGGTTTATTTGATTTGATACATTATGATATTTGGGGTCCCGAGTCAGTATATGCTAGTAATGGTGCTCGTTATTTTTTAACAATAATTGATGATTGTTCCCGTGCTACTTGGATATTTTTAATGGCTGGTAAATATGAGGTTCCTCAATTGTTTAAAAAATTTTGTGCTATGGTGAAAACTCAATTTCATCGTTGTGTTAAAATTTTGCGAAGTGATAATGGACAAGAATTCCTTTGTCTAAGAAAGTTTTATGATGAAACTGGCATGTTGCATCAAACCTCCTGTGCTGGCACTTCTCAACAAAACGGGCGTGTGGAACGCAAACATTGCCATGTCTAAAATGTGGCCCGTGCTCTACGGTTCCAATCCAAACTCCCTAAACAATTTTGGGGAGAGTGTGTTTTGACTGCGGTTCACTTGATAAACCGCACTCCTACCCCTATTCTTCAAGGAAAGAGTCCGTATGAATTACTTTATGATCAGTCCCTTCCTTTGCTTAGCTTGCGTGTTTTTTGTTGCTTGTGTTATGCGGCCAACAGGCCGCGTATTAAGGATAAATTTGGACCTCGTTCTCGAAAATGTGACTTTGGTGGGTATCCATTTGGTAAAAAAGGATTGTGCTTGTTTGATTTGGAGACTTGTGAGTACTTTGTTAGTAGAGATGTTTTATTGTTTGAGGATAAATTTCCATTCTTTTCATTACCTATCATTGAACCTGTGTCTTATACATCTCAACCGTCAGTTTGGTGTGATGATGAAGCAGATTTAGTGACAGTTACTGCAGTTGACAAGGGGAGTTCTAGTACATACGCTTCGGGGCCTACTAGTGCAGATGTTGCACTCAATGGCGATGATCCTACTATGCAAGGTTCTATTCCAACCATTACTGAGCCACTTAATATTCATCCAAATAGTGGTTCTCAACAAGTTACTATTGATTCCATTCCCTGTAAAGTTCCTTTTAATGCCACATCTGCTAGAGAGACTTCGCATACTACTCCTATTGAAAATGTTGAGTTATTAGGAAAGGGTCATCGTGTTCGTCAACCTTCAACTCGTCTACAGGGGTATGCTATAAATACAGTAATTGTTTCTACCATAGACCCCAAAGCTTCAAATGCACGCTCCCCTCCAGCTCGTCCCTCAGGTACTCCTGTTCCTATAGCTTATTAAATTGTGATACATTTTCTACACCACACAAATCGTATCTGGCAGCTATTTCTGTAGACAAGGAACCCATGTCATATAAAGAAGCGGTACAGGACCCAAAATGGCGTAAAGCTATGCAAGAAGAAATGGATGCTATTGAGCGCAATGGCACCTGGACACTTGAGACTTTACCTCCTGGTAAGAAAGTTATTGGTTATCGTTGGGTGTACAAAATTAAACGAAAATCAGATGGGTCTATTGAACGTCTAAAAGGGCGTCCGGTTGTTTTTGGCAATCACCAAGTTGAGGGTCTTGACTATAAGGAAACCTTTGCACCTGTCGCCAAAATGGGTATTGTTCGTGTGTTTTTATCTATTGCAGTTACATCCAACTAGGAACTTCATCAAATGGATGTACACAATGTCATTCTTCATGGTGAGTTAGAAGAGGAGGTCTATACGAAATTACCTCCGGGATATTCATGTTCCAACCCTGGCCGAGTACGTAAGTTGAGAAAATCGTTGTATGGGTTGCGCCAAGCACCTCGAAATTTGTTTGCCAAAATTACTGGTGCTTTGTTAAAGTTTGGTTTTTCTCAATCATATGCTGATTACTCTCTTTTCAGCTATATTCGAGGTGATGTTTCTCTTCATGTTCTAGTATACGTGGATGATCTTATTATTGCAGGATCTTCTCATCTTGTAATTCAACAATTCAAGAATTATTTACACAAGTGTTTTCATATGAAGGACATTGGTTGTTAAAATATTTTCTTGGTATTGAGGTGGCACGTGGCGTAGATGGTCTATATATTTCTTAACGCAAGTATGCCTTAGATATTCTTACTGAAGCAGGGATGCTTGGATGTAAACCTATTGACACGCCTATGGAGCAACATCATGGTTTGGCAAGAGCGAGTGGTTCCTTACTTACCGATCCAGAGGCTTATAGGCGTCTTGTGGGTCGTCTTGTATATTTGACTATTACTAAGCCTGTTCTTAGTTATGTTGTTCATACATTAGCTCAATTCTTGAGCACGCCTAAGCAAGATCATTGGGAGGCTGTTGTTCGAGTTTTATGCTATCTTTCTCTCCAAGCATAATGATTTAATTAATGAATTAATTAAATAAGATATGATTTAATTAATTAATTAAGATTAATTAATTCCATCATCATGAATGGTTGACATCTTGGTGGCTACTTTATGCCTTGGGAATGCTTTGTAAGTCTTGGGAAGAACTCTTGTAAGAGAATCTTCCATGGACCAAGAGGCATTAACCATATGGATGGTTAATGTGTTTGTTTAGTGTATAATGTGTTTCATCATCCATTTTATATCATAAGATGATATAGAATGGGTAGAGTATCAAGCTAAGTAACACACAACTCTTGTTAGAGAACACAAACAAACACACACACTTCATCTTCAAACCCTCTAGCAAAACTCTAAGTGTTAGAGTATAGAAATTGTTCTATAGTTTGTTATAGTAGTTAGACTACACACTCCTCAATAACACACACTAGTCCAAGTGTGTCTTATTGCTATCTAAGGTATTGGTGTGGACTATTTCATAGTAGTTCCATATCACCTTGGTGATAGAAATTTCTTCAAGAAGAAAGCAAGGAGCAAGGTGTGGGGATAAGCACTTGAAGATCATATCGCTTCCGCTCACGCTTCAAAGGTATATCTTTGTAGCCACACTCTTTGATTATGTTAGTTGTAGCATATTCACACTATCTTTAAACATATACTTCTATGAGCTAGTTCTATTGTGTAAGTTCTAACGATCAACGAATTAGGGTTTTCTAGACATATGAACTATCGTAGTTCATTGTGTCTTGCAACCCCGGGATATTCCAACACTAATTGTATATATATGTAAACAATTCTCAATTATTTATCAGAGAAATACGGAAAAGAAGATTTATGTTCATATTCATATTCCCTTCTCTGAAGTTTAACAATGAACAACGAGTCATATGTATAAGTGTAAATATTGTGATTACTGCCTCAAAGCTTTTCATTGATGAATATACAATATATATATAGGTTACATGTAGCGTTAATATGCACATCGAGCTTTGGCCCACGACTAATATAATACAGACGTATAACCTAATACCCTTCCTCAACTTGGAGCATGGAGATTACAAATGCCCAACTTGGAGAGTAGAAATGTAAATTGGTGTCGACCCAATACTTTGGTGAAGATATACAATATATATAGGTTACATGTAGGGTTAATATACACATTGGGCTTTGGCCCACAACTAATATAATATAGACGTATAACCTAATAATAAGTTATATATTCTTGAATAAATATAAGTATTTCATTATGGCATGTATGGAAAGAGATAACACTGCGCAATTTAAATTAGTATGTAGTAGTATTGTATTGATGTGTTACATATTGTCTGTTTATTTTTAGTTGATGTTGTGGAGAGTTAATTGTCGGAATGGTCTTAGTAAGTGGGGTCTGGTGCACTTGGTTCTCGAAAGTGACATTGTTGTGGAAATGGTTCCTGAAAGTGTCTATATTGGTGTAATTTGGTCCCTATTCCGTTAGCTCTATTAAATTTAAGGGTGAATAGCAATTTTTGGGGCAAAAACAAACTTTTTATAACTTAATCGATGTTGGAGAATTTTTTCCGGCTGTTTTAGAGTGTTAGAAAAACGTTTGAGGATATGAAAATGATTAAATTAAATTGATTTCTCAATTTTAATGTATTTAATTGTTACTTTTGCCTTTAACTTGTTATTATTTATATTTTAGGCCCCAAATGGGACTATTAAGTTATAAAAAGTTTCATTTTTGCCCCAAAAATTGTTAATCTCGCTTAAATTTAACGGATTTAACGGAATAGAGACCAAATTACACCAATATGCACACTTTCAAGGACCATTTCCGCAACAGTGCCACTTTCGGGGACCAAAGTGCAACAGGGCCCCACTTACCGGGACCATTTCGGCAATTATCTCATGTTCTGGACATTTATATATAGATTAAGAAAATAAAAAAGTACAGTGATATATAGTGTCGAAGAACAATTATTTGAAATTATATCATTAGTTGATTGATAATTTCAACATAAAAACTAGTAAAGAAGTTCATAGAGAATGTAAAAATGAAGAGCAAATTGTATATAAATAGTCCCTGAATGTGTCAGATTGCCGTTTGGTCCCAATAGTGACAGCTTTGCAGTTTAGTCCCCAAAAATGGTCGAAAGTTGCAGAGTTTAGTTAATTTTAACCATCAACATGAAATGAGGTTGAATTTGGGGCAACAAATGATCTTTTTAAGACTAAACTCATTTTTTGTGCCTAATGAAGCTGAAATGTAAAATTTCATTTTTTTATCATGGAAAATAATTTTAAATGCAATTGTGTGACCGCTTCCAGAGACTAAACTATAACGGTATCACAATTCGGACTAAATTAACCTAAGCAATAATAGATGATATAAATTAGGGTTTTTGGCCGGGGACATCACCTACTTTTTACCTATGTCACCAGTTGATCACTCATTTTAGAGTGTCCTGGTTGATCACTCACTTTTTAAAAGGTGTCTCTTTTGGTTAGTCGACCACTTTTCCGGGTGGTCAACTGCCGGTCAACTCACGTGGCACCCATGTGCGCCTTTACTAAGGTTATTTTAGTCTTTTCAAGTCGAATTTGGCCCAAAATTTTCAATTAATTAGGTATTTGGCCCAAAATTTTTAATTAATTAGGTATTTGGCCCCAATTTTATGGCTAATTACAAATTGACCCCAAAATTTTCAATTAATTGACCAAAATTTTCAATTAATTTTGGGGTCAAATTATAATTAACCATAAAATTGGGGCCAAATACGTAATTAATTAAAAAAATTGAGCCAAATTCGACTTGAAAAGACTAAAATAACCTTACTAAAGGTGCACATGGGTGCCACATGAGTTGACCGGCAGTTGACCACCCGGAAAAGTGGTCGAATGACCAAAAGAGACACTTTTTAAAAAGCGAGGGATCAACCAGTACACTTTGAAAAGTGAGTGATCAACTGGTGACATAGGTAAAAAGTAGGTGATGTCCACGGCCAGAAACCCTATAAATTAACTAAATAACAACTAATGCAAAAAATAGGAAATAACAATTAAATAGTAATAACGGCAAACGACCGGGATGATCACCTATCTTTGGGGTAGGGTCCCAGATGATCACCTAACTATCAAATAGTCCCAGTTGATCACCTTACTTTCTAAATCGTTCCCATTTAGCAGATTCGTCACTTATAACGATAATTTTTTACTAATTAAGATTAGTGGTCACTAATGATGGGCATTTCGCATCATAAATTTTTGAAAATAAATTTAATAGTATATAATGATAACTTATATGATTTAGAAATTTATGATGCGAAATTACTAAAATGTCCATCATTAGTGACCACTAATCTTAATTAGTCTAAAATTATCATTATAAGTGACGAATCTGCTAAATGGGAACGATTTAGAAAGTAAGGTGATCAACTGAGACCCTTTGATAGTTAGGTGATCATCTGGGACCCTACCCCAAAGATAGGTGATCATCCCAGCCGTTTGCCGTAGTAATAATGTAGAAGCTAGCGAGGACACATACCTAATATTAACTGGAACGAGACTGGAATTTATACATATTTGCTTGGTCCATTTTGATAATTTTCTCCATTGGAATTCAACTCCTACCATTACTTCGAACGTCTCCTAATGCAATAAGGATTCTTTATGTACAAGCAATTATTCAGTTATTATCAGGGCCGGCTCTTACCCATGGCGGGGGAGCGCAACCGCACTAGGCCCCCGTTTTAGAGGGCCCCCAAAATTCCTATAGAATTTCCTACGAAACATACGAAAATTTTCATTTTTGAAATTATGAAAACGAAATGTTTGTATTTCGAAATTAATTTTTTTCGTAGAATAAGTTCAAGTTTTCAATTTTATTAGACATATATGAACTAAAGGTATTTGTTTAAAAAGAGTTTATTAATGATTAAAATCATTATTCATAACCTTTTGCCAGTATACATATATAACATATAACGCACACGGTTAACATGTTAGATAATTACAATTGTTTATTTGTTTTTAGATCTAACTTTAGATATTCTTACAAATAATATTAAATGATGTAAATATTTTCCATAAAATTGAATCATTTGTTAACATATATAGCATTGATTTCAAAATATTTTATTTTATTTTTAGAGTAGTTCAAACTTATATATACTACAGTAATATTTATGTTTATTCAAATTTTTTGAACATATACGTATAATTTATTTTGACTTTTTACATCGTTTCTTAAATGTTTCCATAATGTAATAACATGGGTTAATTCTCTGATTTAAAATATAATAATAAATTGGGCAAATGACCAGGATGATCACTTATGATTGGGTAGGGGTCCCGGTTGATCACCTATGTTTCAAATGGTCCTGGTTGATCACTTATGTTTCTAAATCGAGTCTCAGTTGGTATTTTAGACCTAAAATCTGTTAATTATCACCTAATTACCTCACGTGACCGGCACATGTCATTTTTCAGGGGTAATTTAGTCATTTCAAGTCTTTTTCCCAATTTTTTTTTTTGCAAAAAAAAAATCGAAAAACAAGTGAGGTTGATTTAGAAATATAAGTGATCAACAAGGACCCTTTGAAACATAAGTGATCAACCGGGACCCCAACCCAAACGTAAGTGTTCCCTTATAATGTAAAAATCACAACAGATTAAGTAAAGGATAAAATGTACATTGATTGTTAGAGATAATACCCCTCCATCCTTATTTTACAATAATTATTTTATACATTTTATTTTTAAGTTCAACTTAATGATACATATTTATCTCTAACAATCAATGTACATTTTATTCTTTACTTAATCTGTTGTGATTTTTACATTATAAGGGAACTTACGTTTGGGTTGGGGTCTCGGTTGATCACTTATGTTTCAAAGGGTCCTTGTTGATCACTTATATTTCTAAATCAACCTCACTTGTTTTTCGATTTTTTTTTTTGCAAAAAAAAAAAATTGGGAAAAAGACTTGAAATGACTAAATTACCCCTGAAAAATGACATGTGCCGGTCACGTGAGGTAATTAGGTGATAATTAACAGATTTTAGGTCTAAAATACCAACTGAGACTCGATTTAGAAACATAAGTGATCAACCAGGACCATTTGAAACATAGGTGATCAACCGGGACCCCTACCCAAACATAAGTGATCATCCTGGTCATTTGCCCTAATAAATTATATAACTTTAATAACTCGTTTCGTTTTAGTTAAAACTCGTTAGTAATTTGCTCGTTCGGTCAATTCAAGTCCCAATCGAGTCAAGCCCGTATAAGGGCCTTGTGACCACTATTTAAAATTATTACTCCTATGTTTTACGTAATTTTATCGAGTCATCCATCGAGTGGTGACTCTGTTACCGCGTTGATATCGAGCCTAACCTCAGGGGGCCTGAGTGGGTCGTTGCACATAATGTTTCCGAAACGTTTCTTAATTTTATAATTTCGAAACTATATTCGTAAAAGAAACTTTGAACTATGGACAAAACTACTGCTTACCAAAAGTATTCTTATAGCTAGTGATCAATTAAATCAAAATTTGAGGGAAAAAATGTAGTTTAACTGATCAAAATATAGTGTCAAGAGAACTTGATAATAAAAACATATTATGCCAAATGAACTCGATAATGAAAACTTAGCTTACAATAATGAATCTTTCCACATTTTGATTTTCACAACCCTAGAACTTGGGAAAATCTTGACCATGAAACGGGAGATATTTTAGTTGATAATGGATTTGAAGATACCGTTTGTGTAACAATTTGCATCAAATAATGTTAAGATATTTTTTGTGTAATTTTTAATATTCATTTCAATGGATAAAAATGAATCCTCGAAATTTTTTTGCCGAAGGCCCCATTTTTAATTTTCGCACTAAGCCCCGAAAATCTATAGACCGGCCCTGGTTATTATCCTTACAGAATTAGGAAACAGTTAATAAATATTATTACCATAACTAATCTTAGTTGGAGTCTAACACTTACAATAATAAACGTTAAGACCTTCATAAAGTCTATATATAAACCCTTCTCCTCCATTGTTTCATACAAACTCAGATCATCAATATTGTTAAAATTTCCCTCTTTAGTTTCTTTCTAGTCGACAAATATTTTTCTTCTGTTTATTTTCTTAAATTTCATACGTGCTCATACTCGCAATCTTTATATAATCTATTTTCTTTTCTACAATTTCATATAAAAACATGGTGAAAGAAATAATGTATGAAGATGTGAAACACCTTGAAGAAAGAATGTCGGGTTGCTCGAAAATTGATATTATTGCTGAGATTGTTGAGGTAGCCTCTCAAATTTATAAAAAAGAAAAGGAATCATCAGAGAACAAGAAAAGCGAAAACCCCATTCCTCCTTCTGAATGTTTTCCATGTCCTGAGGGTGAATTTCTTGAAGAGAACAGGTCAACTAAGAAGTCGAGGACTGAAAAATATCACAACACTAATTGTTCTTCTTCTTCAGACGATCCTATTCGAGGACAAGTAAAAAGAATTGAAACTTTCTTGACAAAACCAATAGCTCTTAGAAAAGATAATGTAACTTGTTCAGGTCTGAAAGTAAAGTTGAAGTTGAATGGTGCTTCTATGAACAATATAAATCAACATGCCCCGAGTATCGCCCATGATCCTGCTCCAAGATTGGGTCCTCAACAAGAATCGTTAATCAAGAATCAAGAAAAGGAGACACAACCTGCTTCACAGATCTTGGCGGAGGGGCAGCCTCCGGTCCATATTAATCAATGTTCATCCTCACACAAAAATATTCCAGCGTATCTTCAGCTAGAAATTGATAAATTGAGTAACGGAAGACATGTTTCGGAGTCTATACTAGTTATAGAAAAGAAATTGTTCAAAACTGATATATGTCCACACCAAAACAGGTTACTTCTTTCGAAAAGCCATACGAAAGAATTTCTTCATCAAATTGAAAAAGAAAGTATTGTTGCTGGATACCCCATGGAGTTGACAATAATCGAACCACACCATAGACCAGAAATCCCAGATAAGGTGACATTGGGCACTTGGATAAATAAAGGTTCGATTACTACTGTGCTAAGGAATACTTGGAGTAAGATTGTGAAGAGAAATCATATTCATACAGGTAGCACAGTGCAACTTTGGGCAGTTCGATATGAAGATGGTCAGCTCATATTTGTTCTTGTGGATTTAACGTGTGGCTAGGGTTATTGTAGTAGTGGTTTGAAGGCTTCTGAGGCAAACAATAGTGAGTAGGGGGGCAAGTTAATTGTTGTTGATTCTTTTATTGGTATTATTACTTGTCACTAACCTTAATTAGGGTTCTTACATAAAGGTTAGGTTTTATTTAGGTATTGGATTTAGCGTATTGTATTTGGGGTTAAAAGTTGTCTTAACCACCTTTTGATCATATACATATTTTATTTTATCTTATTTGATCACACATCTTTATAAAAGTTGTCTTAGTTACTATTGTCGTTATTAAATTGTCAGTTAAATTTGAAAGTTTAAAACAAAGACGTTCACATTACTATAATTTGTGAGTAAATTTGTCCAACACGACACCTAAGAGATTCACATGAATGTCACATATTTTAAATTTTCAAAATTAAACTTACAGTCGGGTGGTAGTAACAACTAAGACAACTTTTTCGCTTTATAAAATTTAGAACATACATACTGAAAAAAGGAACAAGCAAGTCTATAATAAGCATCAATAATCTTGGTTGACTAAGTTCCCTGTAATACCAAAAGTAAAAGACAAAACCACATCTTTAGGTCCCCTTCTTTTAAGGTTCCTTTTCTTGAGATCACCCTCATCAATAATCTAGTCCACGAAGCATCCATGCATTTTCAATTGCACAAAAGAGGTGGTAATAAGGTTACTAACTTATGGGCTTAATTAAATTGTGGGTCTTTGATGGTTTAACTTGCACGGCCCTCAAATGAGCGTTGTCTAAGATTCACTTATACGGCACTATAATACGCGAGCACCGTCTAATTGATACATAGACATCGCTTTTTTTTTTTTTATTATTGTAATGTCTAAGTAGGTGTCTTTTAAGTGACTTATTGTAGCAGTGTTATCTTTTCACCGAGTCCATTCTCAGCCTTAGAGATAGTATTAACGGTACAGATGACGGAATTTTTAAAATGATTACCTTAAGAGCTGAATGATGCAAAAAGAAATTTGTGGATAAAAACATCAATACATTAGTTACTAGACGATAGAGATATATATAAGTAAATGAAGAGCTCGTTCATGTAACGGACCTGATTTACATCTTGGTTAG
The DNA here is from genome assembly GCA_003412495.2 of Echium plantagineum. Taxonomy (NCBI): domain Eukaryota; kingdom Viridiplantae; phylum Streptophyta; class Magnoliopsida; order Boraginales; family Boraginaceae; genus Echium; species Echium plantagineum. The sequence goes on along the minus strand of CM016562.1, from coordinate 28,942,137 downwards.
CATTCTATGATTCCACCTGCATTACAAGAGCCTCTGCCGCCTGCCCGGGCAAATGTTGTCAACCAGGATGGCGCTTTGCTTAAAAAACATGTTTACGATAATGTCGAGAACTCGAGCCAGAACATCTAAACATGTTACATTCTACTATGTCCATTTTATATGTAGGTCATTCAAATAAGCAGAGGATGAACAATCTTTTCTTAAATTAACCACTTGTGAAAATCAACTTGAATTGTAAAGCACATTGAACGATAACTATATCATCAATGTACTAAGCGCATCTGAACGAGTACTAAGCAATCACTTCTCATATCAATTATAGCCCGATACATACAACTCATATAGTCATATGAATGTACCATCAGTTTCGACAAAATACCTCTGCAGTCGATATAGCTTCAATGTACATTGACCTTCCCCATATTGAACATTCTCAAAATATTTATTCTCCAACACCTCCACCCCTTCAGTCGCTGTTGTGATCTGGTGCTGCATTTTCATCACTACATACATGTATATGTGCTATCTGATACCGAAGCTCGATCTTAAAACAGAAACAACCTGAAAATTAAATGATCAACACTTCAATATCTTCACCAACAACTACTAGTCAAGACTTAACTAACTTTATTAAGCAGGGTATAGTTAAATATACATTTTACATTATAATTATTAATCTAAACCATTAATCCAACATAATACAACAAGAAATGATCAAAATAACTTCATTTAATCATTGCCAAACTAATTTAAGATGATGTGAAATGATCGAGTATATACATTGGACACTTGCATCGCTTGTCAGTTAATTTACTCAACTATAATATCATATCATCAAATAAAATTAGTTACATATAGAAGGCCTTTTTCATATCGGCACATGAACTTTTATTATCTTTTTCAATTGGAACGTAAAGTATTTATCTTTTCAAGCAGGCACTTGGACCTTAAATTTGACACCTGAACTTTCGTTTTCAGCATTGTGAGACTGTTTCAACATTTTGACTTCAGTAGCACAATAACATGATGTAGTGAATTTAAAAAACACCAGAAATGGAGCAGTGATGCATTGCAAACTGTCTAGAGATCAACAACGGATTGAGAAGATGCTCAATCTGAGCATAACGAAGATGGAAACAAGAAGAAAGGAAGCAAAAAGAGAAAAGTCGCTGGGACATATATGTTTCAACTTGTTCAACCTAATCCTAAAGAAATCACATACCAACCTCATACCACAACTAATAAATCAAGAAATCTATAATGTAATAAGCTAGATTTCTAAAGTTTTCTCTATTTTGATAATGGCTCTTTTGAATACTGGATATAGATATCTATTTAAGAAGTAGTACCGTGTGAAGAATGTGTATACAGATTTCGAAATAAGTTTTAAAAAGAGCTCGTTAAACTTATACAAAGGTGATATATTTTTGGAACTTAATTAAGAGTTATAGTTAATACAAAACAATACTAATCACATTTAGATTTGAGTTCAAAAATAATAATAATATTAGCTAGCAACGAACAGACCCAAAATTTCGAGGCCGAAAGTTGGCACAAATTTAGGTCCAAAACATGAGGCCCAGAACCGAAACCGAACCGAAACCAATATGAGTCGAACCGATTTTGTTCCATTTGCCGTAGAACCGATTAGGCTGTTCGCTTTTTTTGTAGAAAACCGAACTGAACCGTGCACACTGCACAACCCTACTTTCAACTTTCTTTACATCATATCCATGACAAAAGATACAAAGGAGAGATGGGGTCATCAATCCACTTCCAAAAGCGACAAGAATAGTTATGAAACATCAATAGCTCTAGCTTGAGACTTCATGCCATTAACTCATTCAAAATCAATTTTTTCTTACCCGATTTGAACATTTTATGGATCTCCTAACATAATTTTTCTTGATGAAGCTCACTCATTTAATAGCTTTTCTTCCACATCCTGTATTTTATATCGGACACTTCAAGTGTAATTCCCATTGATGAACTGAATATGAGGTGAGTTCTGCTAAATAATCACACTAAATAAAAATGAAAGGTTTTGGAGCGATACCAGACCTTCTCCTTCTTATTAGTGCCTAAAATGTCTTTTATTTTGGACTGGTAACTTATCTTTTTCTCGAATTTTTTTCTCCAAAAAATTATATTTTTAATGTGACTAACTTGCCTTTTAATTAATTATTTTTTGAAGTCAAAATTGTGAATATGCTAAAAACTAAATTTATGTGCCAAATTTAAAGTTCAGGTGCCTACTAGAAAATATACGTATTTTAATTTTCAATTTGAAAGGGATAATAAAGGTTCAGCCGTTCAGGTGCCAAACTATATTGAAAAATTCTATATAGTGATAATGAGAACCACTACTACTTATATAGTATATTTCCATACCATTCTAATTGATTTTTTCGAATTTAGCGAGGTGAAACTTTTTATTTTCCTTTATTGTTCTTAAATTGTATTATGAAGATATTATAAAATCTTTTTTTTTTTTTTTGATAATTAGCGATGAATTGTGACTACAATGATATTACAAACATGAATACAGAAATTGCTAACTAATAGAAAGTTAGAGTATAATATGAGACAAATATGTCTCCAACAAGGTTCGAACCCATGACCTCTTACATGAAAGGTTGGGCCGGATGCCACTAGGCTATTGAGCCATCGACAAGATATTATAAAATCTTAAACTTCATTATTAATAATTATATAAAATTTAATATTATCAAAGCGTTTAACGTAGGAAAAGGAATAATATGTAATACTCCCTCCGTCCCTAAATGATTGTCACATTTGACTTTTGGTGGTCAATAAAACACGATTTAAAATACAAATATCTCTTATTCTAAATGCAAAAAAATTATAATAAGTTGATATTTCAAAAATATATATTGAGACGAATCTAACGAGGTCCCACAAGACTATATTATTTCTTTTCGTTTAGTGAGAATTCGTGATCGAATTTTGTTGTAATTGACCACAAAAGTCAAAATGTGACAATCTTTTAGGGACGGAGGGAGTAATTATTTGTTAAAGTTCAATTTCGAAAAGTCAAAACGTCGATTTGTTAAAAAAAAAGAAATAATAAGTAATTATTGGGTAAGTCCAACTTGAAATTTTTTTTATTACATTCAAAATTTATAAATATACTATAATATATCAACTTTCTAATTAATTTGTCAAGATTTAAGTACAGTAATAATTTGCAAGTTTCATGTTTATTTTTGGTTAGCACGTCATATCGATAAGCAAGGCTGTTAGAAAGCCCTTTTCATGCCAGGACCAGCCAAAGCCGATTGCTTAAGGAACAATAACACCTCTAAGTTCTTACAATTAATAAACAATTAAAAACGGATACAACCATGCCTTTCATTAATTATAACAGAGCATATATATAACTTAAGTATTAATTATACTCATTTTGGACCACAATTAGTAGGAGTAATACAATTGGTTGTATATCAATCATATATAGAAAAGGCATAAATATAGGCGGACCCGAGGGAATGCCGTGAGCCAGGGGATGGAGAGCGATTGTCCAGGCTTCGGGAATTTTCGGGGCCAAATGATTGACATATTTTGACTTTTTGTGGTTAACAAAGAAGATTTAAAATGTAAATATCTCTTATTTTACATGCGCAAAAATTATAAAAAATTAATATTTTAAAAATATATATTGAGACGGATCTAACAAGATCTCATATGACCATATTATTTCTTATCGTTTAGTAAGAATTCATGATCAAATTTTTTTAAATTTGCCAACGAAAAGTCAAAATGTGTCAATTATTTAAAGACGGAATAGGTAACTACTTACGTATACGAATCCTGATGATGATGATGATTTACGTGAGGGATCTCTACTGGGTCGAACGGCCCCACACCGAAACTGGGTCGTCCATGGGGTTTTGTTGGTGTACCTCCTTTTCTTTTGGTTCTTCACAAGGGAGGAGAAGGTTTTCGGGTACCTTCTTTTGGGGAGGCAGTCTAGCCTTACAAGGAGTCTTGCTCTGACGTTTGTATCCGAAGGCTTGAGCTGGACCGAGGGGTTCTGCTTTCTCCGAGCTCGTGTTGATGTGCCTTAGATGACGACCGAAGTCGATCGCAGCCACTCTGATGGTCAACTTAGTATTGGCCCGAGGTAAGTAAGCATTAACGAGTGAGTAGTAGCTTTACATTATCCTTTAATCAAGTCAATGCTCGCTTATTTATGAGGGTACAAATTACCTTCCTCTTCCCAGAAGGCGATACGTGTACGGCTAGGATCTGACCCCACTCACAAAACGCACTTTACCAAAATGGAAAGACAGACTCAGCTGTTGGGCATTAACCCGGAATGATTAATTCTTCTTTAATAAATGTAGGGGCCTCACAAATGGCCTCACCAATTGCTCCTTTAATACCCTACCTACCCTTACTAGCTTCGAATGTTGAGGGAAGATAGTGTATTAAGAGAGTTATTAAAGCATTTGAAACCTTCTTGGTGGGCCCGGGGTATCAACGGTTGGCCCGAGAATACGAACAGCCAGCCTCTCACGCCTATAAAATGTTAGTTACCTCAAGTTCATTTTCACTTTCCTCTCTTCACTGTTACGTTATGCTTTTCCCCTCGTGGCTTTAGTTTCTATCCCTTAGCTCCCTAGGCTTCTTACTTTTACTTCGATAATTCCTTTCTCGTGATGGCTAATCAAGATCAAAGCCCTTCGGACGTCATTCCTGTTGTATACCCACCGCCTCCTTCGGGTGAGGCTTGGGAAGCGGCTATTACTGACGTGATCGATCAGGTACGTTTATATCTTCAGTTGGCGGGGGTCATAGGTCCTTTCAGATACATGAACTCCTTCCTTATTTCCCACCTCCTCTTTCCTTGTATTTACATTTCCCATACCCAAAGAATCGTATTCCTAATGAAAATTATGTTCTTTGGGCATGAAACGCATATTCGGTCGGTCCACGGCAGCCCTTGATTTCCTTCTTCTCGTTCCGCGAGCCCTTAGTAGTCTCTTCCTTCTCTTCCTCCTTCTTCTCCTCCAGTTCTACCTTCTCTATATATACTACTCCATCAGTCCTAAAATAGTTGACGTTCTAACAAATTCGCACAACTATTAAGAAATTTGTAATTTTACAAGGATGACCCTAATTAATGAAACAATATAGGAAACAAATAACAACCTATATTTAATGGAAGATGCATATTCTTAGATGATTACATTTTACTTTAATATGGCTAAAGAGAAATATCTATCTAAATATTGCATTGAAAATTGAAAACGTCAACTATTTTGAGACAAAAAAATAATGTCAAAATATCAACTATTTTGGGACGAAGAGAGTATATATATTCCGCGTGAGGGGGAGTGTTAAGATGCACACCCACATTGGATATCGGTGTCCTCCTGGTTCGATATATAAGATCTTAGGCTACTTCCTATATTGTCAATTAGTTTTAGAGTGGAACCTCATAGACTCTGAACAATATATTATAGAATTAATCATAAGAAATATGTTATGAAAAATGAAGAAAGAATGCAAGTGGAGTAATTTATTACGATGGATTAATATTAATCATTCCCTTTTATCTAAATTGATATGTGAACCGTAATAGTTTATTAGACCCCGTCATTCTTTATTCAAGTAAACCATGATGTGTACAACTGAGATTTTTTCCTAGACACCTATCTCCATATTGGACATGTTCTTACAATTGTCACGTCATTATGTGGTACCTAATCCATTTAAAATGGTAATAATTAATAGTGTAAACCAAGAATCTCTTGAATAAGTACCATGTGATTATGACTTGTGCTCACGCTTAAGTTATTTATGATCCATAATAACCATTTAATTAAATAATTTATTTGAGCTTTGGACGTATTAGTTATGTTAATAATATGCTTAGGCATCCACTTAACAACTCTGTTTATGGAATGTTGTGAGCTCGAACTATATTTTAGCATTTAGGTTAGCTTCCTAGGTAGTTGAGTTATTAGTATAGTTCATAGTATTGGACTAGGTAAAATAAGTGTTGTTTATATCCTACTTGATGTAGACATTTATGTTCGAAATCAATTGCAACTAGTCATTAGTTTGAGTAGTTGGTAATGAGTAACATTTTTATAAATAAAAAAATGCTAGTGCTTGGATTTTATTTTAGAGGAAGAATTCGAAAATTGGATATGAAATCAATGATGGCATTGTTGATAATTAGAAAGTGAACACTAATTTAATCGTAAACTTAGGTGAGATCCCCCAATAGTGATTTGTTGCTTTATTTATTTTCTCATGATGTTTTTTCTATATAATTTGTAAATACATAATTTTTGATTCGCACCGGCCAAATTGATAAAATATATAGGTGAATTTGTAATCACAAGATTATTAATTCAATTTCTTATTTAATTCCTCTACCAACATTTTGTTGGTCATAGTCTACGAATGACACTTACGAATTCTCGTTACATGAAAAAAGAAGAAATTCTTAATTCGCCCCTAAAAATACTTCACAAGCTTGTTCCATATGTCTATTTTGGAGGTTAAGGCGTTATTATCGGATATTATATTTATGGTGGAGAATAAATGAGGACTACACGTAAAACAATTGTATCAAGAATTCAAGATTAAGAGTCTCCTCTCAAAATACTTGGCTAAACCAATCACGGAGGATTATGTACGCAATGATGATAGTCCTATTGCGGATTGGCCAATTCTAACAACTTTTGGCTAAAATGGCTTAACTATAAATTGTGATTCTTTTTGGACTTTAATTAATAAGAAACCTACTAAAAATCATAAAATTACTATTGTCCTCGTACATTCATGTTTTAGAGTATACGAATAAGATTAATATCAAGATGTGCCTTAGCTAATCCGAGAATTAGAGTTTTATTTTTAACCACTTTGATAAATGGTTCGCTTAAAAGAGGTGAATCCATATTACACAAAGAGATAAAAACTATACTAATTCTTCACCACTTGAATTATGTTTGGAGGACTAAAATTTAAATTACCATATTTAGGAAAGGAAATAAATAGTTCGAGTTGGACTTTAACATTTATTTACTTTTCATCTTCTACGACTTGTTGTGTGATTTATTCGAAATCATTTATGTTGTACCATATTCACGTATAATATTTGTGGTATGATTTTGTCTAAAATTTATGAAAAAAGGGCATTGTGAAACAATTTTGAAATAAGAAAATAGTTATATAAATTTTACATTTATTATAAGAAAGAATACTTACTAATTGTTGGTCAAAATTCATGGATCATGAAGGTGATGTCTAGTTGTCTACTAGTTTAAAGAAAGGAATATTTATTCAAACATTGAAGGCTCCCTCTCCATACCAATTAATTAATGAATGCCACTCTTTCTCTATGCATGCAATTCAATTTCAACCCCTCCCCCACTTCCCCATTCACATTTACCAATCATAATCTATGTGATTACTAACCAGTAAGCAATATTCATAAAATAAAGTTCAATCGCAATTTTAACGGTCGTGTTAGCCTCTATTTTTAAAGAATTATGACTCGTGAGAAGATAAATCAATTTGGAATTACCTGTTTACCACTCCAACACGAGATTTTATTTCTTAAGGGACTCAAATCCACGCTGTATGAAGAGACTAAGCTACTCTCACAGCATCCAAACTCTTTACTAACTAAGCTATACACGGGCGGGCGACTAAGCAATATTTATGAAATTAAGAACTAATCAGAGAAGCTAATGATAGATTGATTGGAAACCATTACTTCAAGAGAACAAATAAAATCCACAACACATGGAAATCGATGATTGTTCCATTTTCAATTTTACATGCACATGTAGTAAAATTTATAAACTATCAAATCTTAAAGATTATTTCAAACATCACCTGATAACATATTCATCAGAGATTGCCAAACAAATGTTGAGATTCTAAGAAATCACACATCAGTTAAATAATGATTCTACACATACAGAAAAAGAACAGCTCAATGTGAAACACAATCAATCTTCTTGTCTGTTGCTCTTGAATGTGAAACACAATCAATTCTGTTTCTCAATATTTGAAGAATATCAGAAGCAGAAGGCCTAAGACTTGGAGTTTCAGAAAGGCACATCGACGAAAGCGAAGCAATAGCCTTCGCCTCTTCTAAATCAACCCCTCCGTAACCAAATCCGAGGCACGAATCCACCATTTCTGCAACCATGGATGTATCCTTCAAAATTGGACTAGCTTTCTGCGTCAATCTTTCTCCGTTATGTGCAGAGAGCGCTTCTTTTCCCGTAACAAGCTCAAGAAGGATCACTCCGTAGCTATAAATATCGTTCTTTTTCGAAGCAAGCCCTGTTCTCATATAATGAGGATCAGTATAACCTGGAGAACCCAACATCATTCTGTTCATCATTCTTGAAGATGGTGTCACCACTGCTGAAGAAAATCCCAATTTCGCCGACCCAAAATCGCATAATTTGCAATTTAATTCCTCATCAATTAAAATATTTGAGGATTTTATATCTCCATGGACAATTTGTACTGAACATTTTTCATGCAAATATTCCAAAGCCAGAGCCAATTGATATGCAATAATCATTCTGTTTTTCCATGACAAAATTTGATGTTTCCCAACAATTTTTCCATTCCCACCATGAAGCTTTTCTTGCAAAGTACCATTTGAAATATATTCAAACACCAATATACCTTCATCTGCAAGCAAAATCAGAAATTACAACTCTGTTTCAATTTGAATATTTTTCTAACTTTTTCATTTTATTAATTATCACAAACTGAGCCAACATTGTAACGACCAGCTCAGGTCGGCCGATGACCGCCCTGAGGTTATTATCGTCAGCAACATAAAAACCAGAGTCACCCTACGATAGATGACGACAAAAAAATTACTTCAATGTAGTAGTATAATACCTTTATCATCACAATAACCAAGAAGCTTGACAATATGTTGATGTTCCAATTTAAGCAAAATCTCCAATTCTTGCTTATAAATTCTGCCTAATCGCTCACTTCCACTGCAATAAATCTTGATTGCTGCAAGTGATGAATCAGACAAACTAGCCAAATAAACAGTACTAAAACCTCCACAACCAACCACTCTCGAATCCAAGAAATTTAAAGTAAATTTTTCCATTTCCTCCCAACTAAATTTCTTCACTCCAACACTCTTATTCCCCTCAATAATTGAAGATTTTGTACTCACACTCTCATCATCATCATACCTATTTTCACTACATGTTTCATTTAAAATTGCATCATTTGAAATACGTTTTCGTTTTATTTTCTCGAGTCCAAAACATTTAAAGATTGCCATGGTTGCTAAATTTTCAGCTTGAATAAGTGTGATGGTATGCAAGAATTGGTTAGAAAGAATTGTTGGAGTGTGACAATTTAAAAGGCCGTGCTTGACGGTGGATTTGAGGGGTGGGTGGGTGGGTAGGGTAGGGTAGGGGTACTTGGAAGGAAGATGGAAGCTAGGAAGAAGGCCAAGGGGCTAAATGGTACCTACAGACAATATGATCTTAGGCCATTCGTGTGGCTTTTCAATGTCATAGACTCATAGTTTGTCTTTTTTTATTTATTAATTTTTTCACATTTGGAAGGTGAAGCAAATACCATGCTTTAATGTGGGTAGCATGATCCCACACAGATATATTTAATTGGTTTTTGAATAGTGTTTGAGAATTTGTGAATTATGACAAATTGAATGTTATTTGACTATTTGATATTGAGTGGTAAAATTATACAGAGAAGAAAAAGGATTATATTGGAGGTTTACTAGTACCTTCAAATCCCTATCCATTCTAATTATCTTTCTTATATATCTAGATAAATATTTAATTTTTAGTTACTTTTTAACTATATTAATATTAAATTAATTAAAGTATATTACTAAAGTACTTTAAAAAGTATATCCAATTATACAGATTATACACTGTTTTACTGTTTGAGAATAAGTCATAATTAGATCATTGATAGTTAAAGTTTGATTTTAGAAAAATCATACGTTAATTAGAATGAATTTAAGGGAAATATGTGACATGCCATCAAAAACATATTTACTTTGTTCTTGCTTCCTAATAATATATTGTTCATTATTCTATAAAATTATCCATCAAAAGTAATGAACATGTAATAAATAAATTTTTTGCTAATAACTAATTGGACCATACTACTACTTAATAATGATATAAAAATTAATTGAATAATGAATAAACAGTGTCTTTTGACAATTTTCAGAAATATCTTTCAATTTATCTGGCTCATATGCTCCATGATATTAGTATGTGGAGATCGAACATATCAGTTTCATAGTTTTAACAAACACAACGGCGTATTAAATAACTCCATATAATTCATATTAACACTCTTTAACACTTTACTGTATAGAAAAATAAATCCTTAATTTACTCGAGTTATTGTCGATAGCTCAATATAAGAAGTGGCGTCATATTAACACTCTTTAACACTTTACTGTATAGAGAAATAAATCCTTAATTTACTCGAGTTATTGTCGATAGCTCAATATAAGAAGTGGCGTCTGACCCAAATTTTATCTAGGAGGTCCTAATCCAACTTCCATATAGGAACTCCGAGTTATTTGTAATACTATCATACTCATACTTTGATCGGTAATTTATAATAAACAAAAAAAAACTCGAGTTCTTTCCAATTTACAAAAAATGATTATAAGTAAACTTCTTCGTTAATATACCCCTGGTTCGACCAAATCATTGAAGTTGACCGTATGTATCCATGCCATAGTCTAGTAGAGTATATGTGTGCACCATTACTTGATTATAAAGACAAAATTGGTTTAAAAAATTATTATACTCATATCTAATCGTAAATCCTTGATTTAATAATGAATTATGTGACATGATGTTTTGCCGCGTGGGACTATATTTAATTTGTATTTTTGTTAAGTTGATGGGGAGAAAAGGATTGAGTTGTTGGACATTTGGATCAAGTCATTTATACTTAGAGTATTAATTAATATTAAATAACACGATTAAATTATGCATTGTTTACTTTTAGCAAAGGTTTGACCACCAGACATATATTTGGTTCATGTATCTTTATTCAACAAATGTGATTTGTATGCATCTTTCTCAGTAATTTTTATTTGAAGCTTAAAAGCAACAATTATTGTATCGTCGGTGCTCTCAGCTTGGATATGATGATAAAGGGTAATTAAAATTTATTTCTCTTTAAAATCAACATTTGGTATCAATCAAAGTGTCTCATTGCTCGACCCCACATAAATTTCTTTAAGATTTTATGCGTGAAAAACTAATTAAAATAATAATTATAGATCAACTCTGAGCTAATCATTCAAGAAATTTTGTTCTTTCCGGCGTTGATTCTGTCGGAAATGGTTTGAGAAATTTAATTTTAGCATCATTAGTTTTTATTTAGGAATGAAATTAAATATAGTTGATATATTATATATACATTTGAAATAATCAAAATGTTTTTTATTCAAGTAGTGGTAGGAACCTCCTTTTTTTCGTTTTTCTTTCAAACATAAAATTATATTGAACCAAAAGAATAGTACACTGTGAAAGGGGCATACCCCGATATACAAGCAATCTAAACCAATCTCAAGAAACCCCAATCAATGCAAAGCCTCCAATTTGTTCTCAAATGAGATTTTTTCAACTACAAACTCGATCTTTAATATACATGATACTCCTATGAATAACATTCTCTAATATACAATACTAGCTCCTCACCCCAACCATTCGGCTCCCAAAAGTCATCCGCATACATAAACAACTTATGCCACACCGTTTTAGAGAGGGAACACTTAAAGAAAAAGTGATCCGCACTCTCCTCTTCATCACAAAACACACACTTCTCGTGAATATCCACACCCGACCCGCTCAACGTGTGGGAAGCTTGCCACGACACAACACCTACCAAATGAAGCTATGTCGCAGAATATTTCCAGGCAACCAAACAGTCCCGACCTAACCAGGATTCGAGCCCTCCGGATTCACCATCTTCCACACAATCGCTGGCCTCACAATCACTGGCCTCATATGCCCCTCAACCCCTGCCACCTCATCATATCTTTCCTACCAACTCTCAGCCGAAGCAAAGCATCGATGACAGCCTGAACTTCTGGAGTGAGTCCCCAACCCCTCTGCCATCTCCCTCTATAATAAAAAGTGTCAAAATTGCAAGCCAACTTCTGCATCAAAACCTTCTCGACTTGCACAACATCACATTACTGATAAGGTGAATAAGTACTTTCATAAAAAAAGGAATCTACGTATTAATGTTTTGGCTTATTTTCATTTTGGATCCTGAACTATGATGAAAATTTCAAATTGGACCCTAATATTATCCTAAGCCTCATATTGGACCCTATACTATGGGTTGTCTCATTTTACCCCCTAAAATGCCAAATATGATGTAATTTCATTTTAAAATAAGGGCAAAATCGAAATAGCACATATATTAAACTTTTGGGCACAATTCACAAATACCAAAACTTATTAAATTAAAAATAAATTTCAGGCTTATTTTCATTTTGGACCATGAACTATCACCTAAGTTTCAAATTGGACCCTGGTACTATCATTAGTTATTTGTAATGACGCCCCCAAAGTTTGATATATGTGATCATCCGAATTTGCCCTTCTTTTAAAACGAAATTCAATCTAAAATTGGCATTTGAGGGGGCAAAATGAGACAAAACGTAGTATATGGGGCAATTTGAAGCTTATGATAGTATCAGGGTCCAATTTGAAACTTACGTGATAGTTCAAGGTCCAAAATGAAAATAAGCCTAATGTTTTTTAATTTTTAGAAATTCAGTTAATAATTATTGCGATGCATTGAGTCAATCGAATAGCCTAGTGGACAAAACTCTTGATAGTGACCAAAAGGTTATGAATTCGAAACTCATCTCATCGTAAATCTACGATAAAAATAATTATTAGGATTTACGATGCACAAGCATAAGCATTGATTTTGCTCACATCATTATTTTTATAAAATGTCAATGAGTGCATCATTAAAAACTACCTTTATCATATACTCTCAATCAATCAATATTTAACACTTTTTCAAAAATCAAATTACATATGATTTGAGATTGTAATCGGAAGTTTGAAAACGTTGTGATATAATGAATGTCTACATGACTACATGAAAAACGATCCTCAATTAATGTTTTACCGGAACGGAAAAGCTTTCCGGAATTATTATGTCCTCGCGGTTTCTGTCTTTCTAACAAAATAAATCTTCGCCTTCTTCATGAGCTCATTGAAATAATTGAAATATCGTTTTGAAGGCTATGACACTTACCTATATCACCATGCTCCATCCAAATAGTTGAAATAATTAGATTTAATTTTGGCGCATCATAAGCGGGTATCTAATTAATATTCCCTCTTTCGCTATGTTTACATTTTGTTAGGAAAATATTATATTGCTCGTATATACTAAACAATTATTATTACAATTAATGACCCGTTTGATCATCCATGTTTCAAACATTCATCGTTTGATCACACATGTTCCGAAATATCTCGTTTGATCATTTGCATGTTTCAAAAAGTGACTCATAAGGCCACTCCGTCAATAATTACTCTGTTAATTCATCCAGTAACGGTATCATGTGAGGGGTAAAGTAGTCATTTCAATTAAATTTTGAGGATTTCAATTGGACTTATGACTCATTCGGTCATACATGTTTCAGACCATTTGCCATTTATCATACATGTTTCAGAATGACTCATTTGATCATATATATGTCAAAAATTGACTCATTTGATCATTCATGTTTCAAAAAAACCAATATCTAAATAATTTGTGTTTATTATAAAAATCGAATCTCGGTGTGATTTTGAATGCAGTGAGATTGACGATGGTGTTTAAGACTGCAGGGGGTCAATCAGAAGATCAAGACCGCAACCCAAGTTAACGATGGTGGTTGAGTGGGGTAGGGATGACGATCGTGGTTGAGTAAATGGGGTAGAGATGACGATCGTGATTAAGACTAGAAGGGTCAATCAGAGGAATACTCACACAACCCAAGTTGACGAAACCACCATCGTCATCCTCACCATCGCAACCACCACTATTGACTTGGGTTATGACGTTGTTCCTCTGACTGGCCCCTCCAGTCTTAACCACGATCGCCATTTCCATCACATTGAATTTCACATTCAAATCATACCAGAATTCAATTTTTATAATAGACACAAATTAATTAGGTATTGTTATCAACATGTATGATCAAATGAGTCAATTTTTGAAAGATGTATGATCAAATGATTCATTTGGAAACATATATGATCAAATGATGAATGGTCTGAAACATATATCAGTAATATCACCGATGAGCCATCAATCCAATTTACTTTCCTCAAAATTATTCTAAAATGACTATTTTACCCCTCACATGATATCTTTAACGGATGAGTTAACAAAGTAATTGACAGAGTATCCTGATGGGCCACTTTTTGAAACATGCATGATCAAACAGGACATTTTAAAAATGTGTGATCAAGTGGTCAATGGTTTGAAACATGTATAATCAAACGAGCCAATAGTCTTTATTATTAACATAATGTGAATTATCGAGAAAAAGAATACGCTTAAAATATATGGTTAAATACACTTTTGATTATACATGTTTCACACCATCTCACCATCCGATCACACAAGTTTCATTATGTCTCATTTGATCATACATGTTTCAAAAATGAACTCAGTTGGTCATTCCGTCATAAAAGACGTTAATTTTGACTTTTCAGACAAATTGATAGGACAAAATTGTCCAAACATATTTTTGAGATATTTTGATGATTTTTTTATTAAAATAAATGTATTATTATAACATTATTTTTTGAGTTTTCTAAAAAATAGGTCTAGACATAAATATTTATCCCATTATTACAGCATATGTGATTGAATGAAATAAAATAAAACATACATAATCGAACAAGATGACATGATAAAAAATATGTATAATCAAATCATTAACCTATACTAACATATATAAGGGGGAGAGTACCGTTTTACACAATCTGGCGAGTACTTAGCGTGAGATCTGACGTTTGGACAATCATTGTCAAATTGTTAAGCATCCATACGTTGATGTGAAGACTAAAGAGTACGTGGCCTAATTATAATCTTAAACTTGTACTCATGTTTCCCACAAATTCATTTGCTCTGTACAATAATTCATCCTCCTATTTTAATTATAAGTCACCTACATCATTTATTTTATTTTTTTGTGATACTCGTATTTGACAAATATAACCTCATAGGTTCATTTTTAGTTTTGTAACCTCATCATCATGCAATACTTTTTTTAAATTTAATTACAGCTAATATGTTGAAGAGAACATAAATTATCTTTCAATTTTATGATTAACCATAATCTTTGAAAGTTATAACTTTTATTCCCTTATTCCTTTATGAAAATATTTTGATTTTATTAATTAAAAGTATGTTAAGAGTCTATGATGAAGTTTCAAATCGACACGTGCCTCATTAACTCAGGTGACACGTGCCTCACGTATGAGTACACATCTTAACATATTTTAAAAAATATGATACTCGTTTAAAGGACTTGCAAAAAGACAAACTCGGCCAACCCCCACCCCAAAACCATTGAATGCTTCAGGGGTGCTCCAACTAGATAGATATAATATACTCAATAATCAGGTTTTAAATTCATTTCGAGCGGCTCTAATAAAAAGACTAGTAGTATATCTCAAGCTTATACAGTATAATTTACTACTCCAGCATAATATATTTCCAATAAATTTCAGAGCCCATAAATAGAGTCCCCTGAAATTGGCTTAATCTGGAAGGCATATTGTAAAATCCCTTTACACTATTAAGGGTGTTCCTTTATTTGTTTTAACTACTAGTCCCTCTATTTCAGTTTAACTGACTTTTTATTTTTCGAAACATAATTTTAATTATCAATTACTTTATATTTATATTATAGAAGTTTACCTAAAAGTAATATTATGAAAATATTTCGAAAAAAAAATTTCAATTTTATATTTTTAAATGAATAAATATAAACTAATTTATTATTAAAGTTTGACACTTATTCCCAAATCATAAACTAAATTAAAATGGAGGGAGTACCTTTTAGTAGACAATGAGATCTTTAATCGCCCTCACACAAAATATTTTTAGGTTTCATATCGTGATCTCTCAAAAATACACATATACTTTCTCCGTTACTAAATGATTGATATATTTTAACTTTTGTGGACAAACTTAACAACTTTGATCAAGAATTCTTATTAAATAATAAGAAATAATATAGTCATGTGAGATCTTGTATGTTAGATTCGTCTCAATATATATTTTTGAAATAACAACTTTTTATAATTTTTTCGCATGTAAAATAAGAGATATTTACGTTTTAAATCGTATTTTGTTGACCATGAAAGTCAAAATGTACCAATCATTTAGAGATGAATGATGTACTCATTCTACAGCTAATAATTAGCACTGTTTAACAGCACCAAACATTGACTAAAATGACTAGCCAAAACCTTCAATGCAGGATCACTTGACAATATTTGGGTAATTTAAAAATCACTAAAATGAGATCTTTAATTATTGTTAAATATAAAAGGGATATATTTTATATTTTATTAATGATTGTTGTTATTTTAAATACAATAGAAAGATCTATATTTATAGGTAAATATTTAGCTAATTGCAATAATCTATTAAGCGAGGTTATGACCTAGTCGCCCATTACAATAACATCCTCCTCAAACTCATGCTAATTTGATAAATAAATTTCAAAATTTGTAATAAACACAACGATATTAAAAATAGTGAAAAAATATAAACAAGTAGGCAGTCTTCAATTGGTTGTTTGCCAAATTGAATACAAGATAATCATCATTGCTCCAATTACGTTATCAATTTCTTGGTTGGGTCATAAAAAAAACTCTCAAGCACCACGACATATTTAAATCGTTGCGTATATGACTCGACAGATCATGCATAATTCGTCAATTTATTACTGTTAGGAACACCATCTTTTTGAAACTCGTTATATTGATGCGTTATGCGTATAGGATTCTTCCAACCTATGGGTAATTCATCAGTCATTATCTATGAAGAATGCCATTCTTTATTGAACCTGTCAGATGTTTAATCTGCTAATGTGTGCATACTTGGGCTCAAGCTAATGGGCTACCGTGAATCACGGGCCTCGGATCGAGTTGTGGCCGAATACTCGATGGGTTTCTTAGCGGGTTCGAACTGGGTTGGGGCCTAGGACAAAAACCTAAGCCCTATTCGGCCCAACCTATAGCGAATAGGGGACCAAAGTGTCCCGGGTCCCCGGCCAAACAAGAGCATGACTACTGGGCCTGTTCTAAGAATGGCCCGATTGACAAAATAAATTCATTTTACACGAGTATTTGAATTTTGAAAAGATAAATTGTATGATCCCCAGTCCAGCCTAGTTATTAGTGGGCTAACGGCCATGTTGAGGGTATGAACGACGGGCTAAGCCTAAGCATATTAATAAGCCAAATTTGAGGCTGTCCACTAGATCAGTCCCATTAGACATATATACTCTTTTATGAAGTTTGGTGCATCATCATCATCTTCGACTGGTTAACATGTCAAGTTCATGTCATATTTGGTTTGATCTGATCCAATTACATACAACTAAACTATTCCGAATATAATTACGCTCATGTTAGTAGCACTCAAATGGCTATATAATGGTGGGCAGGGTCGGTCTATAGATTTTCGGGGCCTATTGTGAAAATTGAAAGTGGGACAATCGATACATATAATAAAATTTAAATTTTCGAGAATTCATCGAAATGAAACATAAAAATTTCAAGATTACAGAGTTAATCGAATAGCCTAGTGGAAAAAGCTCTTGCTAGTGACCAGAAGGTCCTAGGTTCGAAACTCACATCTATCGATAATTTACAAAAAAAAAAAAAAAATTGCAAGATTACACAAAATGATATCTTCCAACAATGTTTGACGCAAAATTGTTAATAATGGAATCAACATCTACATTATCTTCGAGCATTTTTGTCGAATTTAAACAAGTTACAACAAAATACCTCATCAACTTATTTAAAGTAAATTAACCATTTGGGGTCACTAATTTCAATGAATGGATCAACTGATTTTTTTATTAAAATAATAGTATTGCACTGATTCTGATATTAGATTATGATTAATTTGCTATGTATTTCTACTTATACAACAAATATATTATATAGGAAACACTAAAAAAATACTAGTAAGCTAAGTAGATTGAATTCTGTCTTCTGACTCTTAGTTATCCTAATCTCATTAAATAATGTTTCATGTTTGCTTTACAAAATTTGATTGTTAAACGCTACAATAATAACGTTATAATATTAATAGTTAATTGAGTTTATAGTTTTAATGCTAATATTTTTATATCGTATTAGTTCATCACTTTTCACTTCTATAATTATTAACTTAATAATTATTAACTTAATAATTATTTAATAAATATAATTTTTAAATATATGATGTAATTTATAATTTTTAAATCAGTAAAATAATATATATAATTATCTTTTTAAAACTTTGGTACCCCTTCTAAACGTGAGCCTAGTGCGACCACGTCCTCGCCATTGGTAAGGGCCGGCCCTGATGGTGGGGTGGGGGGACGACGGCATTCCATATGTTAAATATGAAGTTTCGAATATAAAATTGGACAAAACGTTTTACACTCCATATTTTCAAATATGTTACTTTGAAGCTGCTAGTACAAGGGGCGAAACTAAGACGAAAATAAAGTGGACCAATTTTGAATAAAACTAATTAGGGAGTCAAAATTTTAAAAAAAAATTGTTAAAGTATGAAAAAAAAATTAAAATTATATTAAAAGTGAAACAAAAAAATGTCTTAGATAACATGAACCAATGACCTCCACCTTAATGCTTCACCCCAAAACAACAGTATATAAATGAGAACAAGGGGAGTTGAATTTAGGTAAAATTGCATATATTAAATCTGAAGTTTTGAATATGAAATTGGACAATAAGTTTTACACTCCAATTTTCAAATATGCTACTTTAATTATTTTCAATTTGATCATCCACTTTTTTATATACAATATATAAACAAACTATTAGTACAAGGGGCGAAATCAGGATGAAAATAAAAGGTTACCTATTTTGAATAAAACTAATTAGGGAGTGAAAATCTAAAAAAAATAGTTAAAGTATCAAAATTTTTTGAAATTATGTTAAAAATGAAATAAAAAATGTCTTGGATGGCATGAACTAGCCAACTAAGCTAGATTTTCACTTGCTTTATATTCACTTTTTATATCATAAAAATCCAAAAATGGTATATTAATATATAACAATACCGAAAAATCTAGGGGCATCCTAGATCCGCCCGGAGTCAGTACCACTCAGTGGCGGACCTATATAGGTTAAGTTTTACCTATCCAGTAGAGCAGTCACTTTATCTGAAAAATAAAAAAATTATATAGGTATAAAGAAAAAATTAATATGGAAATTAAGATTTTTACTTATATGCAATACATTTAAGTATTTTAAACCACCACTCAAAATATTTATCAATTTGAAACACCCAATTTAAAATACCTAAATCCACCACTAATACCCCTCATTAAACTATAAATATTATTGGGATAAAATTTGTTTCATAAATTTGTTAGAGCTCTTATGTCATGCATTATCTTGATTTCCTTATAGACATAACTAACAAGATTAAGATCTCCAAGATCCCAATTACTTAAGTCATCTTTTTGCCAATTAATTACGTCAAATTATTGTCCTCTGGCATTATTTTTGTGGTCCAGCAATTCACTATGAACAGTGCTTGCTTTTTCCTCGTCCTCATTAAGGAGATGCAAACATCAGTGGTCCAGCAAGTCACTATGATTAGTACTTCATTTTATCATCCTCATTATAGAGATGGAAACATAAGTACGTAAGTGGGTGTATAAATTTGACGGGAATCAGAAATTAGGGATTTGGTAGATCATGCAATCAGGGGCGGATCCAAGAATTTTATATGGGGTATTCATTTCATCATTCAAATATAAAAATTATTTAACGATTTTTTGAAGGTTATGAGTATTACATTAATAAAATCAAATGACAACTTAAACTAAATCAACATGAGAAAAAATTATAAATAGTTGATATTTCAAAAATATATATTGAGACAAACCTAACAAAATCTCACAGTCATATTATTTCGTATCGTTGAATAAGAATTTATGATCAAATTTCTTAATGTTTCACCAACAACAGTCAAAATGTGACAATCTTTTAAGAAAGGAGGGAATATTATACGATAATAAGATTTCTTCCTATTTCTTTTTCAATAATATCCGACGATCAAGACAATTCCCGTAAAACTCTTTCATTTCATAGAAGTTTATTCTTATTCTTACGAAGTAAATAACATTTGCTATTGATTTGTCCACAGGACATATTTTTATTTTGAATTATCCGTCGCTACGCTGTTCCCAAAGATTAACAAAATCGAAATAGCGAAATTCTTGGATCATCTCAATGGGTTCAGAAACCACACATTTCTCTGGATCATCATAGCGTACTTCCACATATCCACTCAGAGGATAATAACTCTATGTATGCCTACTTAAAACCATGATTTTTGGAAATAAGAATGATAAGACATTGTAATTCAAGTTGAGACTATTAATTGGTGCTTTCTCATTTGGCATTTGTAACATACTCATCAGTAATGGGATTATTACTTACTAGTTGCATATTTGAGCGCTCGGGAAAAAAAATTATTAGTTGCAGGATTCGAACCTGCAACCTTCTTTTAAGACCAAGGGATGCTATTACCACTAGGACACTTCTTATTTTTGTTAGGGTATTCACATGAATACCCTTGATACTACCTAGGTCCGCCCCTGCATGCAATAATGCAAGGCTGGCTAATCTAAGATGGGGATTGTCTGTGTCTTTAGTTCTTTAACTAATACTATATATTGCACCGTCATTCTAGATTGCTAGTGGCGTTCACGCATCCATGTCTTTGAGTATATGTAGGGTCGGTTGAAACATGCTCGAAGCCTAAAGGAAAAAAAAAATAGGCAATTAATCACATTTAACTTTTAAAATTTTGGTAACTTATTATAACAGAACTTGGTATGCCTAACATTTTAAAATTTTAGAACAAATAGATATGAACCGATGTAGTATAATGCTGTTTCAACCCTGTTCCCGCGTCTATTAGCTTGGGGTTTGTCACTTGGTCTCGAGGGGGATCTAGATGTGAATGCACGGATCGCGCTACCGACTCCCCATTTGGGTCAAACTGATTGCCTCGGTTCTGGTTCATCTCGCCTCGCCTGGATGCATGCTTGAATGTATATCTCATTAGTCCAGCCTTGGGTGGAGGTTTGGAAGTCTCGACCTTCATGTTGGTTGATTTTGCTCGTTTCATGGTACCTGAAAGTGTGGTTGGTGTTCGACCATAAACTCTCCAACGATCAAGCTAGTTTAGTGTATTTGAGAGTATAAGTTTTGGGAGTAAATAGTATTACCTCATCTAGTGAATAGAACTGGCTATTTATAGATAATCTCCTCCTTGATAATCACACCCTCTAGGACGCGCGTCCCTCCGTAATTGAGTGTATTCTTACCCTAGCTAGAAGTGGACCTTTTAAAACGGGGACCTAACGAGCACCATACCCGATGGCCTTCCCCAAGTACATAAAAGAGACAAATTGAAGAAAATACATTATTTTATTATCTTGGCGTTCACACTTATTGCTCAAATTTTCTTTTTAAATTAAATTAGGAGTATTATTCTTTTTTTAACCAATCGACATTGTACGAGAAAAAAAATTATATACTACCAGGAAGGAAAATCTACACTATAACAGGACAGGGTCATCCGTTAATATCTGGCCACTAGACCAAACTAGTTGGTTATTATTCTTATCTTGACAATACCTTTTACGTCCCACATAATTTAATACGTTTTACACTTGGTAAGTTGCTCTTATATTTATTTTAATACCTCAATATAATGTATATGAAGTACTTACTTCATGACAACTAGCTAGCTATATTATTGAGGTGTAGTTATAGTTCGTACTTTCGAATCAACAATAAATATAAATACTATGGATTTTTTAGTACTGTAGTCGTTATAGTTCATCTAGATTTCTATACTCAAAATAAAGCCAATAATTCGAAGGAGATAAGAAAGTGTTTGTTAGTCAAACTTGGATTATTGAGTCAACATACCACTTACCAGATCTACGTCCAAAACAACTATAAGTAGCTTAGTATTCACCAAAGCAGAGAGGCAATAGAGAGGAAAGGCAAAAAGAAATGGAGAAGAATGAGAAAGAAAACATGGTACAAGTTGATGAGAATGGCAGAGTTACAAAAGATGAAGAGCCAGAGCCCAACTACAGAGGAATCAAAGCTATGCCTTTCATCATAGGTTTGAAATTCAAATAGTCTCGAAATGAATCGAGAAGATTTCAGAAGATATTATTATATATGTATTATAATTGTAATCTTGCGTAGTTTTGTCGAAAATGATAGAAATTTCTTGATATTCAGGGAACGAAACATTTGAGAAGCTTGGAGCTATTGGTACACTATCAAATTTGTTGGTGTATCTCACTACATTCTTCAACATGAAACGGTTCACAGCTACAACTATTATCAACATCTTCAATGGCACCACCAATTTTGCTACTCTCATTGGCGCTTTCTTTAGCGACACATATTTTGGTCGATACAAGACAATTGGCTTCGGTTCAATTGCCTCTTTTATGGTACAATTGCTAATCTTACACATAAGCTTGTATGCTTTTTTACTGCATATTTTATTTTATTATAGTAAGGCGTTACATTAAACTTTCTATAGAGCATTAAATTAGGTATGTATACTTAAGTAACACTCTTATTTTCAGGGATTATTGGTAATAGCACTCACGGCTGCAATTAAGAACCTTCATCCTCCACATTGCCACTCAGATGACAAAGATAAATGCATAGGACCAACATCATGGCAAATAGCCTTCCTCATGACTGGATTCGCCTTAATGATAGTAGGAGCTGCAGGGATCAGACCCTGCAGCTTAGCTTTTGGGGTTGATCAATTTAACCCCAAAACAGGCAAAGGAGCCATCAACAGTTTCTTTAATTGGTATTTTTTCACGTTGACCTTCGCGCAAATGTTATCAGTGACATTGGTGGTGTATATTCAGAGTGATATAAGTTGGTCAATTGGACTTGCAATTCCTACTGCATTCATGTTGGTTGCAACTATCCTGTTTTTCGTTGGGACGAAGATTTATGTCATTGTGAAGCCTGAGGGAAGTCCGATGACTAGTATAGTTCAGGTGATCACGGCTGCGGTTAAAAAGAGGAAGATGGTGGTGCCAGAAGAACCGTGGCTTTCGTTGTATAATTATACGTCAGAGAAGTCCATCAACTCTAAGCTTCATTATACAAAACAGTTCAGGTAACTAAATTATTATTATCTTTTGTTGTTAATTAGTTTTATACTGATACTAATATATATGTTAACAAAAATAAAATTGGGTTAATAGCATGTTTGGTGATAGATATTTGAACATGACTTTTTTATCACACATTTTTAAAATATATCTCACTTTATATTTGTGTTAGTTCTTCTATTTATTTAGTCGATTAACTTTTAAAAATACTATTTTCAGTTCATTTTACAAGGATAATTTGACAATTGTTCAATTTTATCAAATTTTTATGCTCGAGTGAAAATGACTTGACAACTTTATTAAATCAAAGTAATATAAATATGTAACTAATTGAAAGATGTATTAGATACATCACCTTCTATACAAGTGACGAACCTTAGTAAAAAGTGTCTTTTTCAAATCATTATGGTTTTTTGTTGACTTCACGGACTAAACCAACTTTGGCTTATTATCATGTGGTTGGATTTTATTCTAAATTCAACAAAATATTCGATCTTTACGATTGATTTATCATCTGAATATTCTAACACTCATAATATATTTGTAACAACGACCAGATTTATACGACTTGTTTATTTTATGTCATAAATGCACAAGACAACGAAAATGGTGGTTGCCCACCATGAGACAACTTTACGTCTATATTCTCTCCATTACCATTTTACATAACATGCATATATAGATTGCGAAGTAACCTTCTATTTAAAAACAAAAACAAAAACAAAATTACGAAGTATTATTACATCTTTAATCCCAAAAGAGATTGATCGATAATTTGTTACTCAATTTTTTGATCAAAATTGTATGTTATTCTATTACTATTTTAGGTAAACATCTACTAGTATCTTATAATACTATATGTTATTAATTTGTTATCAATATACTAATTTAATTTAAGTCAAAATTAGTATATAAACATTTTCACATTTATTGGCCCACATATTTTTTGAACAAGCATGTATACTCTCATCCTTTATTGGTACAAGTATAGTGGACATTGAGCCCACGGGGCATAGCTCAAATGGTATGGGGTTTCATTATAAGAGTGTACTTCTCCACAAGTGTGTGGGTTCGATCCACGACAGGTGCATGAGTAACTCTGCATTTGTTCAAGGGAGGATCTGCTTGTGGGTGGTTACCCCCAGCCTACTCTGGGCACTCTTGAGGTGGAGTCCCGAGCCGCTAGAGGCACATCCCGGTTCACCTCCTCTGTTGGGCGATGGGCTAGCCAAACGGGGGCCCCTTAAATGAGCGTATCATTTATAGTGGACATTGCAGTAAATTACCAGTGGTCCATAATATTAACCTGGGACATATTTGTAGTAACATCTTTTTCAGAAAATTGTCAAAATAGTTTTTCATAGTGGGACTGAATTGCACTTTAGCTCCTAATAGTTACACGGTTGCATTTTAGTCATCGAAAGTGACCAAAAGGTTGCACTTTAGTCCCCATGTCATGTTTTCCAATAAAGTTGGGGTCAAAATACGATTTTTAATAATTATGGGGTTAAAACACGATTTTAACAATTCGGTCCCACTATTGGGGACTATATTCGGCAACCATTATATTAACGTTTGTCCATTAGCTAACCCATAATTGTAGACTTTATTGGAAAATACCTATCAAAAATCGTGTTTCGACCCCATAATTGTTAAAAATTGTGTTTTCACCCCAACTTTATTGAAAAATGTGACCTGGGGACTAAAGTGCAACCTTTTGGCCACTTTCGGGAACTAAAATGCAACCGTGTAACTATTGAGGGTTAAAGTGCAATTCAATCCCACTACCAGGGACTATTTTTACAATTTTCTCCCATCATTTTTACTATACTTTTTCTTTTCTACACGTAGTGAAGCAAAGGTGATTTTTTATTTTTAATTAAAAAAGCCTCAAGCCCACTAATCTAGTTCCTTTCATAGGCACGTACACCGCGGTACACCTACCACAATTATTGATATTCCCTCTATTTTTAAAAGATTGTCAAATTTTAATTTTTATTGGTTAAACATAACAAAATTTGATCATGAATTCTTATTAAATGAAAAAAAATAATATAGTCTTATATAGGACCTTGTTAGATTCGTCTCAATATATATTTTTGAAATATCAACTTTTTATAATTTTTTTTGCATGTAGAGTAATAGATATTTACGTTTTAAATCGTGTTTTGTTGACTACCAAAAGTCAAAATGTAACAATCTTTTAGGGACGGATAGAGTATTATTATGTGACTAACGAAAAATAATAATTATTGATTTAATTTTAAATACTGGAATAAGTTACACTTCAGTTCCATGTAGTTATAATATTATAGATTAGTTTTTAAAAATAACAAAAATATTGTAATATAATCCCATAAGTGACAAATTTAACAGTATGAATTATTGCTTTCTAAACAAAGTATTGAGGCAAGTAACAATATGTTTATCAAATATAGTAAGTTGGGTGCATTCACTTTTAAGTTAGGTAGAGTTTATACAAAAAGCCAACACACTAAATGTGCTTAAAAGAGATTTGGCATCTAACCAGGACGAAAATACACTGGTTGCGCTATCTAACAACTTAAGTGATGTATTTGGGTCAAAAGTGAACGTCAATGATGAATGTGTTAAAATAAATCAATTGTTAGTAATGTCCGATACCATTTATATATCCTATTATTTAAGTAGTTTCATAACATATTAGCAACAGAGCAATCAAGTACTCAAGTTGTTATCAAGTTAAGCTCGGACATAAGAATATTGATTAAAACTATCAGTGCTATATGTAGATGACAATCAAACTTCATGTGTCATGCATGAAAACGACTTGAAAAGATAATTGACACAAAATAATAGTAATATTATCGCCATTTCAGTTCAATTGAACTTCCCAGAAGTAAAGTTTTGATCCTTAATTATTCTTGAATTATATTATAAAAATTGATATAAAACATTATAATGAGAAACTATTTTTAAAGGCATATATAATATATATACTATTAATTTATATTTATTATAATAAGTGATCGTTAATAATTGTTGCTCAAAATTTAATTTTAAAGATTTAAAACCTCAATTAAATAAGTGAATTGGAGGGAATCATGATAATTACACACCTCAAAACGAATAGATATTTGATCATACAAGACTTTCGAAACGGACAAATTGTACTCCCAGGCCCCAGCCTTCTCAATTGAATTGAAATTCTAGTAACAATAATCAATAATAACCTTTAAATAAATAATTAATCTATATATTATTTAAGTTTTTATCGAAATATGCATACTATTAGTTATCACAAAAAATGACAACTTATCTGCTAACATTTTAAACACTAGATTTAAATAATCAAAATTTTGAATATAATTATTAATTTTTTATAAATTAGCGATAAGAAAATGTATATAATAGTATGCATTACGAAGAACTGATACATAACTAATAGACTAATAGCACGTTAGAGGATGTGCTAACTAATAGACAGGTAAAACAAAAGTGTATAACAAATTATTTTTAATAAATATTATTGAGTCACATGCCACCAAGCTATATATTAAGACCATTTAATGGATAGTTAAAAAAAGAAATTCAACTACATAAGCATTGCATGGTTAGTTGAAAGGGTTGTTATAAGTAAGGTGTATTAAATTGTGTCAACATGTTGAAACATTAACAAATGGAACCTACTTGGTTACTCTTTTCACTTTTATCACCTCTAATTATTTGAATAAAATATTTTATAGCAAAGAAATTTCTTAGAATAACAAAATTATATCAAAATTATTTCATAGCAAAGTTGAAGGTTTTTTTTTTTTTGTAAATTATCAATGAATTGTGACTACAATGGTATTACAAACAATGAATACAAAAATTCTTAACTAGAGAGTTATAGTATAATATGAGATAAACATATCTTCAACAAGGTTCGAATTCATGACCTCTTACATGAAAGGTTGGGTCTAGAGCTGTACACGAGCCGAGCCCGAGCTCAAGAATGTTTGGGTCGACTCATCACTAAACGAGCCTTAAGCTCGGCTTGGCGAGCTTTCCCCGAGCCGAACTTCGAGCTAGCTTACTTAGCTCATTTCGAAATTTCAAGTTCAATTTAATTAACAAAAAATTATTTTACATAAACAATTAATAATATTATTAACATGTAACAAGTAATAAAATTAACCAACATGTAACAAGTAATAAAATTAACCAACATGTAACAATGTAAATAGAAACATTAAATTGATATTAATCATAATAATTGAAATGACTAAAAATGTATAATATAACTAATTTTATTAGGTGCTAATTTTGGGGTCCAGGTGTCTACTTGTTACAAAAAGTTCATCAGGTGCCTATTTGGGAAAATAAAAAAAGTTCAAGTGCCCAGATGAAATTAAGCCAAAATAATATTAACATATGTACTATCAAGCTACCGTGCCGGCTTCCCGAACTAGCTGACGAGCCAAGAACCCGGCTCGCGGCTCGGCTCATTTTATTACGAGCCGACCTTTGAGCCGAGCGAGGTAACTCAGAAAGCTCGGCTCATGCACATCACTAGTTGGGTCGGATGTCGCTAGGCTATTGACCCATCGGCTTGTAACATTTTTTATTGATGTACACTAGTCATCTCTTTGACATAAATTAATTGATTCATTGCTAACAGATGTCTTAACAAAGCTGCAATCAAAAGGCCAGAGGATGAAATCAACCCTGATGGATCACCTGCAGATAGATGGAGTCTATGCACATTACAACAGGTAGAGGAGACAAAATGTGTGGTTAGAGTATTACCAATTTGGGCTGCTGTTATAGTATACCATGTAGCCATCATTCACCAGCAACAATATGCAGTCTTCCAAGCCCTCCAATCCGACAGACACCTCGGAAAATCGTCGTTCCAAATCCCAGCTGCATCATACACCATCTTCTCTATGCTAAGTCTCACCCTCTTCGTGCCGGTATATGACCGACTTATCGTGCCAAACCTTAGAAAACTCACAGGCAAAGAAGAGGGCATTACTCTTCTTCAAAGAATAGGCATTGGTGTATGTCTTGGCGTTGTATCTTCTTTGGTCGCGGGCTTTGTGGAAGAGCGGAGAAGGACTCTGGCGCTCAATAACCCAGTGTTACATACCAACAAAGGCGCGGTTTCACCAATGTCGGCTCTGTTTCTGATTCCACAAATTTCGATTGCTGGTTTGGCTGAGGCGTTTGCTGCTATAGGGCAAGTGGAATTCTACTACAAACAGCTGCCTGAAAACATGAGGAGCTTCGCGGGTGCTTTTCTTTTCTGCAATGGAGCCGCGTCTAGCTACTTGAATAGCCTTCTGATCGCGGTTGTACACAAAACGACTGAAGGTGCTGCCACGGGGAATTGGTTGCCGGAAGATTTGAACAAAGGGAGATTAGACTATTTCTACTTCCTTGTTGCTGTTCTGGGGAGTATAAATGTTTGCTACTTTTTGTTGATCTCCAAATGGTATAGGTATAAAGGAAAAGGAGTGGAAGACCAAAATGGACAAATAGAAATCAAGAAACTGGACAAACATGTTGCCTAATCGATTAATAATTATAGGAAGAGTGAAGATTATTATGAATGTGTTATTTACCTCCATCTCTTTTAGCATATAGATGCTGCTATTGAAACATTAAATCAAAAGAAAGGTTGAATGGTAATGAACTATTGATGTCAATCTTGATCCCTTAGGCATGTAATAAATATAATTGTTAGAAGATAAATAGAATTATGATAAAACTTTCGCATTTATTTTCATGCAGCGCAGGAGGAATTGTATTTCATCTGTGTTTGAGCCTCCGTGTTTTGCAGATTAGGCATTAGCGTCAATGTTGGTATTGGTAGCCTGATAATTTTTCTCAGAATATAACAGTTGTTGAGACGGATCTATAGTGACCATGAGTGATCAAAATGGTAAATGAAACTCGAGAGATGTCCCATGCCATTTGTCATAATACATATCGAGTGAACCCTTTTACTCAAAATTGATTGAGCAAGTAATGTTTGAATCGATCTGAACTACATCCAACCGAGATCCTGAGTCGAACTTTGCAGATTTAAGGCCTAATCATATGTTGCTACTTGCTAGTTGCCTTGAAAAAATAGCCGAGAAGAGGAACCATGTAATCTATAGCAGAGATTATCAGCCTAACAGTATTAAATAATCCAGATAGATACATTTTTTTTAAGTAGACGTGTGAATGGAGATTTAAAACCACTGCTCAATATTATAATAACCAACTACTTAAAACATATATTTATATGTGAAGTAGGGGCACTAATAATAATTAATCAAGAAAAAGTACACATAATGGGAACATTAGATTTCCTTGAGTAGTTTATTAGGTTCAAAATTGCATGGAAATGGTCAAGTTATGCCTGCGAAATTTCCTAATAATTACTCATTCTATGATAGACTAGACTAGACTAGACTGATCATTGACTTACCAATCACATATTCGAAGAATATAAGAATCTCGCTTTTTTTGTTTTTGCGTAACACTGTAATATTCCATCAAGAAAGTAACTATGGCTGGAGCAATTGTTACTGCAATTTTCGACAAACTTGCTGAGTGCATTGTAAGCGTAGCAGCAGGTAGGATTGGCCTACCGAGGGGGCTAGCCGGTGAAGAAATCCGCAATCTCTCCTCAAAGTTGGAGGAAATTCGAATTGTATTAGATGATGCAGAGAAGAAACAGTTTAAAGACAACAGAGTTAAGCCGTGGTTGGAAAAGCTCGAAGACTTATCGTTTGACATGGATGATCTCTTAGATGAATGGAACACTATGATTGTCAAACAACAAATTGATGAAGGTGGTAGAATTTCTGATGGTGATGTTCCTGTTTCCAAGAAGGCAAAGGTACTAACTATAATCTCTGCGCCTTTGTCTTTTCGTGATGGATGGGGTGTCCGGGTTAATATTGGTTCTCGAGTAGAGAAACTGAATGAAAGGTTGGATTCTATCCTTAATGAAATGAGCAAATTTCATTTCATCAAAAGCTTGGTGGCCACTGATTTACCAAAACTGAAACGAGACTCGACTGCCTCTTTTATCGATGCTTCAGAAATATATGGCCGTGTATTTGATAAGGATATAGTTAAAACCAAGTTGATATGGCCTCAAGAAGCTGAACTAGAGAGAAATCTCGTCCAGATTGTAGCGGTTGTAGGGACTGGGGGCATTGGAAAGACTACTCTAGCTCAACTTGTTTATAGTGATGCTGAAGTAAAAGGCCATTTCAACAAAAAGGCATGGGTTTGTGTTTCAGATCCTTTTGACAATGTTAAGGTGGCTAGAGCCATTATTCAGTGCTTGGAAGGCCGGTCACCCGATCTTGATGAACTGGACCCGTTGTTACAAAAAATTAAGGAGTTGATTCAAGAGAAACGATTTCTCTTAGTTATGGATGATGTATGGACAGAGGATTTCACGAAGTGGGAACCTTTCATAAGGTCTCTAAGGTATGCTGATCCAGCAAGTAGATTATTGCTGACATCGAGGAGTGAACGTGTTGCAAGAGTGGCTGGTTCCACATATATTCATAATCTAGGTATATTGACAGAGTCGGATAGTTGGTTGTTATTCAGCAAGATAGCTTTTCGTGATCAAAATGTGGCACACGAGGAGTTATTGAAGAGCATTGGTTGGAGAATCTTAAAAAAATGCAAGGGATTGCCTCTAGCAATCAAGACTATAGGCAGTCTCATGCGTCTGAAAGATACAACCCGAGAGTGGCAGGAGGTTGCAGACAGTAAGATATGGGAGTTGGAGGTAGCTGAACTACAGCTTTTTCCCCATCTATATTTGAGCTACAATGATTTGCCTGCTGCAATGAAACACTGCTTCACATTTTGTACTATCTTCCCCAAAGATACAGAAATTGAAGTTGAAGGTTTGGTAAGACTTTGGATGGCAGAAGGCTGTCTTGGCTCGATTAAGGACGATGATGGTGATACTGAGCAAAGGGGAGAAGAATACTTCATCAATATGTCTATGCGGTCATGGTTTCAAGACTTCAAGAAAGATGAATTAGGAGATAGGATCATCTCATGTAAAATGCATGATATAGTTCATGATTTCGCTCAATATCTAACAAAAGGAAAATGTTTGGTGATTGAAGAGGCTGGCAGAGAAATAAGGTTAGGGAAGGCAATAGGTTCTGATAAGCTGCGACACTTAACAATGTTGGAGAAAGAAGGAGTTTCTACTGGACATGTTTCTCTTTGTATCAAAGGAAAACCACGCGGATTTATTGTTATGGGTCCTGTTTTAAGAGAACTTTCCAGTGATTTGCTCAACAGTTTGGGACGTGTAAGAGAACTAACTTTGTCGGACTGTGATCTCGTTGAAGTCCCTAGGGAGATAGAAAAACTGATTCACTTGAGGTACTTGGATTTGAGAAATAATAATCTTTTGAAGAGATTGCCTCCGACAATCTACAATCTCTGTAATTTGCAAACTTTGGATATCTCAGGCTGCGATAGAAGTCTTGAATTGCCTCAGGCTGGTATTGAGAAGCTGAAATTTTTGAGGAACCTAATCTGTTATGGTCATGTTAAATACCCGGAAGGATTAAGGAAGATGGCTACTTTGAAGTCATTAGGCCATATATCTATAGGCCGGGATTACAACAAATGGGAATGCTTGGAGGATCTGAACCATCTTCGGGGTAAGGTGGTTGTAACAATCTTTGGCAGCTATCTGAAGACGATTAAGAATGCCAAACTCGGATTAAAGATCAACCTTCAGAACCTCTCTATTATGCTTGCAAATGGTGGCTTCTCCAGCGATGAAGTGGACGCAATGAACACTCTTGAACCACCTCCATGTCTGCAACAACTATTTCTTTATGGATATAAAGGAACGACGTTCCCTGCTTGGATAACATCCTTGAAATATTTGAAGCGCCTTACCATTGAAGCTTGTGATAGTTTATCATCTCTTTCCTCTCTGGGAAACATGTGGTCTCTTGAAATCTTGATCATCAATCGAGTAGATGGACTGGAGTTTGTGGGCAATGCGTTTCTGGGATCAGGACTAACCGGTTCATCAGTGCCATCATCAACAAATCGGTTCCCAAAGTTGAAAGAGTTGATATTTATAGATTGTTCGAATTGGGAGGAGTGGGAAGATATCAGCCAAAAAGAAGAAGAGAACTGTAATCTGTTGATACTGTCACATCTTCAAATTCTAAAGATAATCGCATGCCCACGGTTGAAGGGATTGCCTCATCGCCTTTTGCGTAAGGCATCATCGCTTAAGTGCATTACACTCGGGTTCAACATGCATCACGACAAGTATAGTCCGTCCGAGGTTCTTGCAATGCCGCATGACGAGCATTGGTGGAACTAATATTAACAAGATTTGGGGAAAATTCTCTATTCATTAGCACAGAAATGCTTTTCAATATTTCATGTTCTTAGTTGATTGTTTCTTCAAATGTATTTCCCAATCAGATATATGCTCTGCATCTCCTTGTGTTTTTTATCCTACATTATATCAATCTGGCCTTGTGCTTAAAGAATGCTGAAAAGGGTACGTGGATCTCCACCAACTCATCATCACTATTCACTACTCAATTCATCAAAATAAAAAAAGTATAAAGACTCGTCACTCATCTATCTCGAACTAGCATTTTTTATGTAGGGTCAATGGCAGCGGAGATTAGACATGTGAATGAGTTCGAAAAGCTTGCTCGTATTAGATTCGAAAAGTTTGGCTCATGGATCGATTCGAGAAATCAAACATAGAATCGAGCCTTCATTTTCGGTATTTGGCCAAACGAGCCGAATTATAAATTCTTGGGGGCAGCACCAATCATATATATCTTCATTAATCATGGATGTAATCCATACCGTGAAACAGTGAAAACAAGAACCTCAAACTCTAATCCCCGCTCATCTCCTCATCCTCTTGCTAGTTTTCAATTAGGTACTCAAAAGCTCGGCGGCTCTCCGGCTCGAAAAAGCTTGACTCGTATTCGATTCCGGAAAGCAAACTAGAGCCGATCATTCATTTTCGGTATTCGGCTCTAATTCCAAAACGACTGAGCCGAATCAAACCTTCAGATATTCGGCCCGATTCGGCTCGTTCGCAGGCCTAGCGGAGATAACTTATGTTTGCCAAACGTCTCCAGTCGATCATCTATGATTTAAAACATTCCAGTTGATCACCTATGTTTCAAAAGTTTGTCGCTCACCCATTCCGTTAACGAACCGTTAAATGTGTCACATGACTTGCATGTGACTTCGTGGGGTATTTTAGTATTTTCACATGCTATTATGTTTGTTAATGTGTTTGTTGAATGTTTCCAGTCAATTACTTGTGTTTTAAAGTGTTCCATTCCATCACCTACATTTCAAAATGGATCCCACTTGGTGACTCTGTTAACATATTCGTCGAACCCTCGTTAAATCGATCACATGTTTGGCACATGACAGTTACCACTCCATATTACTTTATTTTTAATTGATTAGTTATTTATATCAATATAGTTACTTACGACATAATGTACATAATATATACCATATATGTTAATTGACTACTTTACCCATCCAAATTAAGGATCAATTTGACTAAAAACTGAGTTCAATAGAGAAGTCAATCTAGCCGATGGCTCAATAGCCTAGTGGCATTCGACCCAATCTTTCACGGAAAAAGTTATGGGTTCGAACTTTGTTGGAGACAAATTTGTGTCATATTATACTCTAATTCTCTATTAGTTAGCGATTTCTGTGTTCATTATTTGTAATACATTTGTATTCATCGCTAATTGACAAAAAAAAAAAAAAAATGAAGAAGTCAATCTACAAACCTGAATGATCAAAAAATTCAAATGAAACATGAGCGATTGAATGATGAACGTTATGAAACCTGAGTGATCAATTGTGCCATTAACCCAATAACTAAACCATATTTCAAGTTATATGATCATGATATAATGATAATAATAGTAAAAAGGAAACAATTTTTTCATGATAAATTTTTCTTCAATTTCAATAAACGTTAATGTTGGACTACTTGGACTACGAGTCCGTACACCTTGTTTTAATGATGACTTAAACATTGATTTACTATCTAACATGATTGGTTTAATGATTTATCTCATAGTCATGTTAGAACCACATCTAGCAAGCACAAGACTAATGTCATTCTATATGCAACGAATGATTGCCGTGATATTTCTATAAAGCTACTTAAGGATTAGATGTGGTGACAGCGATGAAATTTCAATCATACATCGGTTAAGAGGACAAAGCTTTATTATAGAAAAGAAAATGATGAATCAACGGGGCTAAATATATATTGATCCAATTATATGGTCGGTATGTTTCTCATTCATGTTTCATGTCTTATACTAAAGAAATCCCTTATACATGAACATGTCAATACTTGTTGATGGATGTTTTATCTTTGCTCTTATTCTTATACCCCTCATGCATAAGGTATTTTGTTATTATCAAAATGAATAGTCAATTGATATGTGACTATCCAACTTTTTTCTATTTTGATAATAACAAAATACAACTTGGACTAACGTTTTCTAAAGTGTGGTGATGAAGAAGAAGAACCAACCATACACTAGTCATTGAGAACTCCGTATTCTTGGTAAAGTTTTGCTCTCATTTGATCTTGTTTGTTCCTATAAAAGTCTAGATGGGTATTTTTAAAGTTTTATGTATTGGTCTACTGTATACTGTTGAAACAACCTGCCTACATGGTGGATTGCCTTTCTAGTCTTATTTGAAATATATAACAATAATAGTACTCTATACATGAGACATTGTTTGGATTTTCTTCAAAACTGAAAAAAAAATTGTATTATGAGTGTGAACATGTTAAAGTTAATTGATTAGTTTTATACTTCAAAATACAAATATTAGAATGCGTAATATTTGATGGGCTGATATCGTTTTTTCGTTTCGAAACGAATCTATTATTCATGTACTACTGCTAAATAACACAATAGTTAATTATATGTATAGCTTATTAGCTTTATATGAATGATTTAAGGAATAATATAATTAATTATCAAAATAGTCACGTGAAACACTTAGCGTATTTTGATAAAAATATTAAGAATTTAATCGAGATGATTTTTTTTTCTCTTATAATTAGCGATAAATTAATCGGGATGATTTCAAACCTTTTTCCATTAAGTTTGTTTGTTAACTATTTTTTTAAGGACTGAATCAAATACGATCTGGACAAAATCCTTAATAGATTTTTAAGTTAAAAGTCTTAACATAATTTTATTATCTGAATAAATTCAGAAGGCATAAATATTAATTTTTCATATCTATCCTCTACCGCAAACTTCTTTCTCTTTATTCGCTCACGCACAAGGATTAAAATTTTGTTTTGAGACATAGTTTCGGATAATTGAAATATAAAAACGTTTCGGAAATTATAGGAAACGCAATGGAAACGTTATAATATTATGGAAATATGTAATAAACATATATTACTTTTAATTTTTATCCACATTATTTATCTATATGAAAAGAATGTGTTTAATTCAAGTATGAAAAGTTAATAGCTAATATTTTGAAAAAATGGTATTAGAAAAAATCATCAAATAGTACGTGATCTTTCTCCTAATAAATATCTAAACTATTCAAGTATTCATTATGAAAATGTCATAATTTAAAAAGACAAATATTATACAGATGAATATGCAATTCGATGCAAATTTTAAAATTACCTGTCGAAAACAAAAATTCTCACCGAAATACATCTAGTTTCCAATAAACTATATTGATAATTGCTGAACATACTTATATTAAATAATTTATTCTGTAAAATTGATAATGTTTTTTTGTCCGGTTAATTACAAAAGAAACTATTGAATTTTTTCATTACAAATTCTTGTTCTATTTATATTGTGATTTTTAAATTCTTAATATTGTCCCAGTTATGATTCGTTATCCTATTGATATTCTAAATAAAAAATATTTCATTGATTTTGAGTAATTTAGTTTAATATTTATATTTTTATTAGTTAAAAAATTTATTTAATCATATTTATCATTTTATAAGTATTTATAAGTTAATAATAATATTTTTATGTAATTATTGGAAGTTGAAAGTGAAATGTGTGACTAAATAGTTAATTAATTAAGGTTGGGGCAAAATTATCAATATAACTCAAATTCAGTCTTTTTTTCTTTGAACGGTTATCAAACAGCTAAATAGATATTCAATATTCAGATTCAATTGTAATTCAGGTTAGCAATTCAGCATTCAGTCACTTACAATTAAATTTCAGACTTGAGATTTCAATTTTTCAAATTTATCAAAGTCAAACATATCTTTAGTATCTACTAACCTTGAAAAATAAAAATTTATATCTGATGGATTCTGGATTTAGAAAATAATAATCACGTGACTGTGGTAATTTGGATTGAGATCAAAACTAATCCGGCATCATCAAATGGTTGATTGATGAGTTATTATTCCACTTACGTTAAATCATTGGCAGCCTCTTGCTTTTCTTACGGAACTTGAAAAACACACTTTTTTATTCCCATTTAGCCCGAAAACTACGCACGTTGATAACATTTTTAGAGTAGGGAAAACATTTATTACATTTTCCCATATTCATTTTCCACGTTCAAAAAATTGAACCAGGCCATAAATTCGTAATATGTCTGATTCAAATAAAGAACATTTCGAAATAAATTTAGGTCTAATTTCGATTCGAAAATCTTAACTAAACAAATTCAATAAGTGGTTATACATGGGGCTGTTTCATTTTTAGTTGTTCATTTTTCATAGCTAGTTGTCAATACGCGTATACATATGTTGTTGTTATTTATTTACTATCGAAATTACCTCAAATTTAAAAATTAGTCGACAAATTAAACGAATTGTTTTAATCGTGCCTTTTGTGTTAACTTATAATGACTCTGGCAAACTCGCGACCAATGATAGTATGGACTCTCAATTTAAAACTTTTAAACTATCGAGAATCAAATGTCAAGACTAGCCGATATCTAAAACTAAATAGGCAAGAACTTACGATTTTTCAGGATACAAATTGCTTGTTGCAGTGAATTCAACCCCTCACCCCCCTATAAATAGCTGCATAAGATACTTGTTTATCATCGTGCAGAAGTTTCCTCTTCTATATATCTTTCTATTGTTTTTTTATCCAAGTAAACTAAAGTAACACAAATTATAGTGAAATGGCTACCCACATTACAGTAACATCATCATCATTGCCTTCTCTTCGTCCCGTTGTTCAAACTCCCAGCAGCGACGAATCTGCTCGTCGATCGGCAAATTATCATCCCACTGTTTGGGGAGATCATTTCCTTTCTTACGCTGATTCGGTATGTATGTTGTACCACTTCCTTAGCAATTTTATATACATAGTTTATCGAAATAGTACTATGTGTTACGTTTTTATTTGAATGACCTATTGACCTTATTACTCGTGCCATAAATAGGCCAAATAATATCTCATACATGCATGGTATTAGTGTAACTTTTATTATGTCACTTCAGTGTTGGATAGAATTTTAATCTGTGCTTGCAAGGCCAATGGAAATCTTTCAATAATCAACATACTGAATTTTGTCCTTCCCATTATCACCAACGCTAATGTCTTAATAGATTGGTGGTATCTGACTCGGATTTTTACTGAATTGCAGGAAAATGATGAGTCTGAATACAAGATGCATGGACAACTGAAACACGAGGTAGTGAGGATACTAAAGTCACCTACTGCAACTTTGCATCAACGGCTAGAAATAATCGACGCAATTAAGCGTTTAGGTGTTACTTACCAGTTTGAAAGTCGAATAGAAGCGTCTCTGAAGCTCATCATGAGTGAAGGCATCGACGAAGATGGCGAAGATCGTCTTCACATTGTTGCTCTCCGATTTCGGTTACTTAGGCAACATGGGCATAACGTTGCTTCTGGTATATTACTAGCACTCTATTGTATTCTCAATAAAAGGTTCAGTTTGGTCAGTTCATTGGTGCCAACATCGCTAAGATTTGAAAATTTTACAACGCACGAAGGGGGTCACATTTATAAAAATTCGACAAAACAATAATAACTAGATATTTTCAAACTACTTCAGTTGTGGTCTAGTGACTAGTCATGTCCCGTGGTCCGTAGTTCAATAAGAGGTAATTGTCAATTTAGTCATAGATAGGGAGACAAAGTTACACTTTAGTCCGAGATAATTATATTGTTAATTGCAACTTAATCCCAAAAATAATATAAATATTACAATATAATTCAAAAGTGATAAATATTGTACACTAAATCCTATATTCTTGGTATCAGTAATGTAACATTGTCACTTTCAAAAATATATAACTACGTAGATTTAAATAAAAAAGTATTATGATATACTAGTACCTTGTAAAATATTTATTATATATGGCGTATTACACTAAGAAGACTATTTGGACCAACAATAATGAAATTGGAAGATTATTATATTGAAAATATATATTAGTATTTCATACTTCCTCCGCCCCTAAATGATTGACATATCTTCACTTTATAAAAATATATATTAAGACGAATAAGTTTTTATATGACTATATTATTTATATCGATTAATGAGAATTCATAACCAAAATTTCTAAAATTTGACCGATAACACAAATTAACACATCCCAGTCAATTAGGGACGGAGGAAGTATTATCTTTATAGTAAATACTCTAAGACCAAATGTGGCAGGGAACTCAATTAGGTGTTAACTCCATTTTTTACCGTCCAAAAGCAGATATATATATTACGACTTCGTCTCATTATTTGGGATCAAATCAACAATCAACTTGTTCCGACGATAATATTCAACTGAATAGCTTTCTTTGTTGTTGATTAGACGTGTTCAAAAAATTCAAAAACAAGGATGGGAAGTTTGAAGATTCCTTAAGGAACGATGTTGAAGGCATACTAAGCTTGTACGAGGCGGCACATCTTAGGACACATGGAGAAGATATTCTTGAAGAAGCACTACAATTTACAACCACTCAACTTATGTCAATGAATTTGATGAGTAATAATTCTCTTGCAAAGAAGATCAACTCTAGTTTGAATACTCCAATTCAATTGACCATGACTAGGCTAGGATCGAGGGAGTTTATATCGATCTATCAAGAAGATGAGTTTCACAATGAGTTACTTCTAAAATTTGCAATATTGGACTTCAATATATTGCAAAAGATGCACCAAAGGGAGTTGAGTGAAATTACTCGGTGAGTATACTACAAAATAAGCTAATAGTCAATTTTGTCCCACATAGAGGATTCTAACATTATTGTTGCACATTAGTGTTAATTGTTAGAATGGTTCGAGTAATTGGAGGTCTGGTGTTAGTCTTCGAAAGTGGCTCTGTTACGGAAATGTTTCTTGAAAGTGTGTATAATTTTGCAATTCTGATCATGATCAATTAACATTGAGGATTTTTGTCGTGAATAGCGAAGTTTTGAAGCAAAAATTTAAATGCACAATTATACACACTTTCAGGAACCATTTAACAACAGAGTCACCTTCAGGGACGAAACTGTACTAGACCCCGACTTACTGGGATCATCCAACAATTAACTCTTGCAGATTACTCCACTCCTTTTTATTTATTCTTACAGATTTAATTTATGCCAAATTTTAAAACTAATTTACAATAATATAACTATTTACGAATAAATTGCATCTTCCCCCCAGTATCTCGGATCTCACTTGATTAACAACTTATATTGTTGTATCTCACTTGATTAAACTTCAATCGGTCCTTCAAATGGGTTCTTTTAAATGTCGAGTAGGGTGACTATCTCGTTCTTAGTGCTACTAATTTAGAGAATAAGATATTTAGATTTTCTAACATATATTCTCTCCGTTCCTTTTTATTTGTCATTCTAGTTTTAATCTTTTGTTTTTAAATATTTATCTTTTTAGCATAATTAATTGTAAATTGACATTTTCAATGTATTTTTTTATTACTTTTTCTTATGAAGTTATCAACTAATTCAATTACATAGTTTCAATCAATTTGTCATTTTACATTTTCATTGTACTTTTTGATTTATTCTCCTTAAACTATGTACAAATTAATAGAAAGACAAATAAAAAAACGGAGGAAGTAGCTAGTACTTCATATAATAAGTAATTTATAAATTAATTCTTTTAGAAAACAATATTAGTATGATATTTGCCAACATTTTATAAATTTAGAAAGCAAATTATTGAATTTAATTATTTTGTGTATGCATCACCTAAATTTTTAATATATGGGCAATTCATTTCAGGTGGTGGAAGACTTGGGACATAGCCAATAAATTGCCATTTACAAGAGATAGAGTAGTGGAATGTTATTTTTGGATATTAGGGGTTTTCCATGAGCCTCAATATTCTGGAGCACGGAAAATTTTGACAAAAATAATATCTCTAGCGTCCACCATGGATGATATTTATGATATCTTTGGAACTCCTCATGAACTTCAAATTCTTACCGATGCCATAGACAGGTTAATATCTAAGTCCGATGATACTATATTATACTCCCTCCGTCCCTAAAAGATTGTCACATTTTGACTTTTGTTGGTCAAACATAATCAAATTTGCTCATGAATTCTCATTAAACGATAAAAAATAATATAGCCTTGTCGGACCTTCTTGGATTCGTCTCAATATATATTTTTGAAATATCAACTTTTTATAATATTTTCGCATGTAAAATAATGAATATTTACGTTTTAAATCGTATTTTGTTGATCACAAAAAATCAAAATGTAACAATCATTTAGGGATGGAGGTAGTACTACTTATTATAGAACAAGTATAACATCAAAGAGGCTAAATGAAGTAAAAGTGAAAACATTTTGGTTAGAAAAATAACACTCCATACGTTCTATTTTATTTGTCTTCTAGCCATTTGTACATAGACAAATAATTTTAAACAAAAAATTAAGACTAAAAAGACAAATAAAGAACAATGGAGGGAGTACAATCTACTAATGGCTCAATAGATTGGTGGCACCAGAAAAGCAGTTTTTGAGTTCAAATCTCGCCTCATATTTCATTTTAACTATTGTTCATTAGTTAACACCTACTGTAATGATCTATTACTTCCTCCTATTCAAATTACAAGTCTTTTTGTTTTTACGCGTGTCTAAGATTAGCAATAACTAATTAGTAATATTATAAAAAGTTATAAACATTTATATGAAACTACGCTTAGTTATAAATTTATCGATATTAATTTTATATTTTTTCGACTAAACAAAAAATAATAAATAATTAATGAGTTAAAGTTGGACACACAAAAATAAAAACAACATTTAACTTGAATTGAAGGGAATAGTTAATAATTTTTGTACCCATTGTATTCCTACAAAAAAGACAATACAATGTAACATAACAAATTTCTACATTTTTCACTATTCAGGTGCGACACAAGTAGTGCTTTTTTTGGACTCCCATCTTGTATGCAACTCTTCTACCATGCTCTGCAAGATGTCTATTCTGAATTTAAGGAGGAATTATTGAACAAAGTAGATAAACTATACTGCTTCAATTACGCCAAATTTGGGGTATGCTTTTTTCCATCGATTATTGCTCCAATTATTACAATCTCGTGATCTAACTCAGATTCATTGCAGACGTTTTTTATTTGAAACTTATAAACTTTTCTTTCTATCGAACAAATTGTTAAAATGGTCCTGACTCCTAAGTAAATCGAGATTACCATTTAATCTTCGAAAATTCAAAAATTTCAGATTAATCCTCAAAATTGGCCAAAATTTACGATTTAGTCGAAAAATTAATAAATGTATTAAAACTTAACGAAACTTAGCTTTTGTTCCAAAAGTAGAAATCAATCGCACAATTAGAGAAAATTGATGAAATGGTCTCTGATAGTGGGACTGGATTACACTTTGGTCCCCACTAGTTACATAGTTGCACGTTAATCCTAAAAATGGTCAAATTGTTGCACTTTAGTCTCCAAATCACTTTCGGAGATTAACGTATAGTCGTATAACTATTTGGGATCAAAGTACAATCCGCTCTTAGGATGACAGCATTTCCTCAATTTTCTCCACAATTGTAGTTAAATTTTAGATTGAATCTTTCGATCTCTATCTAACTACTTACTGGCAAAAAGTTAATATATACAAAAATATGATTTTTGATTTTCAGATACAACAATTGGCAAAAGCATATCTTCAAGAGGCTGTGTGGTTGAGCAATGGATATATTCCAAATTATGATGAGTATATGGAAAACGCCCTAATATCAGGAGGTTACCTAATGCTGATATTAAATACATTCGCATGCATGGGAAGTATAATCACACAAGAGGCTTTCAATTGGGCTCTTAGTGATCCTTTGATTATCAAATCAACCATGATCATTTGTAGATTGACTGATGACATTATGACATACGAGGTACTTTATTATTCAACACTTTTTAAGATTTTATGTAAGATATTATGTAGGAAAGATATTATGGAGGTATTTTATTTAGTTGTCACTTGTCTAATTTTAATAATTAATTTTGAAATGGTTACGTCACTTGTCCAAAATTAATAACCAATTTAAAAGACACTATTCATAATTATTTTAGAGTAGTTAATTAGTCTACAAATATATAATGTATAAATATTATCATCATTTAGATTAATTTAAAATTTATTATGACGCGCAAGAAATAATTTTGCCAAAAATATTAGTTAACATATATAATATTATGTGTCTAGCTTAAATAATCTTCAAAACTTCATCAAATGATTATACCTTTCTAACCTTATATATAGACATAGTATAGATAACTTATTAGTTATTTTTTTTTCATTCTCAATAAATCCATTTTACATCCTTAGATATTTTTGAAGTTTTTTCGTTATTTTAATTTTTGAATTTTCATCAATTAATGACAAGTTTCCACCATGTACTTTAGTGACGATGATAGTGATCGTAGGGACCGTTCAGACACCTTCATACCAAAATGTGTGGCTCCATGTAAATTCTTAACCAATCAATTTGC
This sequence comes from Echium plantagineum, assembly GCA_003412495.2. Lineage (NCBI taxonomy): Eukaryota > Viridiplantae > Streptophyta > Magnoliopsida > Boraginales > Boraginaceae > Echium > Echium plantagineum. Next base: position 28,898,632 of record CM016562.1, on the reverse strand, counting down.
GAGACACGTTTATTAATATAATTCTAACAAGTCTTATAAAAAATGTCATTTTTATTTAACATCAAAACATGTGTGAATGTCCTTTAATTTAATAGCCTTTCGCGTTTCGCCTATTACATATATAGGATATGCCAAGAGGAAATAGAGCAAAATCTTACTGTTATGATAATAATATGAGCTTGTTTTCGTAAGTTCATTTCATAAAAATTTTAACATTCAAAATATGGAGAAAATTATTGAAATAGTCTTTAATAGTGTCACTAAATTGTAGTTTTGTTTCTAATATTAGTAAGGTCGCAGTTTAATTTCTGAAAGTGGCTAGAAAGTTGTAGATTAATCCCATATTAACTGTTCCGTTAAATTTAAACACCAAGATGAACCAATATGAAACTAAATCGACAATGATGTATGCAGCATGAGCAGGAAAGAGGAGAGCTTGTTTCGGCTGTATTTTGTTACATGAACCAACATGGTGTGAGCCAAGAAGAGGCAGTATCTCATTTGCGCAACGAAATTTCACGTGCATGGAAAAATATAAATCAAGACTTTCTTCACCAAAGCAAAAACGTCCCAAGGCCCCTTCTTATGGTCATTCTCAACTTCTCAAGAATGATAAACTTATTATATCATGATCAAGATTCCTTTTCGAATTCCAAGAAACTAAAAACTTCGGTTGCTTCTGTGCTTGTAGATCATCTAACCCTAACTCATAAGCCCGCAGTGTTAGGCTAGATTTAATATTTACCTATAAATATAGATATATATATAATGTATTGACAAGAACGACTATTATTCAATAAACTACCTCCCTCTATACTTTTACACACTAGCCTCACAGTGATATATGGTTTGAACAAAACAAAAAAATTCTATTGTTGGAATTAGGAAATTAAAGCTAAATGGTACTCCCTCCGTTTCTTTTTATTTGATTGTTTGGAGGAAAAGTACTTTATTAAGAGATTGTGAAAAATTACATTGGGATTTTAAAAAGGTGTATTGGAATTGTAAAAAGGTGCATTGGAATTGTAAAAAGGTGCATTGGAATTGTAATAGGTTGCATTGAAATTGTAAACAATCAAATAAAAAGAAACATGAAAAAAATGCTCAAACAATCAAATAAAAAGAAACGGAGGGAGTATAATGTTAATTAAGGTTTTTGGGATCTCAATTTCTATTGATAATAATAAGGTCAATGTGGGAGTAAAATATTACACATGTATATGTATAATAAGGACTCTCAACAAAGGGTATATTGTATTGTAGTAAGACTCTCAACAAGGGTTGTTAAAAGTATAATTGTTGTTTTATGTTATCGAATCATTATCTCATAATAAAAGAATAATATAATTGATAATTCAAAATAATATGGAGTAATGTTTTACAAAATATTTATTAAAATATTTATATATGGAAATAATATTTGTAAAAGTTATAATTTTTAAATTTTATTCCTTATTATTAAAGGGGGTGAAAAGAGCTTTCCGACGAATTTTGAATCCTCATAATCGGAGTTAAAATGAAGAAATTAATCCAAAATCAAAATTATATGGAGTAATTTTTTACAAAATATTTATTAAAATCTTTATATCAGGAAATAATATTTCTAAAATTTATAATTTTTCAAATTCTATCTCATACTATTAAAGGGGTTGGAAAGAGCTTTCCGATGCATTTTGAATCGTCAAAATCGGAGTTAAAATAAAGAAATTAATGACAAATAGTTTCCACCAGGTATTTTAGTGACAAATAGTTTGGACCACTCTCAGGCACCTAGTACCAAAATGTGGATCCATGTAAAATCTTACCCAATCAATTTGGAAGATACCTTTACTAAATTATGTAGTTCTAACAAGTCTATGTTGTGATTTTTGTTCAACATCAACATCAAAACATGTGTGAATGTTCACCTATTTGTTTTTAATTTCTTGGTTTGTAAATAAAGTAGCGAAGATAATATGAATATAATATGTTAAACGATGTACATTAATTATTTTCATATTGTTTGTAGGTTCATATTACTTAGCCCCGTTAGGATATGTGTAGAATGTGTATATATACTCTGTTAGTATCAATACGAAAGAGTTATATTTCTCTTATCATAGTATCTAAGAGCCACGAATAAACCTAAACCTAATTCTTTCACAAAATCAACGACTCCGACATCGACCCAGTCGTATCTCCAATTTTTCTATTTTTTTTTTCGTTCTTATTTAGTAGCTAAACATCATGTCTAAGGATGACAACAATCCCTTGAATGGTGATGTGATCTTTCGGACAAGAATGGTGGTGGAGGTTTGAACACTCCTGTTCCACATACACGACCCCGGTTCCGCGATAATTTATCATCGCATCGACCCCTCCTCGTCTTATTATCTTGGCTCCAATGGTAACCCCGAAAATTTGATAAGCAGGGTAAGATTGACTGGGGCTAATTATGAGGATTGGTCTCGACACTCTGGGTCGGGTACTACACTATACGTTTTAGTTTCATCTCTATGGCTTCTAGACCTCAGAAAATAGGAGAGTCTTCTTTTCGGCTCATACAAGTCTAATGAATAAGTCCCCTATTTATAGGTAATCAGGAAAACCTAATGAAACTAGGAGAGAAAGCTTAAAGGTCATCAAAAAAATGCCAACACCCTCGCGGCTTCAAATCCGATCCACTGCTGTAAAACGATTCATGACATATTCATTCACACATGTTTTGATGTTGATGTTGAACAAAAATCACAGCATAGACTTAGAACTACATAATTTAGTAAAGGTATGTATCTTCCAAATTGATTGGGTATGATTTTACATGGATACATAAATTCATAGATTGATATTAAATGATTGATACATTTTGACTTTACATGGTCAAATTTTAAAAAATTTGATCAGCAATTCTCATTAAACAATAAGAAATAATATAGTCATATGAGATCTTGTTAGATTCGTCTCAATATATATATTTTTGAAATATCAATTTCTTATAATTTTTTCATTTGTAAAATAGGGGATATTTATGTTTTAAATCGTATTTTGTTGACCATAAAAAGTCAAAATATACCTATCATTTAGGGCAGTATATGTTTAAGGGTGAAAAGATTGGGTGCATCAATACTTCCATGCATCAGGTGCATCAGGTACCCATTTAAAGGTTTCACGTGGGTACTGTACCCACTTGAAACTTCATCATTGGTACTTGTATCCAAATTGTACTATAACAATGGTATAATACCACATATTTATCAATCCAAAATAAATATGTGGTATTGTACCATTGTTATAGTACAATTTGGGTACAAGTACCAATGATGAAGTTTCAAGTGGGTACAGTACCCACATAAAACATTTAAATGGGTACCTGATGCACCGGATGCACCGAATTATTGATGCACCGAATCCGGACTCTGTTTAAGGACTCTCAACAAGGGTAGTTCAATATATTATATCGGACTCTCAACAAGGGTAATTACATATATTACAAGTACAATTATTATTGGCTTATGTCATCAAATCATTATCTCATAATAAAATAATAGAATAATCTCCTTCTCATTTCCCTTATCCCCTTGTATGTTGGTAGTGTGGTACGTTCCTTTCTTTTTCTTATTAATATCCATATTGTTTTTATTTAATTATTAAGCTTGAAAGGGATGTATGAATGAGACCTAGCTCTCACGCAAAAAGATTTTCGCCTCGCAATCAATAGTCCATGTTAGATAATACGTGATTTTTAGAGGGGTGGGGGTGAAAAAAAATTGCTAATCTTTTTATTACATTTTCGATATAGTTAAAAACGCAAACGAAAATATGATAACTATGCAATAATATAATAATTGAAAAGAACAATAATAAGAATGATATATTTTTAAGTTACATGAATATTATTATTTGTGAAACTTTAAAAGAGTACGTTAAGCATCATTAGGAATGATGACTTCACCCTCAAAATCATACTAGTATATTTTTAAAGTTACTTGACTACTCTTCATATTTTATCACATCATCTTTATTCTTTAACTAAATATATATAATACTCCCTTCGTTTCTTTTTATTTGATTGTTTGGGAAAAAAATACTTTATTAAGAGATTGTGAAAAATTACATTGGGATTGTAAAAAGATGTATTGGAATTGTAAAAAGGTGCATTAGAATTGTAAAAAAGTGCATTGGGATTGTAAAAAGTGCATTGAAATTGTAAACAATCAAATAAAAAGAAACATGAAAAAAATGCTCAAACAATCAAATAAAAAGAAACGGAGGGAGTATATGCTAAAGGTTAGAGTTTTTTCCCAATTTTATAAAGACTAGATTACCCATTCTTAAACTGGTGGTAGAGAAGAAAATCTATATCTATAATCTATAATCTATAATACTTATAAAAGAGCCAACACTCTTAGGTGTTTCTTCCACATTTTGTCAAGACTATTTTACCCCTTCCCATTAACAAATTACTATTAATTTAATTTTTCAATTGTATATATCTTTTAATGAGAAGGTGAAGAGATAGGTACACTATGAAGCAATATTAATGAAAATTTGAAAAATGAAAAATTCATCTCACCCAATAAGATAATAAAAATATTACGTTTCATTTGATGGGGAAGATGATATTTCAATGGCAAAAGATTTTCTTCTTTGACAGTCATAAATTGATATTCAAATTGACAAAAACCCCACATGATTGTAGAAATAAAATAAATAATTATATTTATGCATTCAATTCATGCTAATAATAAGTCATTAAATTCAATGGAGGTTATGGCTTTCACTATTTTCAGAATTTGAAAGTTACACAACAAAAAAACATAATTGATATTTAAACATAAGTCTAATATTCATTCAATTAACTATCTATATAAACTGATACATATAAAGTAGAGCTGCATAATTAGATAAAAACGAATAATATGAATCCACATGATTGTAGGGAACAAAATAAATAATTAAATTTATGCATTCAATTCATACTAATAATAAGTCATTAAATTCAATGGAGGTTATGACTTTCAGTATTTTCATAATTTGAAAGTTACACAACAAAAAAACATAATTGATATTTAAAAATAAGTTTAATATTCATTCAATTAACTATATATATAAACTAATATAGATAGTTAATTACATAATTAGATAAAACGAATAATATGAATAAGTATATTCAACACAGCAAAAAATATAATTTGTATTTAAAAATAAGTTTAAGAGTCATTAAATAATTTATTTTCAAAAATAATATATAAAATGAAATTACATGATTAAAGTAAATATAATATATGACTTCATATATTCAAAAGAAAATAAAAACTATAAGTAAAAGATAGTTATGACTTAATATATCTATGTAAAATATTAAAAATAAGTATACGACGAGTAGCTCTATTTCAATTTCATGAACTAATGTATTTTAAATACAATTATATAGTTATAGAAATTTCCAGTTGCTCTATTTACAATTTTATGAAACTAATATTTTAGTAAAATTACATTATTAGAGAAAATTTTAATATATTCTATAATGATAAATGATGATTGTATAAATAAATAAATATATTCATGCAATTTAATTCATGTCAATAATAACTCATTAAATTGTGTGGTAGTTATGATTTTTAACTCTTTTCACAATTAATACTTAAAAATAAGTTAAGGAGTCATTCAATTAACCATTTTAGGAACTATATATAAGAAGAATAATTACGTCATTATAGAAAATGAAATATATGACTTTATATATTCAAAAGAAATTTAAAACTATACTAAAATATATTTCTATATTTCTTATAATGAAATCTATGAACTAATATATTTATGTACAAAATGCAAATAGTTAAATAAGTGTAAGAGTTGCTCTAATTACATTTTATGAACTAATATACTTTAAGTAAAATCATATAGTTACAAAAAAAAATTAGTTGCTCTATTTAGAATTTTATGAAACAAATATATTTTAAGTTAAACTACATAGTTAGAGAAAATGATATGTTCAACACAAATTGAATAAAATAAGTACAATATAGTTCTATATTTCTTATGTAAATATAAAAATATTTGAAATAAGTAGTAGAATTGTTTTATTTATAATTTCAGGAACTCATATATTTCAAATAAAATTACATAACTAGAGAAAATTTTAATATAATATATATTGATATATATATATGACTTTGTAAATATAATCTAAAGTAAAATGATAAAATATAGTCATATTTGAAATATCTATCTATAATTGTACTAATATACCTCCCAAAAGTGTAATTAAACTGAGTATTTATTTCTTTCATTTTTTGCTAAGACTATATTGCTCATTTTAATATAGACTAATTATTTACATCTTATTATTATCTATATGTTAAAATGTAACCATTGAATAATTATTAAAATTGCATGAACTAAAACATCCCAATTGAATTGATCATTATTACTACTCAATTACTTATTTATTGAATTAAAGATCCACTATTACAATAATAAACGATTTTAGAAATGTTTACTATATATTTTCTTAACTAATCAATTTACCGTTACACTTTTGAAGGATCATTCTAAAAGTATAAATTATGAGACTTTCAGATTCAATCATAAGCAAAACAAAAATGCAACATCATCATCTTCATACATATGAGAGCAAAATCATATCAAGTATCAACTAAATCTTTTATATTTACATGGAGTCCGAATCTTAAAGTTGATTATATTTTCTATTAGGTTGATTTTGATCAATTAATTTGATTTTTTTGTATGTTTATAGTGATTAGCTCATATTTTTAATACAATTTGATTTATGTATTTATCGATTACATTTATGTTTATCCAGCTATTCATTTATTGTATGATTTTAATTGGGTTGATATTGATAATTTGTTTGATTTTTTATTATTATCTAAATACATGTCCAATTTATTTGTTATTTTCTTTCGTTTCATATGAAATATACTTGATAAAGATGACTTCAATGGTTAAACATATATGATTTCTATAGAGGAGATTAACAAATATTAGGTTACAATAAGTTGAACTATAAATTTTTTTAAAATCCGTAATGATATACTGAAACAATTAAAATATGACAATAATTTCCTTTGCCACCTTAAATAATTTTTATCTATTTAGAATGTATAATATCAAATCTCTAATATTTTATAATTGTAGAAGTAACAATAAAGGATCGTTTAATCATACTTTGCCCATTTATGATTAGTTGGTTCAATTTGCTCTATCGTGTACTTTTTAACTTTATTAATATTACATATAATATTGACTAATAATTATTTAATACTTTTATTGATGGAATTGATTTTGCATTAAGCTTTGAGTAATAGACAATCAAATCTATAGTTACCTAAGTCAATAAAGTTTTGATCAAAGAAAAAGAAGTAAGAAGTTAGACATTCTTTCAAAATATTATACAAACACAACATAAATTTTGGAGTTTCTGTTTTTTATGTATTTGAATTTCCACCTTACTATCGAATGCTTTTTAATCTTTTTTGTTCGAAGTAATTTCATAATTTGTTAATAAACTCAGACGAAAGATAAGTTGTATCATGAGTGTTAAGTATCATATAAATATATAAATAAATTTATTATTTATTTCATTATTGTTCACGTGCAACGCACGTAACGTATTACTAGTAACACCAAAAGCGTTTATATTTGATACTAGATGTATGTACAAAAAATATTGAATATCCTCTTGCAATTAGATATTAATTAGATATGTTATTACATTATATTGTTATCATACAATATTCAACATCGATCTGTCAAGCAACAAACAAAGATAACATGCATCTGCTGCAAATATAACATTATAGAACCATGAGAAACCACCAAGTGTTCACAAACAATAAACAACACTATTAATGGGTACAAGAACACACAACAAGGAGCTTCATAAATTGAATAGAAAAATATCAAAAAACTTGACTCTTTACGAGCTTGATAGGAATCGATAATACTCGAGAAAAACATCAACTATTTATTCAACAATAATCAAAGATCATTAAGCTGCCTAATGTTCATAGGAGAAACATATCTTGGACCTCCATTAAGCAATTGGTTTGCAATTATAACATTAGCTGCTTGGCTTGGATGGTAATTGTCCCAGAACACATATTTGTCCCTCTCTGTACAAATACTAGAAGCTGGTCCACATGGAATTATCCCTGCGAATCGACCTCCACTCCCACAACATGCCTTACATGAGGTAATGAATCCTACACCAACCCGAGGCCGTGAATCGATATATATATATTAACAAACATAGATGATCGAGTGATGATGTTAGATAATAATTTTAAATGACATACTCCACTTTGCAGCACTAGTGGAGGAATTTGAAAGAACAACACGGGTCATTCAAATATTGAACAAAATAGTACCAATTACGTTTTTTTTGTTTTGTTAAAATAACACTTATATTCCTTGAAATTACGAAAGTATCCTCCCTTTATTCTTCCTCTCTCTTTTCGAAGCCCCGACCGCCCCACCACTCCCAGCCCTTGCCCCGCCTGCAACACCCCTCCTCCCCAAATTACAAACACAACCTCCCCTTCCCCTATCTCCATTTTTTCGAAAGGGGGTAGGATTTCAAATTGGGTGTGTGTGTGTGGGGGGTGGGGGAGGGAATAGTTGCGGGTGGTTTTGTGAGTTGAAGAAGGAAGGTGGGGAAGAAGAGAAGAGAGCGAAGAATTAATGGGTCAAACTAGTAATTTCAAGTAGGAGGAATGATATTTTATGAAAGAAAAAAAGCACGGTGTTATTTTTCACACCATTCGCTTGACTTGTGTTATTCTTTCAAATTTCTCAGCACTAGTGACTATTATAGCAAAATTATCATGTCCTATACCATAGCGACCCTTATGATGTGTATACAGTTCATTCAAATAAGAACGGAGAAAATGAATTAAATGCGATATATTTTTCGAACAAATGAACTGACCATATTTTCTAGAAGTTGGAAATGATCTCCATGACAAGGCTATAAACGTCTGCAAGGACAAATGTGGCTCCGTGGAGATTTTCGTTTAGTTCGGTTAATAAATCCTTGAGTCGAGCATTGTACTGCGTCTGCAAAGCTAGCTTATCAGGTAAATCAACACATTCAGTATCTTTCAATCTGTTAATCGTTTATTGATATGGAATGCAACCAATTGGACCAACATTCCCCATTATGAACTTCCTTGCATCCATTTGATAAAGCCTCTGCATGTTCCAAAAAAATCGATTACTTTTTACTAATATTATGAATTATTTTATTCAACCCGCAATATAATTTTAGATAGATTTTTATAATTCGAATAAAATGAAAATATATAATGAGCTCTAATTTGATAAGAAGATTAAAATATTTACTTAACGCTTTATTGTGTTTATAAGATAAAGGATATGTCTAAAAGTATATTTTCAATAATAATTATTTACCAAAAATAACGTCATAATAAAGTCATATTAGTATTATTGAACATTGTCAAATGTTTTCAATATTTTGTATATTATAAAATACATTGTAGGTATGTATTATTATTATATATATATAATTTATGGGTGTAATGAATAAGCTAATTAAGAGTCATTAATGAGGAGTTCAAAAAACATGACACAATTTGAACACATAGAACTCTTACAATAGAGATTTTAAAAAATGAGGCTAAGAAGGTTTATTTGAACCTTATTTTTTCACCACAATTTATTCTTACTTACCAATTCAACTATAAAATATTTTCAACTCAACTATAGAACATTTTAGTGGTTTGAATGAACCACCTTGAACACATTGAGATCCGCCCCCGTAACTATTAGTTGCAGATATACTAATTCACAACATCCACTTAAGAGTCTCAGACACTTCTCTTAAGAATCCATGTACAAGTATAACACATAAGTACATAACACATCATTGTAATGTAGTTAATTACAAATGTACCCCTTTTTATAGTGTAGGTACATACCTTTAGAAAAGAAAATTAGGGGGGGGTGTGAGGTGTTGGGAAAATTATCTACCTTCCAACGCGAGAAACTTCACTCAGAGATTTGGCTATCTCATCCGCTTTAGCGTTTTTATTTATGTATGTCACCAACGGATTCTCTCGTGGAACTACATCATCCTTCTGATAGCTGCCTTTTGTTCTTAGCAACTCTTCTGAACCTTCCTGTACAATCCCTTTCATTATCAGCGTTTTATGCGCCCCGCCTATCAATTCCTCGTAATCTGTGTCTCCGGTTTCACCAAGAACAACATACATGTTTGCCATGTTCAACCTCCATCGAACGAAGAGGTATCTACACGTAATGATGGGAAAATGTGAGAATAAACAAATAAGAAATACTTGGACAAGGATCGAAATGTTTGAAGTAATATGAAGAAATAAGAGAAAACTTGAGAAAAACAGGATTAATATGCTAAGTATATGGGACTTGGGAGCTTTGAGATGTTCTAAAACATTACCTGAGAGCTTGTGATCGAGAAGCAAGAAGAGGAACGGCTTGCATTCTAGTAGAGTTCCTGCAATACATCAAATGGCACCGGAGACCTCGCATCCTAAGCTTTTGCCTCAAGTTATCTACTTTCATTGCCTGCATTCATGTATTCAACAAAACAAATCTTAGTGTTACCTAAGGAGAATTGAACGATTTGCATCTTTCTACGCCCCAACTCACCTTGCTAGGATCCTTTATCAAATAGGACAGGCAGTGCGAGTTGCTGGATTTCGCATCTTCTTTGATTGGACCAGATGATTTTACACCGGATGTGCTCATCAACTTCCAAATGGTTTTCTGTAAACCTTCGGAACCCCACCGGTATTCTATATGTGATGTATAATCTGTATCAGGATAAATCTTTCCATCTCCATCAGAGTAAGTACCTGGATAATATACTTCACTTCCACTACTACAAATCAAAACATCAAAGTCGTTTATTTTCAATTTCCCAGACTCGAAGAATTTTGTTAACTCCGACAGTGACATAGCTGTTGATACAGCAAAACCTGTTAATCTTCCAATTTCAGAATCAATTTTGATAGCCTTGAATAACTCCTGCACTACAGAAAAGATTCTGTTGTCAGGGGACCCATCCTTGCCATAACAATCAAGTGCGATGACTATTAATCGCCTTCTCCTCCTTAACAAAGGATATTTGCTCCCCATGTTATCCACCAGTGGTCGGTGAATGCCAGAATGTTGTTGCCGTGAACCATGCAACTTTATCTTACTTAGAACTCTATTCACCTGATCTTGAGTGTCATTACCAGATAGTTTCATATCAAGCGACTCATTTAGGGATGACTTTTCTCCATCAATAGATAGCCTTAAAGATGTATCTCGAACATCGAGTGAATCATTGAGAGACTCTTCAGCAGCTAATTCATCTACAGGTGTGTCAGTTACCCACTGTGGATGTCGCATTCTACATGAAGCTATTTTTGTCAAATATGTTCTACAGTGTTCAGGCCAAGAGAAGAGGTGAATATTCTTCCAACCATTCTTTTGGCATTCCTGCCACAAGTTTTTTTCGGACACCAGTTTAAGAAGAGCATTTCCAATTTCTTGTTGATCATGAGGGTCAACAAGAAGACCATTGTTCAATGCCTGCATAGCAAAAACTCGATTACTATTTCTTAAGACAAAAGAGATCTTACTTCCCTGTATCTTAAATCATTTACTGAAATGTTTCGGAGTTACAGTAAAGTACTCACAATGGACCCAAACAACATCCTTTCAATACCTTAAATACTTCTGTGGACCCTCTCCAAGAACGTTGAGGGTCCAATCATGTAGAAACATGGTGTAATGGTTAAAACTGGTAAACTTCAGAAGGGATTCATCAACTAAGGAGCGAACAAATCAGAAGACTGAATTGTAAAGGAACAAAAGGAGCATGAAGCGTTAAGACTTATTGAGAGTATGTAAGGATTTGGTTTTACCTGATGAATGTCAACAGGTCCACCATTTTTGGTAGCCACCATTGGTAATCCATGTGCTGCAGCCTACATATTTTAACCGTATCATAAGTTAGCACCAATTACACCATAAACACCAATAACAGTGTATGAGAAGATATACCTCAATCAGTGTGAGCCCGAAAGGCTCTACTAGTGCTGGATTCACAAAAACGCCCTGTGACATGTTCAACTAACAAGATAAATTTGAATTCAATACTTCAAATAAATAATTCATGATGACTGTCAAACTCAAGAAAACCTTTGTCTTTGCAGCTAGGCGATAGATATCAGGTACATCATGTTGTTTGTGGTGTTTGGGGAATGCAACTTGACCATAAAGGTCATATTTATCAACCAACTTTAAAACTGTCGTAAGCACACTCGCATTTCCACCAGACATTTCATCTATGTCATCCCTATTTCCCATTATAAGAGTCTACAAAAAACAGTACGTCATTTGTAAGTCATACATCCAATGTTTACAAAGCTGTAAAATATAGATTTAATTCCTTACAAGATTAGCTAGTTCCCGTAATGGCTTGCACTCTCCAAAGGCTTTCACGAGTGTGGTTAAATTCTTTTTTGGATCTGGTCTTGATAAGGCAAGTATCATTGGTTTGTGAGGATTTGTCAAAAAACGCATCACCTGTGGAGAAGTTTGAAATAAATAATAAAGTATACTACATGCATAATAAAAATTATTGCATTAAGGCAAAACTTACATCAGACCAGATTGTAGGAACTGCTTTTGGGGAAGCCCCATCCGGGTCAATTAGAGATGAAAGATCTCCATCAGCTTCAGCAGAATCTTCATGAACCTCAACATTACTGAAGTCCATTCCTGGAGCAATAACCTGTGAAGCAAGAAAATACATAATTATACTTGGACCACATTTAGAATTTGAAGGCGAAGGCTACTGCATAAAAATCTTTTCATCTTGGTTATTGAGAAGACGAAGACTACTATTACTGGCATAGAAACTGATTGATTAACGTGTTGAGCATTGTCGTATGGTTGCAATGGCAATGTTCAATAAATGTTACTACTTGGAACACAATAATAATTTCCTCCTAACAGAAAATCATAAACATCGGTGAATTGTTATCAGTAGCTCTCACTAGTTAGGCATTTTCAATCAATGGAAAGTGAATTGGTTATCTCATGATCTAGTCGACAGGGACGCTAAAACTGAGACGAATCAAACCAAAAAAACAACTTAGATGAGGATGTTAATAGTGTATGAGGTCGGACAAAAATCATAGACTCCTCCCCTGGTGATACCTTTAATATCCAAGGAGGAGCCAGAAGCTACTACCCAATGAAGGCTAGCACATGCTTACCGCCATCCTTGGCATGAAACGACCATGGCATTTGACCCCTCGTCTTGCTCGTGCCCTCAAAACTCTCTCAAGCTTTACGTCAAAACCATCATAAAGTCCCCATTGTTCTTCAATCTCTTGCTTGGTGCTAGTGATAACAAGTTCAGCTGCATCTAGTGAAAGCTCTTCTGCTTCTATTCTTCTCATAATTTTGTATGTTGAATTAATATCCTCTTTCGATTGTCTGGCTTGCTTGAGTAGTTGTTCGAGCTTGTTTCTGCCAAGTGAGTGCCCCGTCAAAACCATAGGAACATTTAGAGCACCAGAGAGGAGTGCTGCACTATCACCTGCATCTGCATAATGACCATGAATTAGATATGGCCAGACAGGCCGACCGCCTCCAATTTGCTCACCCAAAACGGTTGACATGTTTACGATGTGGGCAAGTGCCCCATCTACAAACTCTTGAATATGAGGCCAGAGTAATTCCTTGTTAAGATACTGGTCTCTTGGACCAAATGGAATCCTTATAATGTAAGCTCCAGCACTTTCTCCTACATCACCATCTGCATCATCTGACCCTGAGGTAATCATTTCTGTGGGCTCACCATAGCTCCAATCCACTTCAGGTGAGGAAATTTGACGAGTGAAGAGATCCACTCTATACACACCAGGCATCGTAGCTAGTGCTCGAGCAACCTCTACAACATACTTGATCTGGAATTTTGTGTTGGAAACAGTAAGACTACAAGTAAGTCGGTTATAGAGATTCTCTTATCTAACATATATTTTGGTTTTACATTTTCACCTGCCCGCCAGTATCAGAATCACGACCAAGCTCCATGTTTTCCCCACGCACAAGACCATGCAAGCTTATCACAAAAATGTATTAATTCAGTCACGTATGTTTCATTCGTAATTCAAGTTTTTGGGTCAGTTTGTCATGCGAAAAATATCTAAAGTGCTAAGGATAATAGAAGAAAAATTGTCTAGTGTAACACACAAAATAATTTAAATTAACAGGTTTAGATTTAACAGTAGCTGGAGGAGGTTTAATCTGTATTTTACATACTGAACATTTATTCTCATCTTTTAGCGATGACAAAAATCTGCTTCGCAATATTTAAAATCTAGTGGAAGAGAACAATTGCATTTGCCTGTGTAATTTGAGGAACCATAGTAATAAGACTGCAAATGGATGGGACCTTACTAGCAGTAGAAGCCATTTGTAGACTGTAGTATAAGAAGAGATATAAAAGGATCATTTACATTAATGATATAAGTTCTGTGTTTTCAAGTTTTCAATAGATAGTTTACCTAATAAGCACTACATAAAGCTTCTTCTCCTTGTTATTGTCTGACCATACTTCCACGTTTGAGAAGTTACGTTGGAAAGTTTTTCTTGGGCTATCAAGATTCGATGTATCTCCCAGAGTATCACCCTTCTCTCCTTCCGATATATCTTCTGACATATCCTCCGTTACATCTTTTCTCCCTTGTTCACGTTCGAATCTACGTTTTGCATTCCGTTGCGTTTCTTCCCACTCCAACTATATATCACATAGGATGAAAGAGAATGACACTAAGTATAGGCGTATCACAGTATTACGCTAATAAGCAGTATGGAGAATTCCCATCATAGAACCAAATTCAAATTGTCCAACAACCACATACATCAACCACTTGACTGTTCGGTACCACCGAATACAGATAACACATAAGCTAAGTATACCTCCAATAGTACCCCTCCATCCCCTTTTTTTCTAACTACCATTTACTTTTTGCACAAAGTTCACGAAAAATTAGAGTTCATCTCACAAACATAATTTTCTCTCAATTTTTTCTTACCAAATTTGGTAAAATGGGACCCTAAAAGTATTTCTGGATACCACAACAAAAACGTACAAACATAATAACGAGTGCAAGTGTAAGAAACTAGAAATTCTTCAGGACCTGGAACTAGTTTAATAATCTTCTAGGCATTCCTTTCTAACAAACTATAGTTTAGTAGAGTCAAATTGTCACCTTTTACAATTCAACTTTTTTTTTCTAAAGTTTTTTATTATAAAAAATAAAATAATAACACATTTTCATTGAGTCTAACTCATTTCATGATTTGTTTATATTAAGTAAAGTTTATTAAATATAAAAAAAAAAACAAGAATTATGCTCCCTCCATCCCATGAACATTATGTAGTTTACTAGTTTAGATCTTGTCAAAACTTTAAGACATCACATTTAAGCGCTCCCTGCATCCCTAACAAGTCGCCGAGGTTACTTTTTAAACTAATAATGGTCAAAATTACTAAACTTTGATGTATTAATCGACTCATCACACAACTTTCATTCAATATCATTATAGTTTGAAATATAGAGGTCAATGTTCAAAATGTCACCATATCAAAATTAGAAAGTGGACAATCATGAACCGGGTCGGTTACGATTCTCGTAAGCATTTTTCTTAATGCATTAATCACACACTTGATTTCTAGATTTTGGATAAGTTGCATGATAGTCTAATAGAAAAATCTTAGGAGAACAAATCTTAGTAGGACCATAACTTTCTGCATCACGGATCGAGGCCTATTTCCTATAATGCGTGTAAAACTTCATCAAATTTTCTTAACAAACTCCCACAACTTCCATTCGGAACAAAAGTTGAACATAAGTATCATGCTAATCCTAAAGTTACTTCAAAATTCTATCTATACAAATACGATTATCGCAATCAAAATTCAAAACTAGACGATCTAACCCTCATTGAAAACCCGACAATCTTTTAGAAACGGACACATAAACACAAACATAATCGAAGAAACCTGTTTCTTCTTGCGAGTAAGATGCCAGATTCTCCAACACATATTCTCGAGCCTCGTGCTTCTCTCCCTCGTATTCCTGGTAGCGACAACCTTGAGCCATGTCCGATGCAAATCTGTCTCAGTAACACCACTCACCACTTCATCAACAAAGTACTGTGTCGGATTAAAATGTCCCCTTTCTTTATAATTCAATGGAGCTGCCTCTATTGCTGAAGCTCCACTATCAAGTATGGCTTCCAAATAACCATTTATCCACTCGTTGCCAGCCATAATTAATTTTTGATAAATTACTATATCATATAATATTATTCTTGATAATTATGATTTATGAATGAAATGAATAGGCATTATTATTATTTTAAAATAGTTAATTTTTGTAGTTAAGAAAGAATTATGGATTAAAATGATGTGTATGGGGATTTATTTGTGAAGGATTATTGGTAACATGCAAGATGGGAAAATTGGTTATATTGGGAGGGAGAATTAGATGGCGGTTAGGAGTGGGCCCGGAGAGTGAAACGTGTAATGCGGATCTGAAGAGGGGAAGAGTCTTACATTTGTAAATGTTTTGTAATCACTTTTTCCAATGTTGTTCGATTCCCGATGAGACCGCGGAGCTTCCATATTTTTATATTCGTGTTTTTTATTTTTAAAATTCTCTCCTCATCTCGAATTTATAACAAAAAAAAGTACGGAGTATTTCATTTATTAAAATTTGATCATATGACAATAATGTGAAATTTTGTCTAATTCTCAATAAGCGTGAATATAATATCACTTTCAAAATTACAAAAATTTTGGGCAATGTTTCATAATAAGGAAAATTATTTATTTAATACTTCCTCCTTCCCTAAAAGATTGTCACATTTTGACTTTTATTGGTCAAACTTAACAAAATTTGATTATGATATCTTACCATATATAATATGGGAAGGCATGAATTAGTTATTAAAAAAATGAAGCCCCATGTTCTCAATTCTCCAAAAAATTAGGAGAATAAACTATATTTTGAATTTTGAATATATAATTTTATATAAATATTTTGTTTAATAACTACTTACTAATATGCATAAAAAAGTTGATTATCATTTTATGAAAATGGCTTTTTTTTCTAATATCTAATGTTATTTTACACATTAAATTAAATTTAATTAAGATAAAAGAAATAGTATAGCCTAGAAATTATATATTTATCAATTGATCAAAAATTATATATTATAAATATGATGAATTAATTGCACACAGGCTCGACTGTGTACACACATCTAGTTCTTATTAAACGATAAGAAATAATATAGTCTTGTAGGACCTTGTTAGATTCGTCTCAATATATATTTTTGGAATATCAACTTGTTAAAATTTTTTTGCATGTAGAGTAATAAATATTTACGTTTTAAATCGTGTTTTGTTGACTATCAAAAGTCAAAATGTGACAATCTCTTAGGGACGGGCGAGTACTTTTTATCGTCATCTTTAACCACCCACCACTCGAGAAGTCGAGATCCCCACCTCTACCATTGTACAAAAGATAGATGTCAGACGATGATGCACAAGATTGGTTTGTTAAGGCAGAGGAGGTTTAGAAAGTGACCTCACTTATGATGACTAATAACTCAATGACTAATAACTCCAGTGATTATTTCTGCTATATTAACTCTAACTTATGATGACTAACTTATAACTCGGTGCTTATTACCTTAGCAACTTCCTGATCGATCAAGAAAAACAAATTGACATGTAGATTACTAGTTTCATTCGAAAACATTTTTATAAATTTATTATATCGATTCATGAAATTAAACTGGTTGTAATTTGATGCAGCATGGTACTCTTTCCATATAAACTGTGCTGGAAAAGAAGTGAAAGTGTATGGAAAAACTTATGAAGCCGACGAAGATTCAGCTGGTTTTGCTCACTTCGTTCATGACAAAGAGTACTGGGGAAGTAGTAGCTCTGGATATTTTAGAAGTTATTCATATCTCAACGAAACGGATCCATTTACTGCAAGAAATAAGAGCTTATTACTAGAGGTGACTAATAAGAACCATAATTTCATTTCGCAACTCCTCAGTTTTTATTTGAATAACAGACTTATCAAAAGATACTGTGTCTAAATACTTTGAACATATTGTTTAAAGTAGTCAAGTAACTAAATCTACTTATTTACTATATGTTGTTGAATAGAATGGAGAGATTTAGGTGTGGTAGTTGGATTTTTCAGCCTAAATCAGATAAAAACTGCAACAAGACACTTTCATGATGAAAACAAAATTGGTGAAGGTGGTTTTGGATCCGTTTATAAGGTACACTGTGTTAGAGCTCCACTTCTCAACACATTCCAACAAAAAAAAACTATTTGAAATGGTACCGTAATTGCAGTGAAGCAACTTTCTTCTGTATCAAATCAAGGAACTCGTGAATTCGTGAATGAAGTAGGGATGATATCTGCTCTACGACACCCAAATCTGGTTAACCTGCTTGGATGCTGTGTTGAAGGCCGTCAGTTACTTCTGGTTTATGAGTACTTGGAAAACAATTCCCTCGCCCGCGGTTTATTTGGTGATCTACTACTTCTTTTATAGTTTTTAATGCAATTTTATTCCACTAGTCTAATTACTAATGCCCCATTTATAGGAGTTCTTAGTTACATAATAATAACCGATGGATCACTAGAAACTTTCTCTTGTCCAATATATAGTTTCTGTTCATTTTATTCTACTTGAATTAATATCCCTTCACTTACAAAAATGTATGTACGTTTCTTTCCTTTTTATGAATTCTGTAAATTTGAATAATATGCATATTATGTGTGTGTATATATACATATATATATTATTTAAGTAAGAACGTGTGAATAATGGTTGCAGGTGCAGAAGAATTTCAGTTGAAACTGGACTGGCCAACTAGACAAAAAATCTGCATTGGAATAGCGAAAGGCCTCGCTTTCCTCCACGAAGAATCAGTAATCAAGGTTGTTCACAGGGATATCAAAGCGACAAATGTTTTACTTGATAAAGACGTTAACGCAAAGATCTCTGATTTTGGTCTTGCGAAGCTTGATGAAGAGGAAAACACCCATATTAGCACTAGAGTTGCAGGGACCATGTAAGCAATGCTTCCTTCATCTGTCATACTTTATAATGCCCTTAGACCAACCATGAGGGTGAGCTGCTTTGATAAGATATGTGCGGGGTATTTTTAGAGGCGGATCTAGGTTTTTTGGAGTGGATGGTTGAAATCAACTATAATTTGTTGTTGGCGATATTATCACTTAACATAATAATACGTGTACAAAGAACTTGTTCAAGTGAACATGCTTGAAGAGACGAAATCTACCCCTGCGTACTATGATACTATTCTAAATGACATGGGTCAAACGTAAAATTTGTATAAATAAAAATGGATAGAAAACACAATTATAGGTTTATATCAATAAGTGGAGAGAAAACACAATATATGTTTTACATTAATAACAGTGACGATTGATCAATTTATGAGACTTTTGTACACAGAGGTTACATGGCACCCGAGTATGCGTTGTGGGGATACCTAACTTTCAAAGCTGATGTGTATAGCTTTGGGATAGTTGCACTTGAAATTGTTGCTGGAAAGAGTAACATGAATTATCAGTCTCCTGAAAATTATGTTTGCCTTCTTGACAAGGTCTGTGGAAATGTTACTACTGCTGCGTTTTTTACACTGTGCTTTTTTTAGCCATGTTCTACCATGTTTTCAGGCACTTGTTCTACAGCCAAGAGAAAAATTTCTTGAACTCATTGATCCGAGGCTGGAAGCAAACTACAACGCCGAAGAGGCAGTTAGAATGATTAAGGTGGCGCTGTTATGCACGAATACATCTCCAGCGCTCAGGCCTACTATGACTGCAGTAGTGAGCATGCTTGAAGGACAAATGGACATTCAAGAAACATGTGTTGATTCAAGTATAGTCAATGATGAAATGAAGTTTAAAGCCCTTCGAGATAAGTTCGATGAGCTGCAATTTAATCAATACAGTGAGACCGACAGCCTCGTTCATTCCTCGGATGTTCCATATACTGGCTCGTCTTCAAAAGGCATGGATCTTTACCCCATTGATCCGCATTCTCACTAATGAATGAAGATCATAAGGTGCTTTGGATTTAGTTTGGCTGTGGCTGGTTGGAAGGCCGATGGGGTCGCCTTCGCTCTACGAGAAAGTCAATATCTGGATGCAATCACGAGACAATAGATATCCTATGCCATTAAATCACAGGTTTTAGATAAATATGATTGTGAAACTCAAGCTTCCTTCACCTTGTTCAAAATGCAGGACAAACCTCTACAAACTGCAATTCAACTTTATTTATTATGTATAACATAAAACACAAAAAATAATTAAGTTGACACAATAAATTTTTAATCGAAGTTTAAATCTCATGACTCTCGATAGTTACCAAAGCATGCTATTTTTAATCTATCAATATGTACACTTGAATTTAAAATGAAATGAATTCAAAATTGGCTAACATGAATCACTGGCCTTAAAGGACTTGAACCAGGCCGGGCATGGACCGGATTTCTGAGTCTGGTCCGTCAAGGGCCCCGATAAGACCTAGTTGACACGTCCAATTAGAAGTTTAAATTGTTGAACTGGTTCAGACTTTGGACTTTCTAGTTTGGAATGGATTGTTATTTTAATTTATAATTATATTAATTGTTTTAAAAAGTTTAACATCAAAATATATCAAACTATAAAAATTTTAAATACATATAGTTGGTTTGGTTCGGTTTATATCACGAAGAAAGACCATATCTATACCCAAATAGTAATGCAAACTCGAAAAATTGCTATTTTAACTCATCAACCACGATATTTATTAGTGGCCATTTGAGACGATGCTTTTAAACACTTCATAAACCTTTTGGTTAGTGATAGAGCAAAAATAACTGAATCCAACCCAGTGGTTATGTTAAACACTTAGTTTAATCTAGCATATTTGCTGAACTCATAAGTGCAATAACTGCCTCCTTTTGTTGTAGCCTGTAGGTGTGAGGCTAGCTAAGAGGTGGTATATAGTTTTATGATAATGTAGAATGTCATACAGTTTTATATGTAAAATTCACACAGCAACAAGCCGAAATTACTAAGAGTTATTAAGCATATAATTTACTTGTTTATGTACGTTGAATGCCTCGGTGAAGTTGGTTGGGGCGGGGGGGTGGGGGAGGTGTCTTCAGACAACATTTAGAACAGTGAATTAAGGTGTGCTTTGATTGTTTTGGAAGGTCTAGATCGATGTGGAAAAACCTCACAGTCGACTAGACTAGTTAACTAGTTGAATGGCTTGGGCATGCAGTGGAATCTTGGAGATTTCCAGATAGAAACACCGGTTTCGTTGAGATGATTTCTTCATATCAGCGCGAATACTTGGGAAAAAAGGTTGAGAGTTGATCAGCGTGTTTATTCCTTACACAATAAGACTCATACTGCCCAGCTTGGAAATGGAAGCTTATTAAACAGATCTACTTCACTTACATTGATTAGTTAAACACACTTCAGAAATTGATTAGCTTGGAGAGACAATTGGACAGATTGATTAGTTTAAGAGACATTTGCTTACAGAGGTTACATGGCTCGTCTTCAGTAATGAATAACAGTGACAAGTTCGATGAGCCGCAAAGATTGTTACCCCATTGATCTGCATTCTCAGTAATGAATGAAGATCATAAGGTGCTTTGGATTTAATTTGGTTGTCTGGTCGCAAGACCGATGGGATCGCCTTCGCTCTACGACAAAGTCAATTTCTGGATGCAATCACAAGATAATAGAAACCTTGTGCCATTAAATCACAGGTTTTAGATAATATATGATTGTAAACACTAATTATCAGTGCATCACCTAATTGGAATATCAACAGAATCTAGATTAAATATTTACACTTCGCAAAGTCTCTATTTTGAGAAACCTACAACCTCCTGTAAAAATTGATCATTTACAAGAGATGCATACTTTAACTATATGCATAAAATTTGTTTAATATTCGTCAAAATTTATGTAGCCCGTCAAAAAATAAGAGATATCTCACCACATCAAAATACACCTCAAATAATTAAACTGTTCGTACAAGTAGAACGAAACTTATATGGGCATCAGATCCTGTGTCGCGAGCAGATGATCATTGACGTTTCCGCTTGCGATCCTTCATCGTCGAAATTTTCCGTTTCTTGTAGGCTCGGTTCTTCACTGCGAGCCTCAGCTTCCTCTTAGCATTTCCCATTGGATCTACCACAGCTCTGATCTTCTCTCCATGTTTCCTCTTCTCCCTCTTTCCCCTCAAATCTTTCCGTATCTGCTTTGGGACTTCTGTGAAATTTTGATTCCCTATAGTCTTCCTCATGTATTGGCAAACATCCTCTGCTAATTGCTTCACATCATCTGATAAGGGAGAAGACGGTGATAATTACATGCAGCTCAAGCAGAAGATAGACATTGTCGACAAGTTTAAAAAATAATACTCGTAAGGAAAACTCAGAGCGAGCGGACTAATAAAAAAATTGTTTCGTTCTTACCACCCCAGACATAGCAACTCTAGAGGTGATTTCATGAGATCATCTCCAAGACAGGGAGACTTACTGAAGATAGAGCAAATTGGGCAACAAAAATAAACGAGCTTTCACGTTATCGGAAGATTAGCATTTCAATGGCACAAGTGAGTAATATTTCACAGAGATCAAATTTTATTTTAATTACCATCTTCACTTAGAAGATAAAATAAGAGTATGTGTTGATTTGGTCTAAATTTACTATTTTAACTTGAATTAAAATAAAATAGGAGTATGAGTGTGCATACTAAACAAATAGAGCATAGCAAATTAGTTCTGCTGCACCAGCATTAAAGGTTTATATGCAAAACGAAGTTGAGTATAACATGTGATATTGTTGTGACATATTTGCAAAAATAGTTGAGAGAAGTATTGTTCTTTGCAAATATAATTGCTAACGCAAGAGCAAAATGCAATTTCGACCCTCGACCAATTGTCTAACACTAACCTCAAATATGAAAGATGTGCACTCAAGCATAAATTAGTAACTGCAATTGATATGAAACAAGAATATTCACCTGAAACGATTTTGCCAGCATAATCTTCACAAACTTTGTACAGAGGTAACAAAATTTGGTAAGCATGATTATGTCTATCATTCTCGGTGATTGGTGATTCAATATTACTCCCATGAAAGAGTCTCGGCGAAATCGATTTGAAAAAATTGAATACAGCTTTCATCTGCACATAAATGAATAAAAATGACTACAGGAAATGTCAAAAGAATAAAAAAACTGACACGAATGAATCACTACACAAACCTGAATGGGCTCCATCTGAAGTGATATCTTTCCTAATTTGTTAAGGAAGTACGAGACAACAATATAGAACCCATTGTTCTGCAAGTCGCCAGGATCGGAATTAAGAGATGCAAGTAGAATATGTCCTCTAGGATCGAGTAATTGTTTAAGACTTCGCCCTTGCTCATCTGGACAGATGGAGGACCACAACCTCTGAGCATGCTCGGACTGATTTTCAGTTATGAAAGAACGCAAACCACAAATACAGAACAGAAGATTTTGTGTGATTAAGTTGACAGCTGCATCATCAATCTCTTTCATTTTCAGTTGGTAGCACAATGAAGATGCTATGAAGAAAAGTCTACTCGGAGAAATGAGAAAGAACGACTGCGAAACCCCTTCATTCATCTCTCTGCGAGCATCGGATACTCCCACAAAATATATTCCCAGCAAGCGGTTTGAAATATTGCGCAACCACAAGTGTGGATGTAGCAACAGTTCACAAATTGCTTCCCACATACCCTTCAACAAAAATAAATGTGAACAATGGAGAAAATTGATGTGCAAATAGAGGTTTCAATTCTAAAGTTACAATAAGAACACAAAAGTGCATACAATAGGGAAGAATAATTACTACTCCCTCCCATCCCCAAATGATGGAGCTATTTTGACTTTTTAAGTCATGACCATAAATTACCATTAGTCAATAAAAAATAATATAGTCATATTGGATCTTGTTATAGTTGTTTTAATATGAATTTTTCAAATACCAACTTTTTATAATTTTGAAGTATACAAAATTAAAAATATTTACGTTTTAAATTGTGTCTCGGAGACCGTGAAAAGCAAATGACTCCATCAAAAAGGGATGGAGGGAGTATTCAACAAAACGGGAAAATGGCGAACTTCATCGCTCAAGAGCTATACTGCAGCTGGCTTATAAAGGACACCACAAGTTCCAATTGACTAGGAAGTAACTCAATGCAACAGAAAGAACTTGTAATTCACACCATATAACACGCTCACTCTTTTTCCCCACAGTACTCTTAACGTTAAAACTACAAATGAGACTATTTTTATAGCAATCCCCCTTTCAGATATTCACTTCATATAAGAAGCAAACCAATGGGGATTTCCCATAATGTGCATGTGGTTTTATATTCAAGATGTCACATTGTGAGTTCAACATGTTCCACCTTCAGTGGCCTTCATTAGCTACTATTCCTTCGCTAGAATAAGACTTTCATTAGGTAGGAAGGAAAAGAGCAAATACTTCAATCAGGTAAAATATGAAGGAGTTCGTTACCAAAAAAGATTTTTTTTGTTACTGTACTTGTTATAGTTATTCTAGGTATTATTCGTAACACTATCTAAATGTTACTCTAGGTACCTATACTAACTGAAGATAGATGCCCTTATAGGACATAAAAAGCAAAATAGACAAGTCTTGTTCAAAACAAAACAGATCGAAGGTACAGTAAGAACAATTCATCTCTTTTAGAATACGATAATCAGTTGAGAAAATGCATACAAATATTAACATATATGTCCATATTGTGAAATCCACTAGCAGATACCTTGAATTCATGGCTAAAGATTAGTGAAGGGAACTGGTGCAGTAACTTCTCCAGCATTATTAGTGTATAATATGCTTCTTTCCAGAATGGAGTGCTATTATCAGAAGACTCTAGTTGAACATGCATGGCAGACAGTAGAATGCTTCTCATTTTCTCCAGAAGATTGCTATTGATATGATTCTGAAATCCTGTCTTCATCACTTCTACAAGCAACCCAAGAACCTATACATTTACAAAGCCTACTTTATGAACCTCACCTCGAAGAGGAAAATTAGTAAAATATGCTGCTCTGATGCAAGATTAATGCGATTCAGCATGGTATAAATATGTAACTAAGAAAATACTGAAGCAGAAAGATTAGAACATTCAATGCAAACATTGATGACAATTCATGTGAAACCCAAATCACCAAAAAAGGTAATGAAAAGAAATGTGTCCAAAGATGAAGAGTTAACATATCATCTGCTCAAACTCATATTGGAATGACATATTTCATATTGCCTTAAATAATAACTACTTCACCTACTTTTATTTTGGTGAACTGGTAAACTTTTTTGTCAAACTCATGCCTTTGAGAATGACATTCTCCCTTCATCCAATGACAACTGTCTAGTTTAATGTGAGAAGAGTTTAAATTTTCTTATACTTAATGTAAGAGCATATGTCCATAAACATTTCTTGATATGGGGAGTACTATCTAAAAGTACTTTGTGATTGAAAAGAACTTCAATTACAGACTAGTTAATTCTATATATTTAGATCAGGTCTAATATGCAAAACATTAAGGACAAAGCTGAAAAGGGATTAAGTTATTAATAGCTTCACGAAAGTCAAGATCTAGCCTTCTACACCTATGCAGATGGTTCACCAAAGAGAACTCAATAATATTAGACACGAGGCTTATCAGTAGAACCGAAGTTCAGGATGCAATTCAGCAGGGACTTCGGTTAGTTTCAAACGCAAATGATAATATTGTCAGCTTTAAAGAACAATGGGCAGAGCCGATGACAATAAAGGTGGTACTATCGAGGAGTTGGGAAGAAAGGATAAAGATACACAGTAAAGGAATGTTGGTCTAAGAGGAAGGAGCCAGCTTTTAGGTAAGTCAGAGCCGTAGCAGGAAAAAGAAACAGATAATATATCACTATTCCTCATAGGTATAGCTACAGATATTCTGCTGGAGCATCTACAAATCTTCATTACTTGGTTTGATGGTCTGGGGCTCCATAGGTCTCATTGATACAGCGTACAGATAAAATATCAATATGGATATAATTATCGATCAATACAGGAATATGCTAAAATCTCTTTACACAACTAGATGATTGTAAAATAAGTGTACCTGCGCTCCAGCACTCCAAAGCTGTTGTTGCTCACTTAAATACCAAGAGAGGCTGTAATCAAGAATGGCTTGGAGTGAATGCAGGCTCACACGACCAATAAGAAGCTTCAAGACAACACCTATCATGGATCTGACTTTCTTGTCAGGATCATTAGCCAGCCGAAGCACCAAATTTAAGAACACTGTCTGACATTGCTCATCTAAGATGCTTACAGGAAATTTCATTATAATAGCATGAAGCATTTCAAGGACTGCTTCTTTCCCAGTTGAGTATTCATATCTGCAAAAACGTTCCGGTAACATGTGCTTAAAGATACATTATCAACATACTATGAGTGGCAAATAACATAAATAACTTCATACCCTTCCTTCAAATGTGCAAGCAAAAAGTCCAGATGCTGTTGCAACCGTCTTTTAGACAAATGATAATCTAGCAAGAATTGCAGTAATATTTGACTGCACTTTTTACGAACTGGTTCAACTTGGCTCAGGACCATTATCTCTGCAACTTGATTAACAAGGTCATAAATTTCAGGAACAACCAACTTCCGGTTCACAATGGCCTTCAGCAGTGAAAGAGCAACCAATGAAGGATTCCTTTCGAGATCAATGAAGAGAGGAAACTGAATCAGCATATGCAATTGATCTGTGGATAGGGTTACACGCGTACCACGTAAGAGACCGGACAATAAGCGAATGCATGATTCCATCAGGGAGCTACTACTTAATGAACTTGAGCATACAGACAACAAAGAATTCTTTATCTTATCAGCTGCTGATTCAAGAGAAGGCAGAGGTAATTTTACCAGAGGAGTCAAGCAATTGAGTGCTGCAGACACAATGTTTTCATACTTCAATGTCAGGCAATCTCCTAATAAACTAACAAAAGGATCTAATAGTGAAAGCATCTCCTCATTTTTTTTGTTCAGTTTCAACTTTTTCATATACGAGTGCAGAAGCCCCAAAGCAAAACCAGTTATAAGATAGGAGTATCGTGGACTGACATCAATCAATCTCTCTCTTTCTTTAGGACTAATGACACCATCAGCCTGCTCATCCTTCCTCAAGAGAACAGTACTTTCACTTTCGCAGAGCTCGTCAGTTATACCATCTTTGATAAGACCATAAACAAAGACGAACAGCTCTGTGTGATTCACAGATGGGTTGCTTTGGATACCAGAAGTTATTTCCTTCAACATATCCTCCAACTTCCTTTTAACTCTTGGAGTGGGGTGTTTTTTTAGATTAACAGTCACAGTAGAAAGCAGCTTAGTTGCATGGGTCCTAAATGTGATGCTTTTTGCAATCAATTTGAGTGTTTCAAACGACTTTTGCTTCCTAGTCTCTTTCATCTTTGAAGCAAGCTTGTCTACCTCTTTCTCTTCTGAAACATCTCCAAGGATATCATTTCGAACAACTGACAG
Organism: Echium plantagineum; assembly: GCA_003412495.2. NCBI lineage: Eukaryota > Viridiplantae > Streptophyta > Magnoliopsida > Boraginales > Boraginaceae > Echium > Echium plantagineum. The sequence continues at coordinate 28,870,895 of CM016562.1, read as the reverse complement.
AAGATCTTCTAAACAGTAGTCTAATTTGCCATTGATGGGGTCGAGTTGAAACTTTGACAACATAAAATTGAGTGTATATCCCAACACATGCAACTCAAACCCTCTTTTCAGTGTGCTCTTCAAGACTTTAACAATGAACTGCAAAAACTCCAACCCAAGCTCCTTCAAACAAGCTGTCAAAGCAGATCGAGCTTCGTCTCTGACACTTTCTAGGCGATTCTTGAGGAAGTTAGAAATGCGATGAATGATACTTGGAAGTTGTGAATCCAATATATCTCCAGGAAGTAATTTCAGTACCTTTAGAGCCACGAGACTGACATTTACATTCACACTATCAGAATTAGACGTCAACATTTTCTGGATCTTAGGTAATAGATTCGTTTGAAGACAAGTCTGCCTGCAATACATCTCTTCAGAACTAGAACACATGGTTGATGGTGATGAAGAAAGTAGCATAGTGTTGTCCAAATCCAGGGAATCTTTTCCAGATTCATTGGCCCCGTGAAGAGAAGTTTCTGAGAAGTGGAAATTATCAAGAATAGAGCAGATTAACCGCAGTAGAATCTTTTGCTTATCTGGTTTCATATCCATCTCCCGAAAGCATCTGAGCAACAGAGCAAAATATGGTTCCCATTTCAGGCAACCAGAAACAGATGCGAGAGCTTCCAAACATGAATTGCGAACATGTTCCCCTTTTCCATATTGCACATTGAACAACATATTAAAAAAAAGTGGAACAAATACTTTATTCAGCATAACCTGCAAGTTCGTAAAATCAAAGATGAGAAGTAAATATCTCACACTAGCAAAATGTAGAAAGAATAAATTTGGAATTTGTTGTCTGATAATCTCAGTATCGGAGTTTTTACCTCCGAAAAATTCTCTGAGCTGACTTTGGTTTTAAAGCGGAGCAATGCCTTCGCTCTCATGTGTTTCTGCAAAAAATAATATAAGATGTCACATTTGAAAATCAGAGGATATATAGGTATACAAGCTAAAAAGAAGAAGAGAGGACTGGGCAGAGGTGCTAATACACAGTTAGAAAGTTACAAGGAATACACATTCCTGAAACAGTAGGCAAATTTAACAATGAGACAATGATAGAGAAGTTAGTACTTTAGGACGCTACATAACAGTTGCGTTTAAATATATAATGTCATGTCCATAGGCCAAAAAGGTTTAATGACAACTAATTGATTTGAAGGAATAGGTTTAATGACAACTAATTGATTTGAAGGAATAGGGTGTTTTACCTGTACATGAAGTATATTGTTGAAAAAATCTTGCTCTGGGTCTTCACTGCAGAGTGCTCTGTACGATTCAAGGCAAGAAACGGAAGGAAGCTTCACCACCATTTCTTTTAATATTTCAATCCACATCTGAAATTAAACCCAAAAAATCATTTCTTAAAATTCTTAAAAATATAAAAGAACACAGATTATTTAGAATGTTCGAATCGGCTAAATTCCTAGCACCGGTTGAGTTGGTAGTTCCCTTGCAAGCCTCATTCTTAATTACTGTACAGTATACAAAGTTGAGAGAGCATTATTTGTTACTATAGAAAAAGCTATTTAGTAATCCGCATGTAAGAGCCAATTATTATTTTGTAAGAAGCTCAATTACATATTACATAATACAATTCTGCAGTAATACTAGCAATACCAAGAGATAATGTTGCTAAACTTCTCAAAAGGCGTGAATACGAACAATTTGATGAACATAAGAATCGTAGGAAAAGATAGGAAGAAAAAATATAATGAAGTCACAAAGGACTATATTAACCCTTGTACCTTCTGAACAGGACCTTCCTTGTTCATTGCGTTTCCCATGTGCCTTATAATGAAATTGTTTAAGACATGCTGAATAGAAGCTCTAGAGTGAGACCAGTGACCTTGATCTACTCTACCATCAAGGACTCTGCCAGAAAACTCAATGAAATAAAGAAATAATCTATATGCACTTTCCCGCAAAGTTTTTTCATCAGATGACAAGTCCCATATAGCATGAGACAGAATGAGTATTGCATGTTCTTCCTGAATAGCAAAGAATAAGTCTATGTTAACTTTGTCATAGGCCGCAAACTTGGTCTCATAGTCGAGTTCACCCATGTCCATGCCAGGAATGGGGTTCAGGTCCCGGATAATTTTTGCCTGTCCGGGTTAACAAAGGAGAATCAGGGCGATGGTAAAGGAACTTAAGAAATGAGTTTCAATGCATAATGATAGAAGGATAAATTACCACATCAACCAAAGAGACATCATTTTGAGCAAGAGCATCAATGACATCACAAATGGATGGGCGTATCTCCGGATCAGCATAAGTAAGAAGTTGAGATAGAGAATTAGTAATCTTTTTATTGCTTCCACTCTGAATAAGAATCACCAAGGGGCACATTATATGCAAGGTCTCCATGCATACATCTGCTTAAGGAACATCGACCAGATAATCAGATTGAAGTAGAAGAACTACATATGAAGATCAAATCAACTAAGTATATTACACAAAGAACTTACCAGAATTCTGAGGCTTCTTAACCAAAATTGGAAGCAAGAAATCAACAAACTTATGGGCTGCTGAAGATTCCGTTATATACTTAGATAACATCCTAAAAACGCCAAGCTCTTGGAGCCCTGGATGTCTCATCATCTTCCTGGTTAATTAGAGGATTCAAGAGCTTGTAAGCAACTACAAAGGACACTTTTACGTTATGGTGCAAAATACAAAGTCACAGTGAACAGATGCTTAATTCATATTGCTTCTTTTCATCTAATCTCCTTATGTTGATTAACTTTCAACAAGACCTAAAGAGTCGATGGTGGACTAAACATCTGTATGGAATATTTACAACAATAAATCCTTAACTCAAATATACACACTATCATATACAGCTGACATATTTTCAGAAGAAACGCTAGATGAAAATTATCTGGACGACACATGATGAGTAAAGTTACATCTAAATTAGTAACACTCCTAGCTGTTAAGCAGATGTTTGTTCCATAATAGGAATATTATTTTCCTTGAAGATGAGACGTTTTTATCTTCCATCAGGAGAGACCTAGGACCAAGATAGTAAAACCTTGCCAGCCCCTAACACGAATACATTCAAGGGAACGAATATATATTAACAAACACAGGAATGATGAATCTTTGGAGAACTATGAGTAGGGAGAGAAAACATGGTCATCTAGTTTAAGTCAGCTTCGCCTAGTTCAAGCAAAGAACAGACTACAGGGTATGAAATAGTAAATGACGATGATAGCATCAAGCAAGTAAAAAGGAAAGAGGTAGAAAAATTAACAGTTCAAGCATGAATCTTTAAGACATAGCAAACAGTACGAAACAAAAGATGTAGGTCACAGAAAGAGAAACAATGATACCTTTTGGATGGATTATTTTGTGTAAAGAGACAGTGAATACTAGAGACAAGTACGTCAACATGGGGAAGCAGAATGCTCTTGATGGAAGTATCCTCACCCAGCTGTTCATCAAGATTAAGCAAGTTCGCTATGAACTTAAACACACTAGACAAAATAGCATCAGATGCAGTAGCAACAGTCAACATTGAGAAGATATCAGGAATAAGATTGTCCTCCCTCAATAGAAGAGACACTATTCTCGGATTTACACTCATTGCTAGGAAACAGGAAAACAGTGAACTCGGCCTTTCACAGCTGGCACCTTCTTGCTTAAAGCAGGAAATCAATGGTTTTATTGATGTGAAGAACAAATCCCAAAATTCACCACCGAAATCATGATCTTCATATTTAGTCAGAGCGTACGAGATGACCTTAAGACATATAGATCTCAATTCCTTAGTTTGCCTAAGTGCATTGCCACCCTGCAAACAACGTAAAAACTTCCAATCAGAAGACTAGGAATTGCTTATTTTTAAAATAGAAGAATGAACGTCGAGAAGTTGTCCATCGATCAGAAAAGTAAACCCATACACCAGACAAATTTCCCATTCAATTCAATAATACTCCATTCAACCATATGAGGAAATGCAAATTGCAAAGTACTATGCAGAACTGGGCCCCAAACCATTACCAATAACCCCAAGGTATGTAACAAACTATATAAGGGAAAGTACCACTGAAATGTAGCATGTTCAAATTTGAGTATAAACTACATCTTACCAAGACGAGAATATCATTTTCGCTAACATGCTTGTCGTTCAATGATGCACTGATCTTGTTGGTCTCCAGAGTAGACATGCAACTTTTTAATACTCGAACAACACAACCCATCAATAGATCAAGAAATGGAGAAATGTGCATATCATCAAAAACAGACATAACATCTTCAACAACATGCATAAAACCATATAGTTTCTTCCAGGAAAGGGCCTTCAAGTTCATTGCAGTGAAATGCTTTAAGATGCTAATCGTATCAGCTTCATTAGAAGATGAAATGTAAAGGGAGGGCATCTTTAAATTGATATCTTGAGGCATCGTTTGAAATGGTTTCAACAATAGGACAAAAAACAATGGGAGCTCATGAACATCAAGATGCGCTAGAAACGCAAGAATTGCTTTCCTGTGAAATACACTTGTTTGCTGAAAATACAACATAAACATTAGTCGGGAGAAATGACGAAGCAAAATTTAGGGCGATAAGTCTTGAGCAAAGAGTACCTTGCGTGAGGAAAGACTTTTCAATTTTCGGACTTTCGGTACAAGTAACCGAATGACAACAGGCACAAGATAGCTTCTGTGCTCTGTATTAATGTGATTTGATTCAGGCGATAAGCCCCATGCTGTAAGCTCTTCTCTCAGGGACTTTGCATTGATTAAATTCTTCAAATGCTGCTCATAAGGACGTAAATAGTCATCCTTCCAATTCAGGAGACAATCCAGAGCTTTCATCTGTACTTCAGCATCATTATCGTCTAAAAGCCTGGGACATTACAAGTGCATTAGTCATGGATAATTCATCAGGCTTTAGATAATTAGGAAAGCATAATATATACTGTATTGGGTTGTCCAATTTTAATTAATTCCTCGAACAAACACGACTATAACTGTCTGGGTTAACGTGTCCAGGTTTACGAACCTGAATAGTAAAACTTCTTTAAGGAACTGGCCCCCGTAGCTAGATTTTAAATTACGCATCAATGCCAACAAGTTCAACCACTCTTTAAGGACCCCTTTCCAATCTTTCCCTTCACAGATCTGGATATTGAATGATTCGGCACTGCATTTCAAAGAAACAGGCGATTGCTTGAAAAACTTACGGCCTCGTAAAACGAACAATACAAAATACCCAAAGGGAGATGATAGAAGATACCTAACAAGATCATCAGCTTTGTATCCAAGGAACTTCAGAAACAAAGGCACAATATCTACTGAGCGAGATTCTGAGACAGATGGAACTTTATGTAAAGTTCGTATCAAATAAGTCAAAACAGTCATTCGCGGCGTGCTGTCTGACCGGGGAGTAAGATGTGACCGAAAGCGAACAACCAAACCTGAAGAGGGAACAATGTAATCAGACAAGACTATTAGATGAGATGCTGCATTTTATATATTTCAATTCAATTTGACTACTACTCAGCAAAAAAATATCCACTTGCAAATATTATCTAGCTCAGAATATCCTTCGAGACCATTCAAATAAATTAGAGTAAGTACAAGAACATCATAAAATGGCACACACCTGAGGCAATGTCCGTCCCACCAGATGCTAACGCAGTACTGTCAGAGGCTAACTTATCATGATCTAAGAAACAAGTAGAGACAGAATGATTCAGATATTGTGCATATTTCTCCCACAACATTAAAGAGTGTTTCTCAACCAGAACAGCAAGGCACTCCAGTGCAGGTTCCCATATGATGCTAAACCGGTTATGAAATATGCCAACCATTCCACTGAAGACCAGAGGAATGTATGATCTCGACATCCTTGTTGTTGACACAAGCATCTGTATCTTAGAAATCAACATAACAATTGTCCTGCTAGATGCAACCGAAAGTGGAGTGGCTTCAATCAAGAGAAGAAGTCGAACAACCTGATTATTGAAAAAAGAAAAAGCCACATCAAAAAGAAGAAACTCAATTACATAGAAATTTTTTACAGAAAATAGTCTGCAACGGTACATTGGAATCTCTTTTATCTGCTCGAAGAGCATCAAGAATATCAGGTTTGCTCGTCTTCTCATCTAGCTGCGCACTTGACAAAGAGCCATCATCCAGGGGTTCATAATGGGACAAAATTCTCAGAGTGGAATGACGAACTTCTTTATTAGGATTGTACAAGTTTTCAGCAAATTCTTTCAATGCTTCTTCGAATTTGCTATGTACCAACTCCGGGTGAAAACTTTGGCAACGAGTACCTTCTTCTTCCACAGACCTTCATCACACAGTTGTAAAAAATTAGAAAGGCTCAACTGGAATGGAGTAAGGCTAAGAACAACAAAGTACAGCCAAAGAGAATGTAAAATCAAACAGATACAGCTGTAGAAAAGGGAACAGTAAAAAAAATCACCTACCCATATATACAATCCAAAGTTTCTGCAACAGAAGATAATATTTGAGCAGATGATTTGTATTTCCTTGCAAAATCCAAAAATGTGCCAACTACAGATTTCTCAGTCGATATATTGGTGCGACAATACACCTTATAATACGATGTCAAAGCTGTGGCAATCAAGCTTTGAACAGTAGGTGCCAGAAATCCTGCACGTTTATAGTGTATATCGAGTTCAGCTGTTGAATTGTCATACCAACCTTATAGAAGTCAGGAGCTCATGTAATGTTCGGCAGTTAAAATGAGAATTTCTATCTGTAAGAACTCACTACCTATGGATCAAGGACATGATTGCAGTAACACAAGTACACAATGTTTTTGCATTTTGGGATTTGTTGACAAAACGAATGAAAAGAGTTTCGAATGGCAAGCAAGTCCCTAAATACTTGGGTATATCAGAAGGTAAGAAAATCATTCACGTCACATATGCCCAACAATTAACTCCTAACTGTACAAGTTCGGGCAGAGAACATGACCATACAAGTAAGATAAAAATGATCAGCCCAGGTGTACTTACAACATTTTAATATAGAAATATGGAGTTATTGGTGCAGTCCAATAATATCAAATTTAGCTTACCAGGTTTAGTCATCAGAACCTCTAGTTTAGTTATGAGATCCATCAATAAACTGGCATCAGCTTGATCATTTACTACATAAGGATAGCAGCAAAGAATCCCCCATAGCCGGGCAAATCTGTCCTCTGAAAATTCAATGGTTGACAAATCCTCAAAATTTATTGCTTTAAGAACATAACGGCGAATGTTTATCAGGTTCTCTGTCAACACCATGCTAGAGAAGCTAGAGTCTTGCACTTGTTTCTCACATATGGTCAGCAACATATCTATGACCTCTTCCTCAAAAGTTTCGACCAACTCATTCAACGTACTGTTATTTGATATTAAAAATTTATAACAATACAACGAACATTAAGATATCAACTTAACATTTCATAGAAGACCATTTTTAGATGTAGCACTTACCAAATTATGTCACTACAGAAGACCTGGGAAACGCAGGGTTCCTTCAGTAGAAGATCTTTCATGAAGGTCAGCAGACTGAAACCAGACAAAGCAACAGATTTAGTTTAACTAAGAACAAATGTACGCCTAACTGATATCAACTATCTGGAGGGGGGGGGGGGGGGAGGGGGACGATAAGGATTCACATAATGTCCTCCACATGCCTTGTATTTCGCAGTTTAAACACTGGTGCCCACTGAGAGTATGCTTCTGGCCATAACGAGGCATCACCAGATACACCATCAATAACACAGATAATTAGTTGCAATATTTTATCAACAACTGATTTTAAATGACCTCCAAAATTTTGGGCTCCTTTATCCACTTCAGGGTTTATGAATTTCTGCATAAGCAGCCTGATAAGTCTAAGCATTTGCTCATAATCTGGAGAAATATATTGAGAAATGTTCAGCCAAGATAACGAAAGCAATATCAAACAAAATCAACCAACTCATAAATTGAACTCACCAGAGATTTTGCTCACATAACCATTCTGCAAAGTAGAAAGAAGCAGGGAGAGCAACCGATCAAGATATACTAAGTCAGGATTAGATATAGATTCAACTATTTCCTCATATAAGCAATCCCACATTAAACATAGCTCACTAGAGTCCATCTCCTCGCATAATCTCTGAAAGGCCACCACTAGAACTTCAAGAACAGTGCTTGATCCTGTGAGTGTCCCAAATGTGGGGGGAATGTGTTAAGTGAAAACATCACCAAATGAATAATAAAAAACATAATCATCAGCCACACGATGTTTCATGCATTTTTCCACACATGGTTAATTTTAATTTCACATGCCCAACATAGTGGACAACATCTATATTTGGTTAGTTAGATTTATCTTCAATTTCGAAAGGACAGAAACTGACCTTCCATGATTCTGTCTCCAATACCAAATATGGAGCTATCCAATAGAAGTGTGAACACTTGCTTTGCTCCTGAATGGAACCTTGATCCTGTGCCTCTCATAGTATACCATAATAAGGCACTAGCAGCAGATTTTCTCATTGTCAACGGTGTCTTTGAAACTTCTTTAACGACCTTCTTGATACCTATTCAATTCTTGTACTTAATAAAGTTTCCACGTCAAGAAATAAAAGGCAACCAAAAAGAGATGACGAGAATTAGCACTTCATGGGGTTGCCAAATTATTAGGACGCAAGACAGCAATGTCATAGCCTTCACCCAGATCATTTTTTGACAGTATGACTAGTTCGGAACTTGGACTATAATCCTATTTTTCCTATCATATGTATTCAGTCCTCCCAAAACTTGATGTGTACTAAAAGCTGAGAGGTATCAAACATGGAACCCAAGCAGTTCTACACTTAAAAAACCTTTCTGTAAGGTTGTCCTAGTCTCATCTTTCATTCATTAGCCAGTATATATCAAGAGGAGTGGACTTAACTATTTTATTCATAACAAGCATAAAAAACATCATTATTACAATCTACAGTGAAAAGGACATTTCAATATGTTCATCATCAAAAGATCATGGGCTCAATTATACCCCGATTTAATTAGGTACTATACATTCTTTTTGTTTTAAGCACCAGGGAGGATACAGCTACTTTCTCAGTAGCTACTTCAACTGGTCAAATTAGTTTGTATACTTTATTTTAAGATGGCCATCATAAGATGTGTCTACTTCATATGGTCCATCTTACGATGTGTATACTTCGTTTAAAGATAACAATACTTAAAACAACATTTTACATAACGAAACAATAAACTAATGAGTATAGAAACCAATAAGCACTAACCGAATATGTACGACATAACTAAATATTATCTGTAACGTTTACCTTTTATAAGCTGCTCAAGAGGTACATTCCTTAGCAAGAAAGATACTGATTCTGCCATAAATTCTTGAATATAATCCTTGGGGTAATATCGTAATTTCACTGTAACCCTGGAAGAAGTGACACGAAAGTCAGTAAGTAAGCACAACCAGAAATACTTTACCAAGGAAATCTAGTACTCCTTTCATCCCTTAATCTAAGCATCATTTTTGCAAAATACAAATCCCTTTCTTGTTCACTTTTTACTAAATGAAGTAAGAAAACATAGAGGGAAAACAATGTTTGTGAGCTAATCTGAGTAGGTAAATATGCAACATCAAAAAATTATGCACTTATGAATCCGTTCTCAAATCGAAGAATTATGCACTTAAGAATCTGTTCTCAAAGTAAAGCTAATCTGAGTAGGTAAATATGCAACATCAAATAGTTATGCACTTAAGAACCCATTCTCATGCAGAGATTGCCAATTACTTCAAAACAATTTCACAAACATGGATAAGGTAAATGCCAATAAGATAGTTTTCCTAAATAATACTTCACCATTGTATCATACTACATAATGACAGCAAAATGTACATACTGGAAAAGTCGAGCAAAATTTAATATCAGGAAACAAATATACTTACTTCAGGACTCCAATAACATCTCGTGTGAGGTATTTTTGCAAATACATTAATATGTATGACCATGAAGTGAAAATCTGCAATTAAAAATTAATTTAGGACTTCATCCCTGCTGCAGTGAACTGGTATAAATATCTACAACCCCTATATCTACAACCAGTGTAAACACACAAAAAAGGAAATGAACGCAAGCAGACCTGTTCGATTATCTCTGGTTCTCTATCAGCACCACTCTCGAGAAGGAAGACCAAAGAATCAGCAATTTTTCGCAAAAATCTGGTACCAGAGTAGACAAAGAGACAGTTAAATGGCTGAAGCAGGTTATGCTAGTAATATCAGGGGTGAAACCAAGATGAAAATAAAGGGGGGCCAATTTAAAAATCAAATTAAATAGAAGGGTCAAATTTTAAAAGAGAGTATTTAAAGTAACAAAATAAATTAAAATCTAAAGCCCAGGAGCACTGAGGAGACCCGAACCCGTCCCCTTCCTCCTCGCAAGGGAGGCCTTTTGCCAATTGAGCTGCAGATACCTTTGTTACCTTCACTATATCTATATAACATCTAATAATACCAATGGACCTGGGTTACCCGTACCCCCCCCCCAGGTCTGCCCCTGGGTAATAACATGCAGTATATCAAAGTTTCAAAAATCCAAGCTTCGAAAGAAAGATTATCAATTAACCATTTCATCCAACTCAACATAGTAACATCTATAATATTTGAATCCACTCCCAGACCAGTTAATGATATATTCAAAGCAACCAAGCAGGTATTTTGATTAAGTAATGAAACATCTGTTACGAATATGAAGTGGGAAAATGAGACCAACAGAATGATGATGTCCATTGAGACGAGAAATTGGAAATTACTACTTATTTCTTACTAAATATTTTCAAAATATATTTTAGAAAAAATATGAAAATCTCACTTTTCTGCAAAAAAGGTGTTCAAATACTATCTTAAAAGACAAAAAGGTATAAAGCAATCTAATAGCAGAAACTCACGGCACGAAGTCTGCCAATAAATCTCTAGACAGTGCAGCAATCAACCTGCACGAACATAATATATGATAGCAACTCCAATTAGAAATATATAAGCAATGACATAAAATAAAGTCACACAAAAAATTAAAATGAACAGGTTACAATCAATCTAAGTGCATATTATGGTAATCTATGATGTAAAATAATAGAACTGTGTATCTCATTGCCCCTCGCACCAAAGGGTGTCTTCGCAAACCACAGCAACAACAATACTAGAATAAGAATGATGACGTTACCGAAGTATGGGTTCCAGAGAAAGTCTCCCCTTCATTTGCATTCTACAAAGTAGTTTAGAGAATATCACTTCCTTCTGCAATATAATTTGAGGCAATGTTTGAACCAGAGGCATCATTTCCTCATAAAATGAGATGAAGTCTTCTGCAGTATTCAGTTCCTGCAAACATTAACAACGAGAACAAATATTAAATACATAATCTTCAATAAAAAGTGGAAAAATAAAAAAAAAATATGACAAACAACCCTAAATTATTATATTACAAGTTTACAACTCCCAACTGTTCTTCAGCCTAAGAATTATGAAATCACAATATCCCAAAAAATTCCTACTATCAAAACGGAGGGAATATATAATATCATGTTAAACATTAATAAACAGCTATTTGAGTAAGATCAATTTATGTAACAGTTAAGTCAAATGTTCAAACTAAATTAAAATGGAGGTAGAATAAGGGAATCATACCCTGCATTCGACAAGGCAGTCGAGGAAAAATGACGAGCCTTGTGACGGTTCAGCTTTTACCGGATGAAGGCTTCGGAACACATCAATATCGATGTCATCTATCCGTTGAGCAAATGTCTTGAACTACACAACCCAATTCAAGCTTAAATTAATTCAAGTTATGTACATAAATCACAGTAACATACCATAAAATTGTATACATACCTTATATTACCTCAATTTGTGTATATAATAAAAAACACACATAAATCTTTTAACAGCCCCCGTACATGATGATAATCAAATCGAGGACCTCTAAGTCTCCGGGAGCCTCCTAACCACTAGGCCAATGTGATGTTCTCCAAATATTGAATATATTGAGTACATACATAAATTTTACTATAATAACCAAAAAACATACATAAAAGAGTCTACATAACTTGAATTAAACTCAATTTATGTATATAAATCACGGAACACATACACATAACACTGTGTAATTAAATATCATTTGGTCAATTTATGTATATATAAATCATGAAAACATACACACAAAACTGTACATAACTTGTATTAGCTGAATTATGCAAATAAATCATAAAACATCCTCATAAAAGTGTGTGCATAACTTGCAATAGCTGAATTAATTTATATAAATAAGATAACAATACACATAACTTAAATAAATACAAACTAAAATAATTGGTAAAAAAATAACTTACGGCAAAACGGCGTCTACCAGGGCCGCTATTGAGAGACTTAACGGCAGTAGCATCGGAGGAAGTTGCCATGTCAAATTGAGAGAGAGAGAGAGAGAGATTAGGGTTTTAAGAGGTAGGTTTTGGCAGGTATGGGTTTAAGGTTGTCACTTGCTCCAATTACCTTCTTACCGATCGACTCAAATAACAATTTCAACAAGAAAAATACAAAAAATGAAGCTTTATTAAATTACCTCTTTTAGATTACAAAACAATCTAATTGGAGAAGCTTTTGGAAATAAACAATTAAACCTGTTTCATAATGCAAAATACACCAATTACATCAGTATCGTGGAGGTTTTAGACAAGTATTGAAATTCACTCATTCAAGTCTCTCCTTTGCAATCATTTTCATGAACCACTCAAGAGATACTATTATGACTAACATTCGTGAATGACATAAGTGGTGGCCATTAATATTTTGTGGGGTGGGGGTGGGGCTGTTAGATAGTAGAGGAGGGGTGGGGTTTGGAAGAAATGGGTTTAAGTTAAGATTTAATGTTGGGTTAGCTTATTGGTAGGTTGGGTTAGATTTATGTATGTTTTGTCTAATTTACCCTTCATTAATGTAATACATAACAGAAAATAGTCTAAATCCGAAAGTTCAGGTGCCAAAAATGACCTTAGGTGCCTAGATGGTAAAAGAAATACTACAAATGCCTATTTGAAAAGATAATTAGAGTTCAGGTGCCTATCTGAAATTAAGCCTTTTATCTTCCTTAATTTCTAACTTCAAAATAATAATAAAATTCAAGATAGCATCATTTTAGTTCAAGAAACTCACTAATTTTATCACACTTCTAAATGTAAAAGTATGGGTCTTGGACTACTAAAATCGACATGAGTAAGCTTTCGATAGGATTAACTGGGATTTTGTATGTTATGTCCTTTTTATTATGAATTCCCCCACCAAGTGGATTGATCTCATTATGGTGCGTTTGGATTGGGGTGAATCTATGTAATATCTGGCCCAAAGTGGGTGATGTGATATGTTTGATATGATTTGATTGGTACTACTCATACCATCAGGATGCATCTTCTTTTCGGTAGCCCAAATCAGAAGAACTCCAAAGTTAAGCGTGTTTGACCTGGGGTAATTCTAGGATGAGTGACCCACTGGGAAGTGTCCCGGTGAGAACGTGAGTGAGGACAAACGTGCTGGAAAGACCCGTGATGGTTTGTGAGGTCAGTCCATCAAATCAAATAACGTTCTGACCTGGTTTTGTGGGCAGGACGTTACAATCTAGGTGAGGTTAAACATTTAAAATTAACCTAGGTTAAGGGAATATAGGGGAATGCAGGTGAATGTAGGTGAAACTATTGTAATTCCTGCTTGGATACAATTACCCTTCACTAGGTAAAACAAAATAATTAATAACTTGAAAAACAACATTATAAAATTATTAACTAGTATTAAACTGAGATTTATATCATTCTCTTTATTTCCACACAGAATACCTTGTTTTTGTTTGCAAATTAAATGTTATTAAAGAAAAACATTAGCAAAACATAAATATGTTCTATAATAAAGAAAATATAAGAAACGTATCAATAATCTTTAGCAAAATAAACATACACATGTTTAACAAAAGATAAACATAAACAACAAATATCGTGTACTTAATGATTAGTACACATAGTACACAAGGATTTATAACAAGGAATATGTCTATGCTCGTATATGTTAATTTACATACATTACAAAGGTGATTTGCTAATTAGATGATTAATTGAAAAAATGATTAACACTGATTATTGCACAAGGAGAAAAAGCTAGACGTAGCAACAAATAATATAGTACACACGGATTGAAATTGAAAAGCAAAAAAATATGATCTTTTATTATTCAAGCGAGAAAGAAAGAGCAACCAAGAAAAACGGT